>OZ038479.1:29897221-29909721 GCA_964036315.1 Acanthosepion esculentum | reverse complement strand
AAGAGGTTAAGATTTTAGTGTTCAGGGAAGCATCGACATGGGAGTCGGTTTCACGATGCAGCAGTTTGTCCCAGAGAAACTTATCTTTATATCTGTATTACAAAGGAGATGTGGGTGATTCGACTCTGTGGATGTAGCATGACAAGTCAAGGTACAAATATCTGAACCGGGGGAACTGCATTTATGCTGAGCAGACCTTAGTTACAGTTTCTGGAAGAGGGTACCTAATCTGGCATGATCAACAGTTTGAACAAGCCCAGGACAGGACGCTCAAAACATTGCTCACGATGACTTGTGACTTTGAGCTAGCACAACCATCGATGACTTCTGACCAGTTTCCTCTACCCACTAGCTCAGGTCAACCCATTATATAGTTTAAATCAATTTTACAAGCATTTTCAAGCACTTCCAAAAGTGCTTGATGATGTTTGTAAAATTGGATTCAAATCAGTGAGATTGTCTTCCCAGGCATCTTATTCAGGCTCCCTCCCTGGCCAATCAGCTACGATGTGATTTGAACCTGTGTCTGATGGTCAGAAAGCGAACGTTCTAACTAGTCAGCCTTGCACCCACTTGTATTCAGTATACAATCTGATCTATTTAATCTGGCACACCGTGATCTGGCACCTCACATGGTCTGCTACTTTTTTTTAATCAGTCGCCATTAGTTTGCTGAGTGGCAACAAGGGCAGCACCACACACTGTTTCTGCATCAGCCTACAACAGCAGAGTGTTTTGGGGATACAGTCTTGCTCATTTCTTATATATAATTGTATATTTACCCATTCAAGATAGTAAGTATGTATTATTCTTTTGCTTTTAGGCTTTTTTCTTTAGCCTTTGTGTTGCGGAAAACAATAAAAACCTTGTTTGGAAGCATCACTAGTTGTTTTATTTCCTATTGTTATTATTTTTTTTTTTTAAGCGTATCACCCCAAGCAAGGCCGGTGGCCACTATCACGCATGGGGTTACAGAAGGGTTGGAGGAAGAGCAGATAGAAGTGGTAAAGGAAGGGATGTGGAGAAAAAGAAGGACGGAGGGCCGATCGAGGTGGGGAGGTTACGGGAGATATAGAGCGAGAGCAGATAGGAATGAAAGATGTCAGGAAGTGGAGAAGGGAAGTGGATAGATCAAGGCAATTGGAGATGACGATTGACGCTACACTTAAACCGTTGGAGATTGTATTTGTCATGGAAACAGTAATAGGGAAGGGAGTTCCATAGGCGAGATGTGCGAGACATGAAGCTATTGGAGTAGAAAAGACGTCTACATCTAACAGTTTCAACGGTGAAGGGGTGGGAACGGGATGCCAGCCTCGTAGGACGCTTAAATTCACGAGGCTTAGGGACAAGCAAAAGCAACTCCTCGGAGCAATTACCGTGGAAGTACTTGTAGAAAAGGCAACATCGCGTCTGTGAGAGAGCGACTGCAGACGAGATGACAGATCAGGGCCAATCACATTGCATATCCGTCTCTGGATCTTATCAAGAACCCTGAGGCAACACGCAGGGGCCCCGGACCATAAATGGCAGCAATACTCCATGCAAGGTCGAATGGTAGACTTATAGACTTGGAGGATCGATTCCAGGGAGAAGAATTTCCTGGCTCGGCACAGGGAACCAACTTTTCTTGCGGTGGATGATGCAATTGACTTGATGTATTATCAAGCCAGACAATTTAATAGTTTTCTCAGATTCACTACCTGGACTTATATCCCTGGTAAAATGAAAACACAAACAGTCCCTTACTAGTTAAGTTACTAAAAAGGATATAATCTAATCTTCAAGCAAAACAAACATTTCTTCTGTTTGATACCGAGCCATATCGGCATCTGCGGAAATGAAAAGGCTGAGATGTTAGCGAAGGAATCCCTCAGTCAGTCATGTGCCGTGCGTGATACACGCTTAGGCGATCATGTATCTTTCAATACATGACTGACCAGGCAGGTTTTTTTTTCCTGCAGTAGGTTGCCATTTCTTTATGCGGTAGACCAGATGCCATCCAAGGCTATAGAACCCAGTCTGTCAAGCTATTTACCCATAGCTGAGGGAGGGAGAAGAAGAGGATTCATACCTTTCTGAAGTGCATGTAAGGAGGGATAGGAAGGGCATTGGTAAGATCTACAAAGGATAGGATGTTGTGGAGAGTCATAATCCTCAGCTTTCTGAAGGGACATGACAGAGAGGAGAAGATTGTAGCTTTCAATACATGACTGACAAGGCAATTTTTTTCCCGCAGTAGGTTGCCATTTCTTTCTGCGGTAGACCAGATGCCATCCAAGGCTATAGAACCCAGTCTGTTAAGCTATTTACCCATAGCTGAGGGAGGGAGAAGAAGAGGATTCATACCTTTCTGAAGGGTATTAGCATGTAAGGAGGGATAGGAAGGGCATTGGTAAGATCTACAAAGGATAGGATGTTGTGGAGAGCCATAATCCTCAGCTTTCTGAAGGGACATGACAGAGAGGAGAAGATTGTAGCTTTCAATACATGACTGACAAGGCAAATTTTTTCCCCACAGTAGGTTGCCATTTCTTTCTGCGGTAGACCAGGTCTGTTCTGCTGTTTACCCATAGCTGGGGGAGAAGAAGAGGATTCATACCTTTCCGAAGAGTATTAGCACATAAGGAAGGATAGGAAAGGCATTGGTAAGATCTACAAAGGATAGGATGTTGTGGAGAGCCATGATCCTCAGCTTTCTGAAGGGACACGACAGAGAGAAGAAGATTGTAGCAAATGTAGTAAGGTTAATAAGTCAATTTTTTTTATCGAGTTTTTCTAGTATTCTTAATGTTTTCAGTTTGGGAATGTTGTGGAGAGTCATGATCCTCTATGTCTGGAGGGACATTGTAGAGAGCAGAAGAAGAGAAATAGTCAGTTATGTGCCAAAATATTACAATTCTTCTGTCAGTCAGTTATGTGCCATGCGTGATACAGGCTTGGGCGATCATGTTTCTTTTGATACATGACTGATGAGGCAGATTTTTCCCCCACAGTAGGTTGCCATTTCTTTCTGCGGTAGACCATTTGCCATCAAAGGCTATAGAACTCGGTCTGTTCTGCTATTTATCCATAGCTGGGGGAGAGAAGAGGAGGATTCATACCTTTCCCAAGCGTGAATGTAATGGATTTGACTGGAATTCAAACTCGTCTCTTCGATTCCTCAATCCGAGCCGCTATCCATGACTCCAGCGTACAAGCCACATATTAATTAAAAACAGTCTTTTTTGGCATTAAATAACCAAGGATAATCAGGCAGTTAGCAAAGGCCACAACCACAGAAGAGAAGATTTTGCTGATTCTGCAAAATGTGACAAATCAGGAAAATCTTTAAATGCAACTGAATTGTATAAATATTTTGGCACAAGACCATGTCATATTGAAATGCACATATATACTGATGGCTCAAAAAAACATTAATAAAGTCAGATGTTCAACTGTTCTTGATGACATAACAATAGAAAAACGCCTATCTGATAAATCCTCTATTTTTAGTGTTTGAAGCTGCAACCATTGTGATAATGCAATTCTGTACATCAGCGAACAAGCTGTGATGACATCCAAAGTTGGTCATATGAAAATACTATGGTATGTTCTCCACATTCATCTTGATTATGGCTGTGATTGCCATCCACAAAGAAATAATGACAAAATACTTTTCAAAACACTTGTTGGGTTGGGAAGTAGCAAAATATCACGATTTCTCAATTCATCGGCAATGTCTTCTTTCTGCTATGAGAAAGTGAATTTTTATCTGACTTCTCACTAAGTTACAACCATGAAAAACAGATCCCTACACACTCACTGCCTGGCATTTCACTGACAACCTCTTCACTCACTGTCCTATTCATTATATGGATACTGGCTGGGAGACTTACCAGTCATTTTCATCCACTTGTATTCCACCAACCAGAAAGGGGGACCACCCAGACAGGTTCTGGGTGGTCAGTCTTTCAAATAACCTTACTTTTATAGCTATCTAAAAACACTAACAAAACTTTATGATTCAAAGGTGGGCTGGAGACAGGATTCCTGAAAAATCCTGCTCATTAAATTTACCCAATGATGGGCTGCAGACAAGATTCCTGAGAAACTCTGGTCATTAAATTGACTTAAAAGGAAAAAGAATCTATCTATCTATTCATCTCCTAATGATGTGTGAGAAATTGTATTGCTTCACCACTGACTTAGCTTTAGATATCAAAACATACAATAAGCCAGATGACGTCATAGTTTTCTCAGATTCATTATCCGTACTTACATCATTGAGAAACAAAACCACAAAAAAATCCCATATTAGTTAAATTACTAAACATGATTAATCTCATCTAAATGAAAAAACAAAACAAGAAACAACTTGTTTTCTGTTGGGTACCCAGCCATATTGGGTACCCTGCGGAAATGGGAAAGCTGACATGTTAGTGAAGGAATCTTTAAAAATGAACATTTCAAATTTCAAAAATCCTCTAATTGCAACTATAAACTCATACATTCTAAACAAATGGCAAGAGTTATGGAACTACCAACAAAACAACAAACTTTACAAAATTAAACCCATTTTAGGAGAATGGCGACTTTCTTGGAAGGAAGAAGTTGTCCTAGGACACACCCCTATTTCTGTAAAAAATGAACATCCTCCTCCTGAATTCATATGTCAGGAGGAATATACCATAAAACATATTCTAACCAATTATAGTGATCTTTTCCCTAGATTTCAGCGATTTTATTTTTATTGACTAGTCTAGAGGACTCTTTGAAGAAGATAAAAGTAGAGATTATCCTAGCCTACTTGAAGGAGGTTGATCTATACCACAAATTATAGCTCTATATAAATCCATTCTAAAAGGTGTAACTGACAAGTGTTGGAACCATCAACTCAAAGAATTGTTTAAAAGAAATGTATCTAATAAAAAAATTATTTTAGGCATTAAATAACTGGTTGATTTGATATGTCATTAAAACAGAACAAGCAATAAATCAATACTTAAGTACAAATGGTTTAGATATATGTCTATATTTCTGAGATGAGGTATTATATACACTATTGTCCTCATCTTTATCACCATATTTATTACAACATTTCGGCCGTTGTATGCTCCGGCCTTCTTCAGGTGGTCGGAATGTCGAACTGAACCCTTTATTTCGCTCACTGGGATAGATTGTTCTAGTTCTACGTGCCATGTCTAATGGATATCAGTTATCTCCTGTTAATTCACCTCTCCAAGTTCTCCACTGCCTTAACCGGGTATTGAACTCACACTCTTTGGGTCCTGTCACTGGATCTAACCAATGCCTTTATCCACTGTGCGTACAATGGCTGAAACGTTGTAATAAATATGGCAACAAAGATGAGGACAGTAGTCCGAATAATGTAAATAGTGATTTAGATATTGTCATATAGTTTTTGTCCAAAAAAAAAAAAAAATATGATGTCACTCTGCCTCTCCCTGACCAACTCTTTTCTTCTAATCACACTTTTTTCCTCGCTGCATCTCCTGGATCACTCTCCTACCAAATTTGTGAATCCCATTATTAACAGCTCTGCAGCAGGGACTCTTGAACATGAAAAACATCAGCCCACATGCCAGTAAGTAACTCGTAGTAGTTCTGTAGGAGGGCCCATAGGAGGAGATTACACTACATAACTTGTGTCCATGCTAGTTTAGGAAAAACATATCTATCTATTCTATTTTAATATCAATTCATTCTAATTACTCTATTAGATCAAACATCTTGGGAGTACAGAATTTATTAATGCTATAAAAACAGATACATTTATTAAAAAGACGAAACTGTAAAGGGAGAAAAATGCAATCCCTGTAAATAGTGACTCGATTAAAGAAGTCAGTTTGAGAATTAAAACTTACCAATTTCAATTCTACAAGGTGCCCCACACAAAAAAATTAAATTTTAGATTTACTATATGATGAAAAAAAATGAACTAACATATAAAAAAAATTAATTATATATTTTATCATATGAATAAACTAAAAAATTAACAGTTAAAGTTTCAAAAAATGAACAGGTTCAAGCCTACCTGAAAAACCAAGTCTTTTTCTCCATATCTCATTCTATGATGAAACTTTAATAAAAGTGAAACATGTTAGATTGATAAGTGTTTCCTATTTGTTATCTTATCATTGTCACTTTCCAATTCATGTTTGATCTATATTTTATTCCAAGTCATATATATATATATATATATATATATATATATATATACACAGAGTGTCCATAAAGTTTGTGTGCACTTTAAAAAATTTATAACTTTATTTGTATTTGAGATAAAAATAATCTGTAAAAAATGTTATAAAAGTTTAATGTACCTAGTTTTAAGTATAGCTAAAATAACTAATGTGATTTCAGGCATTACTGTAAATCAGTTGGCAAATGTTTTCCGTGAACTGCAAAATCGTATTACCCTTTGTATTGCTAATGATGGAGGACATGTGGAAATTTAAATAAAATTTCAATAAAACCTTAAAAAATATAGATTTACTTCTTTCTAATCCTTTTTACAAATTATTTCTATCGCAAATACAAATAAAGTTATAAATTTTTTAAAGTGGACACGAACTTTATGGACACCCTGTATATAAAGAGGAAATTTTAGATTTACTAAATGATGGAAAAATAAAAGTAACTAACATATACAAAAAATTAACTATATATTTTACCATATGAATGAACTAAGAAAATTAACTAACATATAAATTTTTAACCATTTGTTATTCCAGGATGCCAGAGTTATCAAATTTTCAACATGAGGTGATTGTTCTCTTTAAGAAAGAACATCCAACTTGGGAACTGAAAAAATACCAAGAAATTTTGCCAGAGTTCTTTAGTTTGAACACCACATCTAACATTTGTGTTTTTGTTCTGTTTTAAGCTACTAAATTTTTATCCTTTGCTTTTGTTTCAAATAACTAACAAAAATTCCAACAATTAAATAAACTGTATCAAATTCCCTGTTTCTTTTTTGTGGGACACCCTGTGTTATTCAAAAAATGTTTTATACAGAATGAAAATTAAAACCCTTGAAATGTACTGCCGTTTAATCATGAAAGATTCTATGACATCAATATCTTCCGTTTTCTACGTCATACAGAAACAGTGTTAAATAAATCAGGCTGCAGGCCTTGAATTTCTGTATAGATGTTGACCTTGGTTTGGTGAATTTTCTGTAGTTTATTTATGCATGCACGCTCCTTAAGGTCTCTCTCCAGAAAATACCTGGGAAGTGTCAGAGGAACGTGGTGGCCATAAAATTTCAGAATTTCATGAAATTATCCAGAGAAGTAAAAGCTTGATTAAATCCAAGATTGTGGTTCTTTGTTTGGTTTTGAATTTTTTAAAGTGATAATTATTGCCTTCTCGATGTTATCAGTCCCCAACTAGGTATCTATGCAGATGACAAAACTACTTTTGTCTTAATAGGAAATCTGACAGATCCAACAAAATAAAACTGGTAACTGTTCTCAAAAAGAACTTCAAATCAGTGGTTAACTGGGGCAAGGAATGGCCTGTAAATTATAATGCCTCCAAAACAAAACTTATTTAATCAGCAGAGAGAACCTTTTCTGCCTGCCATCAGCATGGCTGATGCTAGCCTCCAGGAGAGCAACAGTTTGCACCTTCTAGGGCTCTCGTTTTCCACTAACATGAAGTGGAGTGATTATATTGAATCAATTGCTCGGTTTGCTGCTAGGAAAGTTTCTTCATTGTGTGGTATCAAACAATTCTTCTCATCAGCAACCTTGCACATTTATAAATCTACCATTCACCTGTACACTGAATACTGCTGCCATATCTGGTCTGGTGTTCCTGCTGTATATCTCAAGGTAATTGACATGTTTGCATGTGTCTGTTTAAATGTTCAGTGCATGAAAATGAAGATCCACATACTTTGCAAGGATAGGGTTTCTCTCCAGTACATGAATTTTTAAACTTGAACTTTGTGAAAATACAGCTTCATACACTTCACAAGAATAAGGTTTCTCTCCAGTGTGTGTTCGCATGTGGATTTTTAAACTTGAACTTTGTGAAAATGCAGCTCCACACACTTTACAAGAATAAGGTTTTTCCCCAGTGTGTGTTCGCATGTGTCTTTTCACAGATGAGGACTGAGTAAATGACAATCCACATACTTCACATGAATATGGTTTTTCTCCAGTGTGTGTTCTCATATGCTTCTTTAAATCTGAATTCTCCAGAAAGGCTGATCCACACACTTTGCAGCAATAGTGTTTCTTCCCAGTATGCATTTGCATGTGCCTTTTGAAATGTGAATTGTCTAAAAATACAGAAGCACACAATTTGCAAAAGTAAAATTTCTCTCCATAGTGAGTTCGCATGTGTTGTTTTAAAGATGGACTTTCTGAAAAGGCTAACCCACAAACTTTACAAATATATGGTTTTTTTTCACAGTGTGTTTCCATGTGGATTTTCAAATGTAGATTCTGTGAAAATGTAGCTCCACACACTATACAGCTATATGGTTCTTGTTCAATGTGAGATTCCATGTGTTGTTTCAAGTTTGATCTTGATGAAAAAGTAGATCCACTCACTTTGCAAGTATATGGTTTCTCTCCAGTATGTGTTTGTGCATGTTTTTTCAAAGATGTATTTTTTGAAAATGCAGAGCCACATTCCTCACAAACATATGGCTTCTCTCCAGTGTGTGTTCGGATATGTCTTTTCAATTTTCTTTTCTTAATCTGGAATCTCAACTTCAGGTGATGTGGCTTCCCTCTGTCTTTTCTATTTTCATGGCAATTGTTCTGATAAGTTGTTTCCCTTGATGTCTTGACTATACGAATTTAAACACGCTACTAGATTGGCAAACAGGTTTCACCATTTTACTGTTGAACTAGCTAGATGCAACTGTCAGTTCAATTCTAAGTTTCTTGCACTTCTCACTTGTAAAACTCCCTTCCAATTTCTTGCAGTTTCATGCCCAGGTTTGGTTAAAGGGTTGCTAAACACCTGAACAGCCCCCACCCCCATATATCTCAATTACATGCCAATGTCTGGAACTCTGTGAATGCTCTTCCAGTCAAATCACTCATTTGTTCCTTTGCCTGCTTCTTCCTCTTTTGGTTAAGGTGGTACCTTGTAAGGCAGCAGAGGA
Organism: Acanthosepion esculentum; assembly: GCA_964036315.1. Classification (NCBI taxonomy): domain Eukaryota; kingdom Metazoa; phylum Mollusca; class Cephalopoda; order Sepiida; family Sepiidae; genus Acanthosepion; species Acanthosepion esculentum. The sequence goes on along the minus strand of OZ038479.1, from coordinate 29,900,591 downwards.
AAGATTGTTGGGGCTTATGATCTGGTTATACCATTTCAAGTTTCTCTACTTGATGGTGGATATGAGGTCTTCCAAAGAGCTGGGGCAAATCTAGTCTGATTAGGCACAATAAGAGATTAACGGCAATAACTAATATTAAAACAGAATAAATATAACAATATACTCTAATAAAAGTTATGTGATGGAGAGAAGATTCGTTCTTACCATAGATGTTATTAGGCACATCATTATCTGTGCCATGACCAGGTGTGGCTGAAGAGACACCTGACTAGCTCCCTCGATATGTCTCTTGGTTGCATGCCAATGTCTGGGTCTCTGGTAAAGGATCTTTCAGTTAATTCAGTGTCATTGCTAGCCCATTTTTTCATCTGTTAACCTCTTCTTTTGTCTTAGGTGGTACTATAGGGGCTTAAAATGAACAGTTGATTTATCCCTGCCAAGAAGATTAAAGGAGATGATGAGGAAACACATGGGTAATTTAAACAAAACAAGATAAAGAATTTATTTATGAATTTATGTTTGAAGTATTGTCAGTAGCTTGTTTTAGAAAAATAAATCAGAAAATTTTAAAATCTGTAGTTTTAACGAAATGTCATGAAGAGGAATTATTCATACAGCAAATTAAATGATATCTGTCTATATTTCTGAGTTGAAGTATTGTAATTATTTACATTATTTACATTGTTCAGACGGTTGATCTCATCTTTACTGCCATATTCATATTTTGGCCATTGTATGCTCTGGCCTTCTTCAAAATCTGTCTATATTTCTGAGAAAAGGTATTGTACCTATTTACATTGTTCAGACTGTTCATCTCATCTTTATTGCCATATTCACATTTCGGCCATTGTACACTCCAGCTTTCTCAAGGGCACATGGCCTAGTGGATAAAAGTGTTGGTTGGATCCAGTGACTTGACTCAGAGTTGTGGGTTCAATACCTGGTTACTGCAGCGGTGAACAAAAACTTGATGAGTTAAAGGGAGGTCACCGAGATATCTGGAAGAGGCATGGCATGTGGAACTAGAATGAAGTAAAGGTTTCAGTTCAAAATTCCAATCGCCCGAAGAAGGCTGTAGTGTACAACGGTTGAAACATCATGAATATGGCAATAATGATGCAGTTCAAATAATGTAAATAGATTAAATGATTTGACGTAGAATAATATTCAAAATGTTTAAAACACAGGTAAGAGTGTTTGTTGTTCACAGGAGCGATACACAGTTGCATACATTCAAAAGTAGACAAAGAGAGATAGTTTGAAATAGTTAGTTTTCTTGGATTGTTGAAGGGAAATTATTTGTAGAGCCACGTGCTTATTTAAAAACCGATAATTGGTGAGTAATTTTATGCTGGCAAGAACCTGAATGCTGAGTGAGTGAACAGAAACAAAAGTTTTCACATGACTTCAGACACTCTTTGCTTGTTAATTTAATTTTTTTTTCATCATTTTATATGAAAAAAGATTTCACATAGGCTCGCTATTTTCTTTTGTTTCTTTTTTTAAGCTCAACGGATAATTTCTGTGAAGACAAGGTTTTCATTGGTCCAAAGAAAATTTCACATAGGCTCACAAATTTCTTTGTTTTTTACCTAAATTTGAAGAGGAGGTAAAAGGAGTTATTATAATTTCGTACTCACTACAGTGCCTTGCATGATGCCAGTGGAATGATTATTGGCTTTTATGACATGTCCATACCATTTCAGCTTTGTTTGATGGTGATTATAATGTCTTCCAATGGGCCTGTTTCTTGTCTGATGGTGTCTCACACTGCATCATTTATCAGCTGTCTAGGGTGATTCATTAGCATCCCTTTTCTCATTTCATTTATTATATAGGGCACTACTTAAATAGATGGGTCCACTTGTAAAAACAAAAAGCATGTAAAATGGTTGGGTCTCTGTAACGTTCCGACTATCCTCTACCTTTACAAGAGCCAGGTGAGGCCTAAAATGGAGTACTGTTGTCATATTTGGGCAGGAGCTGCCCAAACCTCACTCTCCAGTCTTGATAAAGTCCAAAATCACCTCCGAGCCCTTTATACGTGATGAATTATTCTTCACCCTTCAACTTCTCTCCCACTGGTAGGATGTGGTAAGCCTCTCACTACTCCACTGCTACTCTCATGGGAAGTGTTCGGATGAACTACATTCCCTGGTCTCACCAAGTCAAACCTTCACACCAAGGACAGGCCATGTCACTTACATAGTAGCAAACCACCCACATTCCCTCCGTATTCCATCAGTGAGAGGTAAGTTTGACTCAAGCAGCTTCTTCCTGTGAACCACTGCCCTGTGGAACTGACTCCCAACAGGATGTTTCCCCAATTATTACAATCTTAACCTGTTGAAGGCTAGGGGCAATGGTTATCTTCCACTCCTATACACACCACGAATAGCCTCCTAACATAACCCTCTACATTGAGTGGCCCCTGGGCCTTGTAAAAGTTCAATTATACTGTGATAAAAAAAAATGGAAAAATTTTTTCTGAAATAATTTTTGTAGCATTTTTTAGATGTTTCTTAGGTTACAACACTCATCAGAATAGAAAAATGTTTCTTTTCTATCATTTTAGAATGTGGGGGAAAGTTCTGTTGATAATGTCAATACAGTGTAAAATTGATTCATGGCTTTTTACAGAGTTATTGGAACCTAGTTGTTTGTTTACAAATGAAACTGTGCTTTCATCACTGATATCTGTGTATTATTATTTTTTTTAATTTTCTGAATTTTTAAAAGTTTTGTTGTCTTTTATTAAAAACTTTTTGAGGTGGGTATTTTCTTAGAAACACATGAACAAACATGCTCCACAAAACTGCCTGATCAGAGGCCTTGCTGCCGGATATAGTTTATCGTAATACCTAGGACACACCTGAACCTGGGGTGGTAGCATCTGTTAGAATCACAGCTATGGGCAAATTGCGAAATACAAACAAAAACAAAACACTAAGAAAGTATAAAAATACATATTTACAGTAAAAGTACCAGCAATACATTTTTAAAGCAAAATGACCAATAATACATTTTATCTGTTGTTGGAGCCATAAAATTGTGTCCAAAGTATTTCAGTTAAATTTTGGCATTACATGACCCATAAGGAGTTGATATGCCGTTAAACAAATCAATCAAAGTCCCTGAAATCTTTCTTCTTACTCATGACGACAGCATCAACACATCAAAATGAAGTACCCGAGACTGGCTTACCTGCTTATATATATATATATATATATATATATATATATATATATATATATATATATATATATAGGTAACTACACTCGTTTTGGAAAATCTTTGGTTTCTTGATTTGCCAATGATCAAATCAATGTCTAAGGAAAGAAAGGTTTTAAAAAAAGAAAGAGCTATGAAC
>OZ038479.1:29858419-29897021 GCA_964036315.1 Acanthosepion esculentum | reverse complement strand
AAATGAATTTAATTAAACAAAGAAAATCCTATGTATTATGTCCTATGTAAAAAAAACGTATCAATGAACACAAAAGAGACCTTAGGATAAACAATTTAAATAATGCCTTAGTAATACATAGGAATAAATTCAACCATAATTTTGATTTTAAAAATTTTAGAGAGTGCCGCCATAGAACAATACCCAAATATTAATCTATGCCCAGGCCTTTTCCCTATTTCACCTTTTCTAACAAAATTACTGCTCTCACAAACAAATGTACACAAAAACATATTAAAATCAAAAGAAAATGGTTGAATCCATGAACACAGATTAATGATAATATTCTCCACACGTCACATTAACTGACGTTATTTTCAGTTAACAATATGAAAATAGTGTTTCCTACATTCCAGTTGCTAAGAACACTCTGTTTTTTGTTTTTATTAATTTTCTTTGTTTAATTAAATTCATTTCGTTTCTTGCTTTGAAAAAGTCAACATTGGACGAAACGCGTCAGCAATTACTGTTTTCCTATTGTCATTTATTTATAAATATTGTCTTCTTTAATGGTCATAATCCGGCCCTGGTGACATATACCTTTTGTAAACAATTATCAACCCCTGCCTAATTTGTGCTTTATTAAATTACTAGATTTTTTGCAACACATTGCTGCATATCAAAACCCTCACAGTATTTAATATTGTTGACATTATTGCTAATCTTTTTTCTCAACTTTTTTTTCGCAAACTCTACATTCCATCAAATTTTGCAAACCAATTGATAAAATTGGATTAAGCTGATATGTTTGAAAAAATACTTTGACAAAAACCCAACTTTGCAGTTTAATAATTTCTTTAATTTAATTTTATAGGACTTCATGATAAACATATTTTTAATTTGGTTTTGATCAATGTATGGCTATTTTAGAGGGTGTGATAGATGGACAACCAACAGATAACAGTTGCAGAATTTTATAGATTTATACGATTCCTTGTCATTATGTATATATTTAAATTTTCTTGCTCACAGATATTTTTATAAATTCATAAATGAAAAAAAATTTTATTTTCATATTTATTTCTTTATAAAATGGTAAGTAATAAATATTTCATTATAGTTGCTTCCCATATTTTTATCATCTAGTAAATATAAAATTATTCTTGTAAACAATCTAGTAAATAAATAGTGTTTAACATCTTTGTTGCCAATTCTCAAGAATAAAGAAAATGTATAAATCCACTTTTATGTTTGGGTTTTATTGAAAAACAAGAGACCTTGCTGAGGCAGTCAAAAATAACGATGTAAATAATAATTCTTTATGACAGTTAAATAATAAATATCACATTGTGTTTGGTTCATATATTTTTATAATCTTGTAAATAAACATTTCCAAGTGAGTCAAAAGTGATACACTTAAGTTTGTCATAAGTTTTTCAAATAAGATTTTTGATCATTTTCCATCACAGCTTTTAAATGTTTAGTATTGATAATTTGAATCACCTATTCTGAAAAGATAGCCAAAAGTATACAATAAACTAATTTACCACTTATAATACGTTAAACCAACAACATATTTTTTTAAATTCTTCTACATGTCATAGTTTGAAACTCATAATTTTAAAACATTTTATACACATATAAAGGATTAATTTATTTCCATTTGTCTTATTTCCAGTGTATTTGCATGTGTAATTTTAAATTCCAACTCTGTGTAAATGCAGAGCCACATATTTCACAAGAATATGGTTTCTCTCCAGTGTGTGTTCGCATGTGTCTGTTTAAATGTTCTGTGCATGAAAATGAAGATCCACATACTTTGCAAGGATAGGGTTTCTCTCCAGTGTGTGCTTGTACATGAATTTTTAAACTTGAACTTTGTGAAAATGCAGCTTCACACACTTCACAAGAATAAGGTTTCTCTCCAGTGTGTGTTCGCATGTGGATTTTTAAACTTGAACTTTGTGAAAATGCAGCTCCACATACTTTACAAGAATAAGGTTTTTCCCCAGTGTGTGTTCGCATGTGTCTTTTCACAGATGAGGACTGAGTAAATGACAATCCACATACTTCACATGAATATGGTTTTTCTCCAGTGTGTGTTCTCATATGCTTCTTTAAATCTGAATTCTCCAAAAAGGCTGATCCACACACTTTGCAGCAATAGGGTTTCTTCCCAGTATGCATTTGCATGTGCCTTTTGAAATGTGAATTGTCTAAAAATACAGAAGCACACAATTTGCAAAAGTAAAATTTCTCTCCATAGTGAGTTCGCATGTGTTGTTTTAAAGATGGACTTTCTGAAAAGGCTAACCCACAAACTTTACAAATATATGGTTTTTTTTCACAGTGTGTTTCCATGTGGATTTTCAAATGTAGATTCTGTGAAAATGTAGCTCCACACACTATACAGCTATATGGTTCTTGTTCAATGTGAGATTCCATGTGTTGTTTCAAGTTTGATCTTGATGAAATAGTAGATCCACTCACTTTGCAAGTATATGGTTTCTCTCCAGTATGTGTTTGTGCATGTTTTTTCAAAGATGTATTTTTTGAAAATGCAGAGCCACATTCCTCACAAACATATGGCTTCTCTCCAGTGTGTGTTCGGATATGTCTTTTCAATGATGAGTTACTTGAAAATGCAAAACCACATTCCTCACAAGAATATGGTTTTTCTCCAGTGTGTATTCGCATATGTGTTTTTAAAGATGATTTATGAGAAAATGCAAATCCACAAATAATGCAAGGATATGGTTTCTCTCCAGTATGCGTTCTCATGTGCATTTTCAAATGTGAATTTTTTGAAAATTCATATCCACACACTTTACAAGTATACTGTTTTTTTTCCCGATGAGTTACCAGGTGTTGTTTCAAAGTCAAAATTCCTGAAAATGCAGTTCCACACATCCCACAAGCATATGCTTTCTCTCTACTGTGCATTTGCATGTGGCTTTTTAAAGTTGAACTCTGAGAAAATGCTGATTCACATATATGACAGGAATATGGCCTTTCTCCAGTGTGTATCCGTACATGTCTTTTTAATGAAGAGTTTTGTGAAAATACTGAGCCACACACTTCACAAGAATATGGTTTCTCTCCAGTATGTATTCGCATATGCCTTTTTAAATACAAATTTGATGAAAATGCTGATCCACACACTTCACAGGTCCATGGTTTTTCTCCAGTGTGTATTCTTATATGTCTTTTCAGATTTGAATTATTAGAAAATATAGAGCCACATTCTTTACAAGAGTAGTGTTTCTCTGTATTGTCATTTTCTGTGGGTAATATTAAAGGTGAAATTTGCGAAAATGTAGATTCACACACTTCCATAGTGAATTTTTGTGAGGACTTTAGTGGATGACTTTAATAAAGCAAAGATGTTTCAGTATTTTGCTCTAAACCTTTTCACAATGCTCTGTTTTTAATGTTGAAATTTGCTGACTAAATCTTAAGTTTCCAATGATATGTAGCATCTGTCAAAAGAAAATATGAATCATGTTCAAAAGATCAAGTCAACAAATAATGCTTACATTTTAAGAGTCTTCTAATTATACAACTTTGGTTAAAGTCCAATGAATACTCTTTGTTAAGGATTATAAAAATTTATTTTTCTCTGTATTTAGTTTTTTTTTCTGCTTGGTGATGTTTGAATCAGATGTATTTGAATGGCAATGCCTTTATTTATGCAAGGTTTGGTTAAAGTCCAATGGAAATTCAGTGATCTTGAATCTATGTGCCCCCACCCCCAAAAAAATCAGTATCAATTACTGAAGAATCAAGAATATGAAACTCATCCTTGCAAGGAGGTTTCCAACTAGCATCCAGTTGTTTAGTCAGACTCAACTTCCATTACAGTTGAGTACTGTCTATTGCTATTATCAAATTCTACACTTGCTCAGTAAGACTCAACTTCTATTACAGTTGTTTGCCACTACCAAACTCTACAATTACGGTATCACTTTTATTTTAACTCCCTTTTTTACTTTATAAATTGTTAAATGATAAATATTATATTAGTTTTTAGAATGTTGTAAAAATAAAATTATTCTTGTAAATAAACAATCTAATAAACAAATAATGTTTATTATTTTTCTTGTCAATTCTCAAGAACAAAAAAATGTATAAATTCACTTTCATCATATGTTTAGGTTTTAACACAATATTAACCATCGCTTTTTAAAACAAACATTGCTGAGGAGTGAAGGTAGTTAAAATAATAGCAGTGTCAAGGGAAAAACCGATATTTTAATACTCTGTTGTGGGCATGAAGGTCCAAGTTTGCCAAAAATTCTTTCCAAGCATTCTTTCATTTATTTTTTCTGTCACTGCTATACAAACGGGCTTATTAAAAAGGAGAGGAAATTGGAGAAAAGAAAAAGGAAAATTAGAGAAAATAAATATTAACAACAGCTGACCAGTTTTTGTATCTCTCTCTTATGCAGTTACAGAGTAAGGAGTAAACCATTACAATCTGGCCAGACCATTATAGGTAAGTCCTGCTGTTATTTGGAACCGAGGCATTAAAAGTTGCAAATATTTTAGCCATCAGCGATCAATAAACATGAGTCTATCTTATTGCAGGACAACAAAATCTCAAACTTAAAAAATTCACCAGACAAGAACTGGTGCTGTTAGACATCAAAACCCTGCTCCACCATTTCTGTCCACAAGACTTCTTCTGTACTGGTTATCCATTTCTCCAGGACTTAAATGCATATAAATGCCAGCAGGTGTATACCAAAGGGAAACCCCTGTATTTATCGCAATAGAATTCACTGCGTGTTCATTGATAATATTGTGTTGATTCTAATAGTATGTACTTTGACTATTAAATTTGTATTTGCACCGAGTTATCAAGTTTCAAAACAAACCTTTATTTTATAGTAACATAGAAACAATGATACTGGAAGATGGGAGCAAGGACTCCAGAATATAGAAGCAAAGATATTGAAGCATATGAACAAGCAGACTTTAATACAGATGCAATGATATCAAAGCAAAGACAATAGAATGGAACATAGGAGCAATGATATCAAAATATTAGAACAATAGGTTAGGAACAAAGAAACTATGTTATTTGGAGAGTGTTGTAGCATACCTACAGGCAATAATGGGTATGCCCCCATTCCCATAAATACAGTTGTGAATACTGTACATGGTCTATATTTTGGGATTTTCATTGTGGAATTCACTTGACTCACTTGTAGCAGTCGACTACTTCTACATGCTGCTGGTGAATCTTATATGTGTTGTTCTTGTCCTAAGTATTATTGTTTATTACCAACCTTCGTTTGATTATTCTATTCAGTAACCTTCTCTAAGTTACAACAGATAGAATCAAGAATGTTGAATCATGAGAGCAAGAAGACCAGAGTTGATAATAGATCAATGACCCACAAACTCAAGAATATAGTAACAAAGTTATTGGAAAAGGGAACAAGATCAATGACATAGGAACATTTGGACATAGAAGCATGAACAGAGGAAAGAAGAATAGATTTATTGTTGCTAAAGCAAACATCAAAGAACCGACAAGAAAGTGAAATTGATTCTCCCACAAAGGAACACAAACTGCCTAAAGGACAGTGAAATTTAGGACCAAGGAGACCAGAGAATAGGAGCATGGACACTGGAGATAAATTAAGAAAGGGAATTAAAATACTGTGGACAATGACTAAAAGAAAATGGAGGCAGGAATTAAGGATAAGAAATATGCAAGTACCAATAAGAAGTCCTACATGGCTGAGAGATCAAGGCACATCAGATCTAATGACAGTTTCCCCTAGAGGATGCAGGTTCAAATCCTACTCAAGGGTGCATATTTTCTAACAAGATTTCTTGAGTATTCAGGCCAGTAGATATAAATAATATACTGTTCAATAATAAAAACAAATCAGCTACTGAAATAAAATAATGTTTAAACAAATAAATTAAAAATGGTGGATTTAATCCATTTCCTAAAAAATTGTCTTTGTTTATTTTAGGATACCAAATAGAGCTGATATGTATATTTTGAGAATCAAATGGAAGATGTGTGTTTAAAAGTACTATTCAGGCTTTGTTTGATCAGGAGGTCCTATGTGGATGATTTGGTTTAAGGCACACACACACACACATTATATATATATAAAGAAATATAGTCTTAAAGTGTGCTATATTTATGGGATAAAGTGCTCAATATCAGAGATAGAGCGTGTGTAAATATAAAAGTGAACATAGAAGTCAGCACGTAGAGGCGACAGTCTGTTTCCTGCTAGTGCAATCGTCAGGCAACTCTGTTTCTCCACTGCCTTACGGCGTTAGTTAGATCCAGTGACAGGACCCAATGAGTGTGAGTTCAATACCCAGTTAAGGCAGTGGAGAACTTGGAGAGGGGAATTAACAGGAGATAATTGACAACTGACATCCATTAAACATGGCACGTGGAACTAGAACATTCTATCCCAGTGAGTGAAATAAAGGGTTCAGTTCGACATTCCAACCACCTGAAGAAAGCTGGAGCGTACAATGGCCGAAACGTTGTAATAAATATGGCAACAAAGATGAGGACAATAGTCCAAATAATGTTAATAGTGAATGAAATGTTATAGTGAACTTTTGACTGTGGCCTGAGTTACAAGAGTTTTAATGAGTTGGGCCAAATTCAAAATGGCTGATTTTGGTATTTGCAACTATATTCTAACATTTTCATATTTCCCAATATGGTCAAGTTGTATATCTTTAGAAAGCTCTTTGAATGATGTTAAAAATTTATTAACCATTAACATCATTTGTTGCATATATTCATATTATTTTAGGTTATCTCAACATTAATTCATGGCACATTTTTTAAATAATAATAAATCTCATTTTTTCATGTAAAAATCTATTTATTGTATCAGGTCATCCCATAAGTTCTGTCCGAATTTTGAAACAAGTGACCAATACAACTCACTAATGTCAGTTTTCACCTCTTCCTCTGTTACAAAAGCTGTTTCTTCCAAATGATTCTGTAAGCTACGAAACAAATGGTAGTCTGAAGGAGCAAGGTCGGGAGAATAAGGTGGATGAGGAATTTTCTCCCAACTAAGTTCTTCGATCTTTTGTGACGTGATTCTTGCTGTGTGTGGTCGCGCATTGTCCTGATGAAACATCATCCGTTTTCGATTCACTAGAGCAGGTCTTTTTTTCCTCAAAGCTTGGTTCAAACGCTTTAATTGCTGACAGTATATTTGAACATTAATTGTTGCATTAGGTGGTAAGAATTCAAAGTGGATTATTCCTTGGCAATCCCACCAGATTGAAAGAAGAACCTTTTGCCCATGAAGTTCCCTTCTCAGCTGTGGCTGGGGTCCTTCCCCTTTACTAAGCCACTGTCTACGATGCTTAACATTTTGATAAAAGATCCATTTTTTGTCGCCAGTCACAAGTCTATTCAAAAAAGGTGAAACAAGTTGGCGAGAATGGAGAGAAGAGCAGAAGTCAACTCGGGATTTGAAGTTGTTTTCAAACAATTCATGAGGCACCCATTTTCCAAGTTTAGGAACTTTTCCAAGTTGTTGAAGATGACGATGAACAGTTGTATGGTTTGAACTGAGAACCATTGCCAATTCCTCAACTGATAAAGCAGGATTTTCTTCAAGGGCTGCTTCAAGAAGCTTTTCATCAAACTCAACTGGACGTCCGGTTCTATCTTCATCTTCAAGGGTGAAATCTTCACCTCTGAATTTTGCAAGCCATCTTCTGCAAGTTCTTTCATTCACACATTCCTCTCCATAAACTGAGTGAATGTTTCTAGCTGCTTTGGCTGCTGAGTTTCCTTTCTTGAACTCATAAAGCATTATGTGCCTCAAATGATTCTTGGGTACTTCCATGTTAACAGGGTTTTAATCAAACAAAATTTAATTTTATTGTTCTCTGAAATAAAATTTGATCAGTTTAAATGCATCTAAACATAAAAATAATGTTCATCTCCATTAGACATTATAAAATACTCTTTAAATTTCATTCATTTTAACAAAAAGTTAAAATTCAGACAGAACTTATGGGATGACCTAATATAATCAAAATGTAAAAACCAAAAATAAGGTTGTTTATTTTCTGCTAAATTTGGTCAAATAACACAAATTCTCTTGATTTTATGATCATATTAATTAATATTAATCAGCATTCAAAGGGCTTTCTAAAGATATACAACTTGACCATATTAGGAGATATGAAAATGTTAGCATATAGTGGCAAATCTGTCATTTTGAATTTGGCCCAACTGAGTAAAACCCTTGTAACTCAGACCACAGTCAAAATTCCACCACAAAATTTTGAAAATATCTTTCCATAAGGCAGACAAATTTGTTATCAAAATTTTTTAAAAAATTAAAAATATGCTTTTTAGGTCAACAGTGAAGGTCAAATTATTTTATTTGACCTTTAAACAAAAAAAATAAATAGATCACCTTTTAGATCTATCCAAGTATTTTAAAATGGTATCTAATTTAGCTTTGTGGGTCAAAAAACAACTGAGATATTGATATTTAAACTTTCTGACTATTTTCCAAAATTCACCATTTTGGTATGGGTCATATCTTGGGAACATTTTGACCTAGAGATGTAAAACAGGCACCAATCAATTTCTATCATGAATCTCTATAAGTGTACTAAATTTGAAAAAAAAAAAAAATCTGTGTTAGTGATGGTCAGACCCTTGTTGATTTGACATGAGATGATTCAAATACGGACGTCCATACACAACATTATCAGAAAATAAGAGAGATGACTATAGTATATTTAAAGTACCTAAAATTCAATAAAACATTAGATTACAGAGAATATTTCCCTAAACTTTAATGTTTACTGCATAGCTAAAAATTACATAAAAAGGCCCTAAAGTAATTTTTACCGATATTTTCATCGTAGAAAATAATTAGATAAACTTCAGACTGTCAGCCAAACTGTCAACACCTTAAACAAATGCCTATTTGTGTTAAGAAATGTATTTCTGTGATATTTTAAACTAAAAGTAATATTTGTTTCAAATCAGGTAAATTAAACTTTAAATCAGCTAATGTTCATCAAATAAAGTTTCGGAAAAGTATATTTTATTTTTGAAAGATTTTTGTTTTTTTAATAAAGTGAATTACATCGTCATAACAGATGGCTAAAAATGGTGCTGAAATTAGTGATTCTTAGCTATTTCAAAACAAAATCTCCTTCCAGTCAATTTAAATTAGTTTTGAAATAGAGCAAGGTACAAGTTGAGAATCCTTTACCTGAAATTCTTTAGGACTGGAAGGGCTTAGGTTTTTAGATTTTGGAATACAGGCTATTTAATTTATAGCATCTATAAAATGAGGCAGCTTGGAAATGGAACCCAAGGATAAATATAGGTACCTCCACGAGATCGCTAAAAAAAAGAGCATAACATGATGAAAAAGACGCCAAACTTGACGAAAACAAAATTTTATCGTCTAAATATTTATGTTATTATTAAGAGGAACGATCAAAGTTTATTTTAATTATTTTTAAAAATTTTTCCTTCTTTTTAGAACAATCTGAATTTTTATTTCAAAATCCTTGTTTCTCTTTGTATCACCGGAACTAGTAAAATAACATATACCATTTTTAGCACGTTTTTTTTGTATGACGCATATTAATTTGGAAAATCTTGCAAAAATGCAAATAATTGTCGGATGTTAATGAAACTTCCAGAAAGTATTCACAGATGATCGAAATTATTATAAATATGTTTTCTTTTATTAAAGTCATGGCAGAAATATTTTTTTTAATATTTATTACCCCCACATAACTAATTTTATGAAAATGCTAGAAATTCGATCGCATCGGGTTTAGTGATTACAATAGTTAAAAGCACAAGGCTTTGAGGAATACAAATCATGTTTTTTTTTAATTGGACCCCACGTACCTGAAAATCAGCTCTGAATTGTAACATACAAAACTCAATAAAACAAATATATTATTTAATTTCAAATGCTTTTATTTGCTTTAGTTGTTTTCAACACCTGTCAAATGAGGCGAAAGTTTATGACCGGCTTTGTTTTATTTTCAAATTACATTTTTTTGGCGCAGAAGCTAAGTTAAGCTTGGTACAAAAAATTTTAAATAAACATTATAAATTTCTGATTTTCTTAAAATAAGTTTTGAAAAAATGATATTTAAAAGAATTTCAAACTGAGATTTTCATTGATTCTATAAAATGGAAAAAAATGGTCAATTTTGCTGACTCAAAAAAAAAAAACAAGATTTTTAACGAAATTTTCGGATGTGTTAGGAAAGATTAAAAAATGTAAAAAAATACCACAAAAATACTTTGATCTTTCCTAAGATTTCTTAATAATAACAAACATTTAGACGATAAAATTTTGTTTTTGTCAAGTTGGGCGTCTTTTTCATCATGCTATGCTCTTTTTGTTTACATTTCGTGGAGGTACCTAGATATCCTTTTACATTTCATAACACAGCTTATACATATACCCTGAAGGTAGTTTTATATAAATAACATAAAATTTAATGTATTTCGTGTACATACCCAGGTAATAATGCTAGTCATGTAATGCTCACAAGAATTTTTAAGTGATGAAATTAAGACTTAATGTAAAAATAATGTTTCGTACTTTCTGTAGGTGTACAAAGATACATGGTCACTACTTACAAAAAAATATATATAAATGCAGGACTTTTTGAATAATATTTTTACTGAGCTGAAACACCTGGTAAATAATCCATGAATAAAGGTGTTACTGTGGCAATTGCTTAAAAAATATATTAAAAAAACTAGTACTAACATAGGCTATGTAGCTGGGCTGGGGAATCCCCATCCAGGGAAGATGAGGTCACTTACAATAACTGCACATCACCTAGGAACTGTCCCAGTGCTTTCTGGAATTTTCCATTTGTTGCAAGTCATGTCAGCACTGGAAAAACTTTCAGGTTTTAGAATTTCAGATAAAGGATACTCAACCTTTTGCATATTGGAAATATTAAGTTTAATCTATTATTTATACTATTTATATTGTTTGGACTGTTGTCCTCATCTTTGTTGCCATATTCACAAGGTTTCAGCTGCTGTACGATCCAGCCTTCGTTAGGTGATTGGAATAATGTAAATAATTACAATACCTCATCTCAGAATCTGTCTATATTTCTGAGATGAGGTATTATGTACAGTATTTACATTAGTTGGACTATTGTCCTCATCTTTGTTGCCATATTTGTCACGTTTCGGCCGTCCAGTGACAGACCCAAAGAGTGTGAGTTCAATACCCGGTTAAGGCAGTGGAGAACTTTCAGAGGGTAAATTAGCATGAGATAACTGATAACTGACATCCATCAAACATGGCTCGTGGAACTAGAACAGTCTACCCCAGTGATCGAAATAAAGGGTTCAGTTTGAAATTCCAACCACCTGAAGAAGGCCGAAGCGTACAACGGCCGAAACGTTGTGACAAATATGGCGACAATAGTCCAACTAATGTAAATACTGCTCATCTCAGAAATATAGACAAATATTATAATCTTTTTAATCAATCAGCTTGAAATTAAAAGTAAAATAATAGCTTCAAGAAAGATATTTCCTTTTTAAAAATTTATGTTTTTAAACTTTAGGCATCGTGTTTTTTTCTGTGGCGAACAAGCACTCCATCTACTTACACAAGAATGGTTAACATTTATCAACGTTTAAAAACAGATGCTAGCAATTTTTGCATCCGTTTTGGTGGCACTGACATATTATCAAGGGTGACTTCTTTGGCTGAAAATTATGCGTACTTAACATCACACATAGGTACCTCTGAGAGATTGCTAAAAAAGAGCATAGCATGAATAAAAAGGGCCTTAAACTTGATGAAAATAATTTTTTATTGTCTAAAGGTTTATGTTATTATTAAGAGGTAAGATCAAAGTATTTTTTGAGTGTTTTTTTTTACTTTTTTCAATCGTTCCTAGCATGTCTGAAATTTTCATTCAAAATTTTTTTTTTTGAGTCAGCAAAATTGACAGATAATCGAACATGTCAACCATTTTTTCCTATTTTATAAACAAAATGAAAATCCCCATTTCAAAGTCTTTTAAAACTCAATTATAATTTTTTCAAAAATTATGTTAAGAAAATTAGAAATTATAACGTTTATTTAAAATATTTTGAAACAAACATTATTTACTTTCTGCACCAAAAAAATGTAGTTTAAAAATAAGACAAAGCAGGTCTTAAAAATTGGTGTCGGTTGATGAGTGATGATTTCTTCATGTATTGACAGCTTACATAAGGGAAAGTTACCATATGGAAGGACAGAAGTGACATAATTATTTAGTTTTAAGTGAACCAAGTTATTTACCTTGTTATTTTTAAGGAAATTTTCAGCGCTCTAATTGTTTTTTGTTTTTACTTAGCTTTCACCTTTATGTTTATGATGCTTTATGGAAAATAAATTATAAAAAATTAAAATAAGACTGTTGAGAGTGAGATTAAATTTTATAAGAAAGGTATCTAATTAATTTATAGGTACCTTCCTTATGAAATTTTATTCAAAGTGTACATAAAATACTATAATTTTATGTACATTTATTACATTTTACTGTGTTATTTGTATTTCCATTCATTTTATTATTAATTTTGATATTTCATTTATGGAAAAATATCATAACCGAGATAATATAAAAATAAGATCATATAAATTTCATATGATACTAATACTTGTAGGTACCCTTCTCAGTTGAAATTAAAAAAAAAATTAAATTAACTTCTCTACACGTGTTTCGTATGAACAATTTGCAAAAATAAAGGCCTTAACAGTGGAGAACAACGCTTAACTCAAATAATGCAACTTTTTATTGTATTCTTGCTGGTCTTCTGTACATTTGAATTGCAGCCATTTTATGGACACAAAAGTCATCTGGAATTAGTTTTTTTTTTAACATGTGTCTCTTCTGATTGTTATAAGCTATACAACTTATAATGCTAGAAGATAGCTCTACTTAATAACACTATTGAGTAAAAACTGAACAGCATTTTATTTTCACTAATTTTATAATATTTAACAATTTTAAATGTAAAAATAATAAAATAATTTAAGAAATAACAAATAATTGTTTTAAAAATTCATTTTTCATCAAAAAGTTTTTTGCTTTCAGTCAATATCCATATTCATAAAAGCAACTAAAAAAAGCATTTGAAAATAAATATCTTTGTTTTATTGAGTTTTAGAGGTACCTCCATGAAATCGCTAAAAATGAGCATAGTATGATGAAAAAGATGGTAACTTGACGAAAACAAAATTTTATCGTCTACGTTTGTTATTTAAGAGGGAAAAACAAAGTATTTTTTTAAAAATTTCCTTTTTAGAACATTTTAAACTTTTGGTTAAAAATAAACCCTTGTTTCTCTTTGTATCAGAGGAACTACTAAATAACAAAATTTTAGTACTTTTTTTTTCTTTTTTGTATGACAGACATTAATTTGGAAAATCTTGCAAAAATAAAAATAATTGTCGGATGTTAATGAAACTTTTAGAAACTATTCACGAATGATGGAAATTATTATAAATATATTTTTTTTTAAGTCATGACAAAAAAATTTTGTTATATTTATTACACAACTAATTTTATGAAAACTCTAGAAATTCAATACTGGTCAGTTTAGTGATTATATATTAATTAAAAAAAAACAAAAGGCTTTGAAGAAAGCAAATCATGTTTTCTTTTTCTTTTTTTTTATAATTAGACCTCCCTACCTGAAAATCAGCTCTGAATTGTAACATACACATTTCACCAGAGTAGTTGACTTGTACAAGTAACATTGTTATATGTAAAAATAAAATGATGTTAAAAATTTAAAGTTTGTTTATGAGTCAAATCACACTTACTTCACGCACGCAACAAGTTATTTGTTACCTTAGTTATTTGTTGATCAAATTATCGGACATAACGTCTTCTTACCGTTTATTATTTTTTCCCCCAGACGTTGAATAGTTGTAATGAGAAAGTCAGGGAAAGAAAACTGCAGCAAATTGCCGTGAGCCATGGCTGGAGAATAGATCGGCCAAAGAAAACAAAAAAAAAATCGTCCGGAATATTATCCAGATTTTTTTGTTGATTAATTTGAATTGTTGTTTTTTTTAAATGAATTTACACAATTTCTGGAATTCTTTGTTCAGTTCTTCATAATGAAAAGGAAGTTAAACAAAAATGGAATAAAGAAAGAATTATTTAAAAAAAAAGAAAATGGAAAAACGCGATTCAAACTTGTAATTTCCTATTAAAAAAATTAAAAATGGATACCGCTTAAACGGTGTTGGCCAACAATTAGTCCCTTGTGCAAAAAGACACACGATTTGTCATGAGGATTTTCAGGCTTTAATTAAGATTTTTACCCATTTATTTGTTGAAGTTGAGAATTTTGCGTAGGTTTCCGTTCGGACAGTGCTTAAATTCATTCTCCGCAAAAAAAAAAAAAAAAAAAGACGACGTGTCAAAAGGACAGTTTTTACCTTGATACCGCTATTTTACTTCCCTCACTCCTGGCCAATGTTTATTCCGAATAAAAACTCTGAGGAACTGTAGAAATTTCATGAAATTTTAATTAATTAAGTAAGGTGTGTGTGTGTGTGTGGGGGGGGGACGTAAAAGATGTAAAAAAATATTTTTGCCTAGATTTTCTTAAAATAAATAATTCAATTCATTTGTTGTGAATAGAATAAGTCTTGAAAATTTTATTTAAAAAATAAAAATCCAACAATTATTTGATTTTTGCAATTACTTGAATTTCCAAATTAATGTGTTATTTTACCGGAAAAAATAAGGCGCTAAAATGTCTATAGTCAGCTCTGTTACGCCGTTGAGGCATAAAAAAAGATTTTTTAACCAAATTTCAAAGAAAATACTAGCAATAGATTTGGTTGGTATATAAAAAAAATACGATTTCCAGCAATAGTAAAAAAAAAGAAACAAACAATGAATTATCAAAGCTCCCAAGAAAATTAAATTTTGGCATTAAATGACCTATATGTCTTTTGGTTTAACAAACCAACCAATTAATTTCAAATCTTTTCATCTGTACACTACACAGTACACACTTCTTAAAATAACAATCAGAATTCATATTTCTGACTGCTAAGTGTTATTGCAATATTTTATTTTTGTTAAAGTTGTTAAGCTTAAATAACGATGCGATCAGGGAATTTCTACGGATATTCTCTTGTTGTAGAACTCGCCATGAAACTCAGTTCAGTTATGTGCCATGCGTGATACACGTTTAAGCAATCATGTATCTTTCGATACATGACTGACGAGGCAGATTTTTTCCCGCAGTAGGTTGCCATTTCTTTCTGCGGTAGACCAGTTGCCATCCAAGGCTATAGAACCCGGTTAGTCCTGCTATTTATCCATAGCTGGGAGAGAAGAAGAGAATTCATACCTTTCCCAAGGGTATTTAGTACGTAAGTGAATTTAATGATGGATGGATTCGACTGGAATTCGAACTCGGCTCTCCGATTCCTCAATCGGAGATAAACAAACATTATTGCAAAGGGATTAATGATTATTAATCCCTTTGCTGTTCATCACATGAATTTCTTTTATTAAATAAAGACACGTTTGAAGATTTTAAAATGTAAAGTTTCGATTGTGAACTTTTTTCTTTTGGTAACTGTTAGATTATTTTTGGTATGGGTGTACAAAATGGAAATAATTCTGATATCTCGTGTTGACTAACTATGTATGTGACTTCCATTAGTCCTTGCGCCCGTTCGTCACACCCTCTAAAATATCCTTACATTGACCAATCGAAACCAAATTTTGCTGGGAAGTGAAAACAGGTAAGGAGGTACAAAAGTACAGTTGATTTTAATAGGGTGCGTAGCTTTGTGCAGTTGATTTTAATAGGGTGCGTAGATTAGTACAGTTGATTTTAACACGCGTCAATGTGTTCCAAAAAAAAAATCTGGTATATTCAGTATCGGAGAAGTATTAATCTAATTTCATATTTCCCGTTTCAATCAGTATAAAAATAATTTATTATACTAAGTTTATTAAAATGTATAGAATAAACAGTTATATTTTTTAAACTGTTGGTTATATAAGGTTAAAAAATAGTCTTACACATAAATAAGAATTTCTTGATTATTGCACTGTTGGTTTTTCGTACTTCTTTCGGTTTCATTTTTACTTTTTCCTGCGCTTTTTTGGACAGTGGGAGAATGACTGTATTTATATTCTGTCCTTTGACCCCCAGAGTCTACCGTGTATAAATAAAAAGTCATTTTCATTATGTTTTAAGTAAAAACTAAGCATCACTTTTAGAAAATCCATTTAATTAACCCTTAAATTTAGGAATAGACTTCGAAACACTGTAAGGAATTTTTACCGGTTGCATTTGTGTGTGTGCTCGGAAGTGAGAGTGGAATGAACAAAACCCAAGGCTCGAAATAACTGTTCAACAGCTTTTATTTTTTGGTTAAAAGAGGGGGTTCAAAATAGTAGTATTTTGCAGTAAAAAAGAGTTAGTTTCCCAGTTAACAAAGTTCTTGGGTAAATGTTTTAGAGAGAGAGAGATTTCTCCGTTAGTTCCCACGGGAAGGAACGAGAAATCTGAGTTCGAAACTGCTAGGATTGGTACGAGTCTTCTGCAGCAAGGGTCGTGTTTAGTTTTCCCTTTGGGTAGGTATCTCGAAGGGAGATTTCTCTGCCTGTTCCCACGAGAAGAACGAGAAATCTGACGTCAAGCTGCCATGAGAAGCTTCGTCTTCTGCAGCAAATTTTGAGTAGCCCTTCAAGGTAGGCTTGAAGGTTGGTGCCGTTGTAAAGAAAAAGTGGGAAAGAGTCCGAATAGGGCTCTGTCAGAATTTTAAAGGTTCCGAGACTTCGGGTTGCTGCTACAACTACAAGCTCATGTAGAAGGTGAGAAGGGCGTTGTCCTAAGAAGTACAGTTTTGTGGTCGCTGGAGAGCGTTGTCCTGAAAAGGGCAGTTTTGTAATCGGCGAAGAACGTTGTCTCGAAAAGAACAGTTTATTGAATATCGTTGCTGCTGGCGAGGAGGCTGGTGCGAAAAGACTGAGAGAGCGCGCTTGGGCGACGGCTGATGGCGAGCTGGAGATGTTGATGGCTGTCTAGCTGGAACTGCTGCTGATAGCTGGAGCCGTGGATTGACCGTCAGCTGCTGCTGCAACAAATACTACACTTTGATCCTCGTCAGCTCGACCACGGAATGCCTGGGTATTTACCTATGTCTTCCCACTGAGGCCGGTGCGACACAAGTCAGGCTTAACGTGGGGAACCCGAACGGGTACACTCAGGCCAAGTACAAATATCACCCCGGCATCGCAACCGTCGGTTGCGCTGGCCTCGGTGGCAACCACCGACCCCCCTTCTCTAGTGCAATGAGAGAGTGCAGCCTCAGGCAGCTGTTACTTAGGGCCGGGCACCTCAAAGTATTATTTTCCTCAGCTGCATCCTTGTCCACGGACAGAGCCACAACTGAAAGATAATACCCGATCCTGACAGGGCCGCGGAACGCCTGTTTTTTGTTGCTTTTGAGGCATCTTTATATCCTGAATCAGTCTTACAGCAAACGCTGGTTAAGCTTCTCCTTACCGTTAATCTTAAAAACCATGAGGATGCCGACAAGATACATTTTTACTCTCCATTTTTATGACACGAATGGGAATATATGAGGCATCGTCACATCGGGGTGGTTTCCTGCGGATCCCCTGCCCCGGTTAGGTTGACAAGCTTTTGTGTATCTAGTTAATGTGAGTAAGAGTTGTTACTTGCCTGTCCCCGGCTGCCTCTTTGGTTATGATAGAAAAGCTGGGAGGGAAAGGCAGCGCTTTTTTTTTTAATTACCAAAAATCAAGGAATTATCCAATTAAATGAAAATTTCAGTACATAGTCATTAATTATTTACTTTTATAATGAATAGTTTTTTTTTATTTAAAAAAAAAATCAGAGAAAACGTTATTATTCTTTTTGTAATAACCACCAATATTTTCATGACTAAGTTTTTTTTACTTGAAAAAAAAAATGTTTAAGTCGCAAATTTCTACATTTTCAATGGCCGACGCATCAAAGATTCCAACACAATACTGGACAAAATAATTTATGAAGGCCATGCAGCTGAAAAATCAATAATCCAAACAAGAACATTATGTTCCGCAAAAGAATACGAAACAGACATAGCAACCGTAAATAAAAACCTTAAAACACAAACAACGCTAAAAGCCCTACAAATGGACTCTCAATTACGAGTCAAAACTACATAAATAATTGTAATTTTATACACCTTTATAAAAAAATATAGGTTATCTCCCCTTGGTTGAAAACCTCTGCTGATAGAAAGAGGAGTCCATTTTTCTGATAATAATAGGCAAGACCCAACATGAGGCGCCAAAGTAGAGAGGCTCGGACGACCATGAACGGAACAGACATGTTTTAGCATACTCCAAGAATATACGATGCTGGCTAGAGCAAACCTGAATAATATAAGGACAAGCAACTATCGGAAGAAGAATATGAACAGCATCACTGGGGTAGACTGTTCTAGTTCCACGTGCCATGTCTAATGGATGTCAGTTATCTCCTGTTAATTCCCCTCTCCAAGTTCAGGACCCAAAAAGTGTGAGTTCAATACCCGGTTAAGGCAGTGGAGAACTTGGAGAGGGGAATTAACAGGAGATAACTGACAACTGACATCCATTAGACATGGCACGTGGAACTAGAATAGTCTACCCCAGCGAGCAAAATAAAGGGTTCAGTTCGACATTCCAACCACCTGAAGAAGGCCGGAGCGTACAACGGCCGAAACGTTGTAATAAATATGGCGACAAAGATGAGGACAATAGTTCGAATAATGTAAATAGTGTACATAATACTTCATCTCAGAAATATAGACAGATACTGAAGAGCCGAAACATTGTAATAAATATAGCAACAAATTCATGCAAGTATAATTCTGAAGTACAGTGTAACCCGGATATAAGAGAGATTTTCTCTGGTCCCAAATTAGAGACATACTTACCTAAACAAAATAGACCAAACCCGGATATAAGAGACTGCTTCTCCGGTCCCGACAACTCTCTTATATCCGGATTACACTGTATTACCAACTTGTACAATACACAATTCCAAACACTCAACACATACTCATTCTTCTAAACTACATTTAATAGTAAATCTAATCCTAATGAGCTCAGGTATAGATATTTCCTGGTCTAAGAGACATAACTCCGTCTAACCTTTCAGCTTACATGCATGTACATCAAATACTTAATAAATTCAATTCAATTGTTATGTTTTCAACCCTACGTTCTGTTTTATATTGTATGCCATGTGCTACGTCAAATATAAATTGCATTGTGACCACCAATTTGGATAGCGACCTCCAGCATAATGGCATGATCCTTTCCACACTAGACAAAAATAAAATAATTGTGGCAGGACCCGCAACATTGCACGTCCACAACACATTTGGAAACCTCACCGTTAAGGAACCCGCTACAAAGGGATGCAGCTTTCAATTGGTTTTTAGTAGTGGGCTGACGGTCTGTCTTTCCAGCCCAGCAGGAAGTTCTTCTTTGGTTGAAAGTGGTTCTGAAGTTGACTGGTGCTTTCTATCGTCGACCTTACAGACAGTGGGCCGAATTCTCACTGCCAAATAGGCGTAGATTCTACAAATTTATGGAGATTTGGGAGGCTCAGAAGAATCGGGAAATTTTCCCTCCAAAATTGTTATACACATTTCCTGGACCCTCCATTGGTCAGAAAACACATTCTTATCTCTGATAAGAATCAAGGCTTTGGGAGCCGGTTTTGCAAGTAATGAAAACAGGTTGGAGTGAACAAGCTGTGAGGTTTCCCCCAGACTTTATGGCACCATGGAAAGAATAATGATGGTGGAAGTCCTTTTTATATTTTCCGGCTCTCTCGTTTGTAAGAAAATATATTCTTATCTCTGATAAGAATCAAGGCTTTGGGAGCCGGTTTTGAAAGTAAAAAAAAAGAGAGGTTGGAGTGAGGATAGAAAAAATAGCGATAATGTGAACTTGTAAAATATTGTTCTCAAATTAAATTCCAACAGTATTCTGGAGACGAATGTTTTGGGTCCCCTATTTCTTTACTACTGAGACTGATCATACTTACCTGGTGTAGGGATCCGTCCCTGTGCTGGTGATATCACGGCTACGACTAGCTTGGACCGGCTCTGACCAGCTATAACAAGCCTAGACCAGCTATGACTAGCTTAGACCAGTTATGACCAGCTAAGACCAGCTTGGACCAGCGGCCCGAGTGAAAACACTCTGGTCCCCACGTTAAAAACTGACCTTGTGTCACAACCTGACTCAGTGGGGGGTCAAGTATCTACTACTGAGACTGATTGACATTAAATTAAAAATGAAAGAAGCAGAAACAGTGCTAATGTTTTTCTGTGACATTTTTTCCTGGGATCTTGGGGGGGGGGGCACTTGACTAAATGAAATAGAGAGATTTTTCAGTGGATATAGAAAATAATTTCCAAAAAATAACTAGGTTTTCCAATAGCATAACAAGATTATTTATTCTGCAAAACATTCCGAAATGTTTTCTCTTTTAAATAAAGTAACTTGAACACTTTTTAAAAACACTTTTTTTTTTTTAAATAAAGTAATTAAACACTATTTTTTTTTTAATTTGACGGATTTTTCAAGTCGGTATGAATTATCTCCCTTGGCAGACATTTTTTTTTTTTTTTAATGTTTCCATTGCAACAAATTGTGAATTTTTAAATCAAACAAAATTTCAACATTGCCATTACGAGTCTCCTCGGTGTATATTTTCATTTTGTTTCGGTCTTCGAGTTTTGATTTGTCTTCATGAAGATTAATAGAAACGAAAGAAGGCAAGCGTTCAGGTAATTTTATTTTACCTTACAACCAAAAAAAATTTGAAACCGTACGATAATTTTAAATTTAAAATATTTAAAATTTACATCCTTTCTTGTCTGTAAAAAATTATTTAATGGTATTTTAATAATTTTTGAAAAATTGAATCATCATTTAAACCATTCTTTTGTTAATCCTGTCCATCGTACGCCGTATACTTTTAACGGTAATCCTTTTTTTATTTACTTCTTTACCCTGCCTCATATGACGTTGCTAATTATTTTTAGCCCATATTAACAAATAAATTAGATTACATTTAATTTAAATGTAATCTAATATATATTTTTAAAAATCCACATTAAATTAAATATTTCCCAAACATTTTAACTAATTCTTACAGTTTCCTCCAGTGTTAAATTATTAAATTTATATAGTAATTCAAATGATCGGCCGTCTTCTCTAGCAGAAGAAGTTTGTTTCGTGAAGAAGACAGGCGTGGAATTCTAAAGAGAGAATAATAATACTTTTTCAAAACAAATCAGCAGACTTTTTAAAAATTTCTTGACGCGACATTGTTATATATAATATTAATTAAAAATATCAATTAAATTGGTATTTAAATACAGTCGATAATATAAATATTTATTTTTAATTAATAAAAATAATTTTAAATAACGCGGGAAACTGCTAGTCACCCATTAATTTAAAATTATAAATACAGTGTAACCCGGATATAAGAGAGTTGTCGGGACCGGAGAAGAAGTCTCTTATATCCGGGTTTCTCTTATATCAGGGTTTGGTCCATTATATATACATTAACACAGGCTCTAATTTGGGACCAGAGAAAATCTATCTTATATCCGGGTTTCTCTTATATCCGGGTCTCTTATATCCGGGTTACACTGTATTATCTTATTAAGAATAAGTAAAATTAACTCAGACCAGAAGCTGACACATTGACTTAATGATGGTGATTCCCTAAGCATATGTGGCACAAGGCCGGAAGCACCCAGTAAGGATCGAACTCACTATTAAATCGTCTCGTAATTGATCTAGCAAGACTAGCTTTACACCCCATCAAAGTGTCCCATCAAGTTAACTGTGATGAATGTTAATAAATATGTCCACTTCACAGTGTCCAAGCGATCTCTTAAGCATAGCTTAGATGTGGCCGAAGGTTTGGAGCAGTAAGTGAGGAAACTCATTACTCAGTCATAATTAATCTAACATGACAGGCTCACTAACCATTACACTACATCGAAGTGCCCCATCGAGTTATCCATAATGAATAGTAATAAATTGTCACCTTTACATGGGCTTAAAAATCAGCTCGGTTATAGATTTTACCAGAAACCAAATTCAGAAGAAAAAAGAAAGAAAACATGTTCAATTTCTAATTCTTCGATATTACAAAAATAATATAATTAACATTTATCATCATTTTGTTTTAATAAATAATCATTAACAAATTTCAAGAGGCATATGTGTATGCAATCTATTGAATATTTGAAAAACAAGAGGCTGCTCAACCAGAATGGTACAAGTCAAGACTTATTCCTATATGAAGAAATACATGTTAACAGGCAGAGTACCCCAAAATAAATAAAGATGGGCAGAACTAAATCACATGTTAAAAGTGGCTCAGCTAAGCCAGATATTAAGTTTTAAAATTTCTAAATTCTACATCTGAACGTCTTGTAAAATGAATATTTGGCAAACATGGACCTACATGCCTGCAAGAAACGGAGTGTCAAAAATGATGTTTTTTTTTCCTTTGACGTCACTATTATTTCAACTAGCTTCACTCCTTGGCAATGTTTATTCTTTTAAAAAGCGATTATAATCGGAATAAAACTTAAACGTATGACGAAAGGGAATTTATACCTTTTTGTTGTTCTTGAGAATTTACAACAAAAATATTAAACACTCTTTATTAGATTGTTTACTCACAAAAATAATTTTATATTTACATTCTAAAAGCTTATGCAATGCAATATTTTTTCATTTACCAATTTATAAAGAAATAAATCTGAAAACAATTTTTTATTCCTAAATTTGTAAATATTTACTAAATTATTAAAATATGTGAACCAACTAAAAGGAAGTAAATAAATATTTTCTGGCTTTAAATAACCTGCAAAGGGTTGATAAACTGTAGAAAGCAAATCAATCAAATACTGATAGTTACACAGGCATGTCTTTTAGATTTATTTACATTCTCTGGAAGTATAGAAACTACTGTGGCCACAAAGTGAGGGATCAGTTTGCATATTGATTTTAAAATAGAATTGATACCCCACTCTATACACATGATAATTTCTTGTTTGCTTATCAAATTCTGATTAGGTATGAATCCAGTTCTTCTCCCCGCCCACCAGGTATGGGTTAATTAAACCAATATTATCTAAAAAAAAAAGAAAAAAAAAAGGAAGAAATTCTTACAATCTAAAAATATTTTCTGGCTTTAGATAACCTGCAAAGGGTTGATAAACTGTAAAAAAAAAATTTGTTTAATTTCACGTCAATAAAATGAAATAAAAAACAGGATAGAAACTCAAACATGCGTATCCACTAAAAAATAATGTTTATAGTAATAAGAAAGAACCTATATGCAAATTTACCTTGTATGATTCATACACACATGTCTCTGATATTGTTGATATTGTGTAAACATACAATGGGTCCCTCACTGACCTGACAAATCACCCCATGATGTTGCTTAATTCATGTTTGCATCAATGTGCACAAAATCCAGAAGGCCCTGTGTACATTCATGAGGAAAACAAAAAGTGAAATTAACATCATGGAGAGGAAAATGTGAATCCTGTTTCCAATATATTTGGTTGTTTGTTCAGTAATTTCCTCAGCATGGTTTTGAGGGAGGGGGTAGATGGCCCTTGGGAAATCTTCCTTTACATCTCTCACAATGGACTAATGGATCAGCTCTTCTCTTTGGCCAGCAAGGACTCCTACCACCTCGCTGCACACTCTAACAGTAATTCTACTAATACATGGTGTGCAGAAATATTTCCCATATAATGGTTAAGACATTAGCCCACATGGTACATCAGAAATACTGCCCACATTTAAGACTGTCACATGTGTGGTGCTAGTGAAATTATGCAAGTGGCAATGGTATCTTCATCTAGCTAATGATTTGTGGGAGATATTTCAGCTGTACCTTGTGATTAAAAATCAGAAATTCCTAACTTAATTTATTGATCTATTTATTTTATTCTCTTTTGGTCAAGTGGGTGGCAGTTTTGAAGATCCTTCACAGACTTTACTGCTAGTCATAAAAATCACAAGATACATCTGTTTACTGTCTACTTCCATGTGGATATAGTGATCCAATCCATAATCTCATATAACAACACCATTTCATTTAGCACATCCCTTCTATCAGAAAATATCTAGAGCACAAACTGAAGCAAAGGTTGTTAAAAAAAAAATAATGGTATCAATGGAAAAACTGTTTATTTGACACTCTAGTTTTTTGCATGTATGAAGGTCCAAGTTTCCATACATACATAAATATATATATATATATATATATATATATATATATATATATTGAATAAATTACAGACATTATATCTGCTAATTTTTAATAAAATCCGTTCATACTCACAAATAACCTTCCATATATTAATGTTAAAAGAGCCACAAAGTTCTTATATAGCAAAAAATTATACTTATTTTGGCAAACATGGACCTTCATACCCTGAATAAGACATGGTGTCAAAAGCACATTTTTTTTCTCTCATGACACCACTTTTTAACTACCGTCACTCTTTGGCAATGTTTCTTGTTTTAAAAAGCAATGATTAGAATTGGAATAAAACCTAAATATATGAAAGTGAATTTATACATTTTCTTTGTTCTTGAAAATTTACAGTCAGTAAGTTATGTGCCATGTGTGATACACGCTTAGGCGATCATGTATCTTTCGATACATGACTGATGAGGCAGATTTTTTTCCCACAGTAGGTTGCCATTTCTTTCTGCAGTAGACCAGTTGCCATCCAAGGCTATAGACCCTGGTCTGCCCTGCTATTTACCAATAACTGGGAGAGAGAAGAAGATTTGGTTGGTTGGTTGTTTGGGGTTTTATGGCATATCAACCACTATGGGTTATTTAATGCCAGATCCAGTATTTACTAAATATATCAAAAACGTATAGCTGGCAACATCATTGTTTCAAAAACATATAGCTGGCAACATCATTGTTTCAAAAACGTATAGCTGGCAACATCATTGTTTCAAAAACGTATAGCTGGCAACATCACTGTTTCAAAAAAGTGTAGTTGGCAACATCATTGTTTCAATGTGCTGGAAAAAACCTGGAAGTTCACTATTTTCCCATAGCTGGGACCCCAACAGGTGCTATCACCCCGGGTCAGGGTGGACCTGCAATTAAGAGGTGGTTCCATGCTTCCTCAAAACCTCCAGAGAAGAAGAGGATTCATACCATTCTCAAGGGTATCAACACATAAGAATGTTGTGGAGAGCCATGAACCTCAGCTTCTGAAGGGACATGACAGAGTGAAGAAGATTGTAGCAAATGTAGTAAGGGTAAAAAGTCAATTTTTTTCTCGAGTTTTTCTAGTATTCTTAATGTTTTCCGTTTGGTGGGGATAAGGATGTTGTGGAGAGTCATGATCCTAAACGTCTGAAGGGAAATGGTAGAGAGCAGAAGAGGAGGAATAGTCAGTAAGTTATGTGCCATGCGTGATATACGCATAAGCGATCATGTATCTTTCGATACATGACTGATGAGGCAGATTTTTTTCCCACAGTAGGTTGCCATTTCTTTCTTCAGTAGACCAGTTGCCATCTAAGGCTATAGAACCGGGTCTGCCCTGCTATTTACCCATAGCTGGGGGGAGAAGAAGAGGAGTCATACCTTTCCCAATGGTATTAGCCCATAAGTGAATGTAATAGATCTGACTGGAATTTGAACATGGCTCTCTGATTCTTCAATCCGAGCCACTATCCATTACTCCACTGTGCCTCCTTTACATCTGTCACAATGGACTGATGGATCTGCTCTTCCCTTTGGCCAGCAAGGACACCTACCACCCCAAGGAGAATTTACAACAAAACTAATAAACACTATTTATTAGATTATTTACACTATTGTTTATTGCAATGCTTAGCAAATTCTTAAGTGATTCAAACTTTATAAAATGGTAAATAAGGATTTGCTTATTGTTGGTTCACATGTTTTAGTAATTTAGTAAATGTTTATAAATGTATGAATAAAAAATTGTTTTCATATTTATTTCTTTACAAATTGGTAAATGATAAATATTGCATTGCATTCTAATTGTATCAGTTTTTAAAATGCTTTAAATATAAAATTATTCTTGTAAATAAACAATCTAACAGTGTCTAATATTTTTGTTGTAAATTTTCAAGGACAAAAAATAAATGTATAAATTCACTTTCATCATATGCTTAGGTTTTATTGTATTCTAATCATTGCTTTTTAAAACGATAAACATTGCTGAGGAGCAAAGGTAGTTAAAAAAAATAATGGTATCAATGGAAAAACTGTCTATTTGACACTCAAGTTTTTTGCATGCATGAAGGTCCAAGTTTCCATACATACATAAATACACACATATATATATATATATATATATATATATATATATATATATATATTGAATAAATTACAGACATTATGTCTGCTAATTTTTAATAAAATCCATTCATACTCACGAATAACCTTCTGTATATTAATGTTAAAGAATGAGAGAAATGTGCTATAGCTGTTTAAATTTATTTTATTTTCATTTCCCATGTACTTTTGATCTTTTTTCAAGATCATCTTCAGGGGTGCAAGTAATACAAAACTATATGTTGTTCATGAATATAAGTATTTATACAAAGTTGTACTTTGTTATCCATTACTGTAATTTTTTCATTATGCTTTTAAATGCAAAACAGTTGGCAAATGTGCTGGGCGTTCATTACAAAGAAGGTTATTTGTGAGTATGAATGGATTTTGTTAAAGATTTAGAAGGCATAATGTCTGTAATTTATTCAATCAGACATGCCTAAAAGAGAATTTGCTGCCTAAATACACAAATTTTAAATATACAGTGTAATCCGGATATAAGAGAGTTGTCGAGACCGGAGAAGAAGTATCTTATATCCGGGTTTCTCTTATATCCGGGTTTGGTCTATTATATATACATTAACACAGGCTCTAATTTGGGACCAGATAAAATCTCTCTTATATCCGGGTTTCTCTTATATCCGGGTTTGGTCTATTATATGTACATTAACACAGGCTCTAATTTGGGACCATAGAAAATCTCTCTTATATTCGGGTTTCTCTTATATCCGGGTTTGGTCTATTATATGTACATTAACACAGGCTCTAATTTGGGACCAGAGAAAATCTCTCTTATATCCGGGTTTGGTATATTATATATACATTAACACAGGCTCTAATTTGGACCAGAGAAAATCTCTCTTATATCCGGGTTACACTGTATATATATATATATATATATATATATATATATATATATATATAGTCAAACCTAATGAGCCAGACAAACCTACCAAGGTTTCACTTAGGCAGATCGTCACTTAGACAATCTGCCTAAGTGAAACCTTGGTCGGTTTGTCTGGCTCATTAGGTTTGACTAGGTTTGCTCTACGTTTGTATTCAGCTCTTTAGTTAGTTGTTTACTTGTATCGGGGTTTTTTCTTTGGGCCTTGAACCTGTATCTGTGCGATTATTTTCGACAGACTTTCATGTTCCTGGCTCTTTCTTTTTTAAAACCTTTTTTTCCCTTCGTGATTGATTTGGCTATTGTTAAATCAAGAATCCGAAGGTTTTTCGACACGAGTATAGTTACCTATATATATATATATATATATATATATATATATATATATATATATATATATATGTGTGTGTGTGTGTGTGTGTGTGTGTGCAGGTATGCAGAAAAATAGGAAAGAACACGTTAGGTAAATAATCCGGAGTTCCTTAGTATTTTTGCTTTTATTTTCAAAAAGACAGTGCTCCATACAGAAGTACAGCTTATTCTTGCTTGACGAGGAAGCGTGACCAGATACCTTAATTCAACTTAATTTCAAAAATGATATTAGGGGTCTCGTCTCTCGCTTTTGAAACATGAGAACTCTTATGTAGCAAAGGAATCATATTTTTAAAAAAAATATTATAATATATTATATATATATATATATATATATATATATATTAGTTTGTTTATTTACACTATATTATTTATTGAAATGGTTAGCAAAACAATTGATTCAAACTATATTAAATGGTAAATAATAAGAATTTCCTTATAGTTCACATATTTTAGTAATTTAGTAAATGTTTATAAATTTATGAATAAAAAATTGTTTTCATATTTATTTCTTTATAAATTGGTAAATGATAAATATTGCATTGCATTAGTTTTTAGAATGTTGTAAATAATTTTCTAAGGTAATGGATTTTATTTATCAATCTGACAGATTTTTATCACTTTAAACGTTATTTTTAGTGGATACATATATTTGAGTAGACACTTCATTTATTTATTAAACAGTATATTTATTTTTTACTTATTGGCCTGAATATTAAAAAAATCTTGTTAAAGAAAAATATGCGCTCTCTGGAAGGATGTAGGTTCGAATTCTGCTGGAGAGCACATATCGCGCTTTAATGCAATTTCTCGATTATTCGAGCTGGTAGATGAAAATAAATAAATATACTGTTTAGTGATAAATAAAAGTGATGTCATGGGAACGAACATCCTTTTGACACACTGTCTTATTGTGCCCACGTTTATCCACGTTTATCCTTACCTTAATGAAGTGGTTCCCAACCTTTTTTTTTCTGGGCCACATTTTCAGAATTAAAATTTGTCAGATAACTCTCTTTTCCAATTTGTGGACCCAAGTTACTATATTCTTAATACTTGATATAATGCAAAACTATCACAATGATAAAATCAGTCAGTAATTATTTATAATAACTATTTATACTCGGACTCATGCATGCAATGACAAATAATCCATAATAATATTTTAAAATTTGAAATCATATTTATTTTTGGCATATGAATTTTTTGAAACTGTTTCTAAATCTTTGATTGTCTTTCAATCATTTCACCTCACCTGCTATCCTCTTCTGTCACACCTATGCAGTGCGCCATACTGTTTGGTAACCATTGGGATACGGTGTTTGAAAACTAGATTCATACTTTTGCCAGTGGTATCAGTACCTAATGAATAGAGATCAGTTCATGTTTAAAACCCATTTTACAGATAGGAAAGTTGTCCTGGGTATGACAATAAACTATATCTAGCAGCAATGTCTCTGATCAAGAGGTTTTGAGGAGCATGGAACCACCTCTTAATTGCTCTTGTTCCCAGGTTCACACTGACCTGGGGTGGTAACACCTGTTAGGGTCCCAGCTATGGGCAAATAGTTACCCCCCCCAAACTGGGGTCAAAACACTTTGAAAGCATAAAAATAGATTTTTTGTAAAAAATACCAGTAATACATTTTTATATTAAAAAATATTACCAGCAATACATTTTTGAAATCAACCAACCAACAATACCTGTTAATAGTAGATATTATTTGAAGCCATAAAATTGTGTTCAAAATATTTAGATTTTGGCATTAAATAACCCATAGAGATTGATATACCACTAAACAAAATCACCCAACCTACACAAGTAGGAAAGGGTAAACTTTTGAAAATTAATATTTTAATGCCTTTAAGTATGAAAATTGGTGACACATGATTTTCTTTAATTATGTTTTTTTTCTTTTGTTTAGGAAGTCTTCCCTAAAGTATGCATCATATGAACTAAACCTTGCAGACAATTTGGACATTGTGGATGGAATGAAAATGATAGATATAGCCCATGGTTTCTTCTATTAAAAACAAATATGAACCAACTCTCTGAGGCAAAACCATTTTGTTGTGATGTTTGTGGATTTGCATTTTCAAAGAACTATAAACTAAAAATACACATGCGGACACACACAGGTGAGAAGCCATACTGTTGTGAAGTTTGTGGATCTTCATTTTCAACTACTTCGAATCTAAAAAAGCATTTGCGGACACACACTGGAGAAAAACCATACTCTTGTAAAGTATGTACTTCTGCATTTTCATGTAGTTCTGCTTTAAAAGACCACATGCGGACACACACAGGAGAGAAACCTTACTCTTGTGAAATTTGTGGATCTGCATTTTCCCAAAGTTCAAACTTAAAACTACATATGCAAAGACACAGTGGAGACAGGCCATTTTCTTGTGAGATCTGTAAATTGGCATTTTGTCAAAATTCACAATTAAAACGACATATGCAAACACACACTGGAGAGAAACCATTTTCATGTGAAGTGTGTAAATCTGCTTTTTCTCGAAGTTACCACTTAAAACAACACATTCGCATTCACACTGGGGAGAAACCCTATGCATGTCATGTTTGTGGATTTGCATTTTACAGCAGTTCCAACTTAAAAGAGCATATGCGAAAACACACTGGTGAGAAACCGTACTCCTGCAAAATTTGTGCTTCTACATTTACAGTCAGTTCATCTCTAAAGCGACACATGCGAACCCATAAAGAGAAAGAATTTCTGTGTGAAATTTGCACCTCCACATTTACAGACAGTTCACATTTAAAACAACACATGCAAACACACACTGGAGATAAATTATTTTCTTGTGAAGTTTGTGGATCTGAGTATTCAGACAGCTCAGCATTAAAAATACATATGAGAATGTTGACTGGAGAGAAGCCATTTCTTTGCAAAGTGTGTGGTTCTGCATTTTGAAAGAACTTGGGTTTCCATTGGGTCATAAGAGAACCCTTTTAAAAGTGAGGGAACATTTTTCCTGTATATACACATTCTTAGTATAAAACTCTTTTAAACATTGCAAGATGCAAGGGCTTACTGGGTGTGAGAGAATAGGAGAAAAAGAAAACATTATTAAAGAGAGAGAAAAATAAAACAGGAATTAAGAAGACAGATAATAATGATTGACATTGCATTTAAATTTTTGAAGATTAAAGTTGGCTGGAAGGCAAGAAGCCAGAAAAGAGTTCCACAAAGAAGTGTGAGACAGTAACCTATTAGCAAAGAACTAAGTTACATCTAGTCATTTCAACTGTAAAAGGATGAGACCTTGCTGCCAATCTAGTAGTACATTTAAATTCATAAAGTCTAGTTATCATAGACGAAAGTTCATCAGGACAGTTACCATGAAAGTATTTATATAAAAGGCACAGAGAAGTGATATTGCAGTGAAAGTGACTGAAGCTAAGATGCCAGGTCATGATGAATAACATTGCAGATTCTTCCTTGAATTTTATCAAGAATCTCTAAATACATAGCAGAAGAAACAAAGCAGCAATATTCGATGCATGTACAAATGGTAGACTTATAAATAAGTATGATAGATTCTGGTGAGAAAAATTATCCAGCACGACAGTGTACCACCTTTCGTAGCAAAAAACACACAGAGTGAAACTGCTTGGCACAGATTGACCTCAAACTTTGTTGTGCATACTCACTAAGTTATATTGTTCTTGTTCACTTCCTTTGTTTATAGGAGTGCTTGGAAGGAAAGTGTGTAGAGTGTGGTCATCTCACCACAACACAAAGGTTCTATCAGTGACCATGCTTTGTGCAGCAGTTTTTGGTCAAGCACAACATTTCCCAGGTCTAACAACCACTATATATTCCCCAGATTTTGACACTTGCAAATTTTTCCTCTTCAAAAATCAAATCCGACTTGAATGGAAGAAGATTCCAAGACATCGGGGAAATCCAAGAAAATGTGATGGGGCAGTGGGTTGCTATCTCGAGAAAGAAGTTCCACAGATGCTTCCATCAATTGAAACAATGCTGCAGAAAGTGTGTGGCTTCAAAAGAGGACTATTTCAAAGGAGATTAAATGCAGAATTGATATGTGTTGTAGTTTTCTTTTTATAGCACCAGTGCCAATAGTTTTTGATCAAACCTCATATATGCAAAACAACACTCATATGTTACAGCTTTTCTACAACACCAAGATGTTTATTTGGCTTTCTCACAATTTTAAGGCAGTGCAAGCAACAAGATACTCTATTTTTTATTCCTTAGAATAAGGAATTGCATATCTTGTTACAAGAGTGAATGACAAAAATGGAAAACATCCATATTGACATTTTTTTCTGAGAAGGAACTTCAGAGTAACTGGTTTTAACGATGAAGTTGGTTTTATGTATTTGGCGAAGGGGTGTGAAGTGAGGTGAATTACAACAAATGCCGGTTACAGTTTTACATTAAAAAATACAGAGATACAGTTATGTTCATCTTTAAATTTAGACATCAGTTGCATCTAGATATTTGAGTGACTTTATTCAGAATTTTACCTTTCAGTTGTTAATTATCCCTTATAGATGACTCGGAAATTAGTGCACCTTCAATACATTTTTGCCTTAATAAATTACTTTCTCTTTTTTGTCATTCACTTACCCACTATTAGTCTGATATATGCATTTGTATATAATATTTCATTTATTTATATATATATATATATATATATATATATATATATATATATATATTGTCATTCATAGACTGTTTCGCTGTATCATAGCTCATCAGTTTGGCTAGATGTCTGAGGCTTATGGCTATATCACACTGAAACATTGGTTCTTGTACAATCACTGAAATTAAGCAATATCGAGCCTGGTCAGTACCTAAATGAGTGACTGCTTCGGAATATCAAGTGCGGTAAACTTGGATGTGCAAGTGGTGTGATAGATAACGATTGACATTGCATTTAAATTTTTGAAGATCAAAGTTGACTTGAAAGCAAGAGGACGGAAGAGAGTTCCACAAGTGAGAAGTGCGAGAGAAGATACTATTAGCATAGAACTTAAGGTTACATCTAGCCATTTCATGTGTGAAACTGATTCTCGTATGATCACTGAAGCTAAGCAACGTCAATGGGAAGATGAGGTGCACGAAAAAAGCTTTCAGCAAAAAATATTTCTGGCTGGGTATCCATGCTCTTGCTTTTAAAAGAGGAAGTGCTGCGAACTTTTGCACACGCCTAATGATATAATATGCATGGAGTTAAACAAAATTTTAATATTTCAATGTTTATTTAAATCACCATTTACCGGATGCGATGGATAAATTGTCGTCTAAATGATGCAAAAAAAAAATATGAGAATAAGATTGAAGTTTCATTTTAACAGATATATTTACCAAAATTACACAAAAACCTCTTGAGATACTAAAGAGTAAGTTTATTCAATAAGATAGCTATTGGCTTCAACCACGGCCTTCAAACGACTTTGGTATCTCCTGCAACTCTTCTGGAGGGTCTTCTTGTTTAAGTCGGTGAATGCTGCCACAATCCTTGCCTTCAGATTATCTTGATGTGACAAAGAGTTTTGTTGGTCTCTTGCACGTCATCATCTAGAGGGTTGCAGTCTGGGGAGTTAGGTGGCCAGATAAGTAAGGGGTGATGTTGTCACAGAAATTGCCTGACAGCCATGACTACACTGTCCTCAGATTGACAGTGAAACACTCTGAAATGTTCATATTGGAGCTTCTGGTGTAAAAGCCATGTAGTGCAGCATGCTGTTTCCAAATTTCTGGTGGTGTGAATTGCATCATGGTGCTCTTTTTCTCACAGATGGGACCCAATTGACCCTACTATGCAGTGCAGTTGACAAAATAAAAAACAATGCACATGCGTGCAATTAAAAATATAAAATGGTGTATTTTACCCATTGCACCCTGTAGATGCATTTACCAATGTTGTAAAAACCAAGAAAAAAAATGGTGGTATTTTGAATGTATTTCCTTCAAATTACAGTTGTTGTTGTACACACTATCATAGAGTCAAGTGTTTCACCTCCTGCCTCATAAAATTGTCCACCATTCCAATTGGAGTTGACAGTGCAAGGGAGATAACTCTTAAAAAAAGTCACTCAATCAAAACGCGACAATTAGATATATAGTATGCATGTACCTACCAAAAAAGTGACAGCGAAGGTTTAAAATGCATTTTAAAAATGAAAGAAATCTTCCTTGAAGTTTTTATTTTGCTTTTTATTCCAAGCAAATATATTAAATTTAATATTTACAATAAGCAATATACTATACTGTATTTCTAAATGAATTTAAATTGATTGGAATCATCAGTAAAATTGATAGAATCGACCATATTGACATCTTTCAATGCAACATCATTCTCTTTATTAAAAAATGTTTAAAAAATAAAATATAATTTTTTGAAAAATTATTTGAGAAAAATTAGTGGATTTAATGTTTAATCAATTCGAACTGAAACAAATATTACTTTTACTTTAAAATATCACAGAAAAACATTTTTAAACATGTAGGTGTTTTTATGAGGCTATCCACATTGACATGCACCCGACGAGGACAATAATCCGTGTGTAAATACAGTAAATATTACTTTTAATTTAAAATATCACAGAAAAACATTTTTAAACATGTAGGTGTTTTTATGATGTGTAGGCTATCCACATTGACATGCACCCGACGAGGACAATAATCCGTGTGTAAATACAGTAAATATTACTTTTACTTTAAAATATCACAGAAAAACATTTTTAAACATGTAGGTGTTTTTATGAGGTGTAGGCTATCCACATTGACATGCACCCGACGAGGACAATAATCCGTGTGTAAATACAGTAAATATTACTTTTACTTTAAAATATCACAGAAAAACATTTTTAAACATGTAGGTGTTTTTATGATGTGTAGGCTATCCACATTGACATGCACCCGACGAGGACAATAATCCGTGTGTAAATACAGTAAATATTACTTTTACTTTAAAATATCACAGAAAAACATTTTTAAACATGTAGGTGTTTTTATGAGGCTATCCACATTGACATGCAACCGACAAGGACAATAATCCGTGTGTAAATACAGTAAATATTACTTTTAATTTAAAATATCACAGAAAAACATTTTTAAACATGTAGGTGTTTTTATGAGGTGTAGGCTATCCACATTGTCATGCACCCGACGAGGACAATAATCCGTGTGTAAATACAGTAAATATTACTTTTACTTTAAAATATCACAGAAAAACATTTTTAAACATGTAGGTGTTTTTATGAGGTGTAGGCTATTCACATTGTCATGCACCCGACGAGGACAATAATCCGTGTGTAAATACAGTAAATATTACTTTTACTTTAAAATATCACAGAAAAACATTTTTAAACATGTAGGTGTTTTTATGAGGTGTAGGCTATCCACATTGGCATGCACCCAACAAGGACAATAATCCGTGTGTAAATACAGTAAATAATAACTCCTCACCCCAGAAATTCAGACAGAAGGCAATCAGCTGATATTAACAACAAAGATGAGGACAATAGTCTGCATGTAAATAATGATAACTCTTCATCCCAGAAATTTAGACAGTGCATAGTCACCAGAGTTTGCTAAGAACAATTAATACCTATAGGCAATACAATATAGGTAACCTACAGAGAATTCTGAAGTGAACCCTTTATTTAATCTACAGGGGTAGACTGTTCTCGATCCACTGCCCATGCCTAGGGATATTTCGTTTAGGTCTTAAGTTTTTGTACTGCTCAGTTATTGCTTGCTCTGTTTCTACTGAGTCCAGCTAGAAGCTGCCCAGCATGGATTGAACACAGAATTGCTATGTCACCAAATTCATGAACCAATGCTTTAATTTGGAGGACTTTTGAGAACTTGGAGTCTTAAACCTAACCTGCCTTCTCATGAGTGCTGTTTGTTATGCTTGAATGCTCACACTGAAGCTGTTTTTTCTTTTTTTTGTTACAACTTTTTTTTTTAATTAATTCATCCCAAGTAAGGCAATAATGTCACTAAGATGCAAGGGGCTCCTGGGAGTGAAAGAGAATGAGAAGATTTTAGAAGGAACTATAAACCCAATCATAAACAGGAAAAAAAAAGGAATAAACCTCTACTCCTGATCAAAAGACAGGGAAAGAGTTACTGAGCTGTACTAAAAATAAGAACTAGATGAGCTATCTCTAGATGCGGGCAGTAGAATGAGAGTAGTCTACCTCTGTAGATTAAATAAAGGGTTCAGTTTGAAGTTCCCTGGCTCAACATAGAATGGATGAAAGCCAGAAGGCCCAGCAGCTGAAACGTCGTGATAACAACAACAACAAAGATGATTGATTGTTGGATTTTTTTTTTTTTTTACAGCTTATCAATTCTTTGCATGTTATTTAAAACCAGAGAATATTTTAATTATGATTTAGTGACACAAATCTTACTAATTAGCTGATAGCTGGGCGAAGAAGAGATGGATTGATACCAAACCCAAACGGAATTCAAATATGGCTATCTGATTAACAATTCCGAGCCATTTTCCATTACACCACCTGCACATCCAAGCTTACAGTACCTGGTATTCCCAAGCGGTCACCCATCTAGGTAATGACCAGGCTCGACATTGCTTAACTTTGGTAATTGTATGGTGACCAGTGTTCAAATGTGATATGACTATAAACCTAACAAAGATGAGGACAATGGACTGCATGTAAATAATCGGTAAACTAGTATACACAAAACGTGTATGTATGTATATAGGCAAATGCACACTGGTATGCATATATAAATAAAGCATATTATAGTCATAAATACATGATCTGTTGAAAAGCATGAGAATATAACAAAAAATGATTTCTTCTTGCTTATCTGAATTCAGTGAATGTAAAACGTCTAAACATTTGAGATTGAGCACTTTTAACCTTACATCATTTAACAACTCATAAATACATTCAGCACAGTGAAGAATTCCCCTTCCACAGTGGGCTATGATAAGATTTTAGCCACCCTTGATAACAGCAATTTTGCATTGTGTAATGACGTCTCTTTTTCTTCACACAATGCCATATTAGTATCAAGCTACTCTCATCTATGAACAATAGTTCACTTATATTTTGCAATGAAAGTTCACGGAAGTAAGGTAATTGGTGAATTTCAACGAGGGCAAATAATAGGATGGCATCAGTGTGGCAAGTCAAATAGAGAAATTGTTAGGTTTTTCCATGTTAATCATCAAACGGTTAATAATATTGTCAAGAAATTTAATGAAGAATGCCATTGTTGTGTGGAACAACATTCAGGAAGATCAATCATCGTGTCTGAGCAAACGAAAAGGGCGCTGAAGAGAGAAGTCATCAGAAACTGCCTTCAGAGCGTCAAAGATGTCGTCAACAGTATGGAAATGTTGCCATATGCGGTGAGAAAGACTGAAAGAGCTAGGCTATCAAAGAAGAGTTGCAAGAAAGAAGCCCTTGATTTCAGAGGTTAACAGGAACCTTTATATGGACTGGGTGAGAGAATTCGAGAGCAAAGATGAATTTTGGCAATCTGTAATTTGGTCAGATGAAAGTAAGTTCTGCCAATATTCGAATTTGAGATAGGTTTATGTTTGGAGAAATCAGAATGAGACTTGAAACACTGAATGTATGCAGGCAACCGTGGAACGTGGAGGGATTGGAGTTATGGTGTGGGGTGCTGTCTAGTTTGGAGAGAAATCTGAGCTGATTCTTGCTGACGAGCAGTTGAATGGTCCAAAATACTGTCAAATATTAGAGAAAGAACTACTCCCACTATTTGAAACCAATCAGATTGACAAGAATGTCTACCTTTTTCAAGAAAATGGAACGCCACATCATATGAGCAAAGTAGCGAAGGCCTGGAAGGAAGTGCTAGGAATCAAGCCACTGCCCATGGGTAGGCCAAAATCCTGACATGAATCCAACAGAGTACGTTTGGGAGTACCTTGACCAAAGACTTTGAGAGCGTGTAACCAAAATCACATCAGTAGCAACTGCTAAAGAAACATTGCTAAAGAAGTGGCAAAATATGGCTCAGACGATTGTCGATAACTTGATCAAATCCACGAAAAATCGAATACTAGCACTGAAACTAGCAAATGGAGGACCTACTCCATACTAGTTCCGAATACTGTTTATTTATGTTGAGTTGGGATTACGTAATTAAATTTTGAAATTGGATGTAGTTTATTTCTCCTGGCTAAAAACTTTTCTTAGGCCACTGTATATTGCCTCATGCATGAACTTCCCTTATTTACTGCCTCGTGCATGAACGTGAACACTTAAATTCTTTTTCTAAACACTATATTCTTTTGTGATGTAGATGATCATATTTTTTTAATACTAAAAAATTCACTCAATACAATGCTCGAGAGCCACTCAAGGCAGAGATTTACTGTTAAAATGCTTATTACGAATGAGGTGTGTGATATGAATGAAAGAGGAAGTGAAGATTATGAGGATAAGAGAGATAGATAACGACTGACTCTTGACTTGAAGAAGATAAGATTGTAGGGTGAAGGGAACTGTTCTCACAAAGTACCAGTTCTGGGGTGAGGAAGCTGAGTGAAACCTTTTTCTTTGAAGGAAATGGGGGTGATTCAACTCTGTGGAAATGGCATTGTGTATCTGAGTTGTAAAACTCTGAAATGGTGGAACGAAGGAACTGGAGCTTATCGGAATATTTCTCCACAGATTCCTTTTCTTTGTTCTTTATGAACTGTTTTCCTGTTGAGTTCTCAATGGCTTTGAGCTCAAATTGGTTCTTTTCTGAGACTGGCTCCTACCCAAGGCTAGAGATCTCAGTCTACATTACTATTTCTCTCATAGATGATGCGAGAAGCAATTGATTCATGCCTTTTGCAAGGTTGTTAGTGCA
>OZ038479.1:29848419-29853419 GCA_964036315.1 Acanthosepion esculentum | reverse complement strand
CGTGGTGATGTCTGATAATACCTAGGACAAGAACAAGGCATATAAGATTCGCCAGCGGCGCGTAGAAGTAGTCAACTGCTAGAAGTGAGTCAAATGAATCTCCGAATATAGACCAACATACAGTATTTACTACTGTATTTATGTGAATGAGGACATACCCATTATCGTCTGTAGGTATGCTACAACAGAACACCACAAATTATACTAACTAAAATTGAAGGCAAAAGTAAAATAAAGGCATTTCTTTCTTCTTTTTCTTCATCTCTCATTCTCTGATGAAGCTTTAATAAAAGTGAAACATGTCAGATTGATAAACATGTCCTATTCGTTATATTTCGAGAGAGAAAGAAACTCTTGAAGCTTATTACTGCAATATATTGTACATTTAATTTCAAGTTAATAGAGCTTTTGGCAGACACCAAACTTTTCATAGCGAGCATTCTGCAGAGGTTGAGAAAGCTTTTTGTGCAATTGCGTTACGCAAAACAAATTTTGTTACTGTTGCACAACAACAATTTAGAACAGGTTTCCGGAAGCCACTACTAATTAGACAATCCGCTAACAGTTTGCTAATAGATTCCACTGCTGTATCCTGGAACCTAACAGTTCTGCTTTACTCTTAGGAAGTTCCAAGTCTCTGATTAAGTCCTTTAGGTCACTTTGAGTTATGAGGTGCGGTTCGGAGACGGATGCTGGACAATAATCTTGGTCATATGAAGTTGTGGTTTCATTGTCTTCCCCATTATCTGACTCAATTTCATACGATTCTGGTGCTTCTGGGACTGGCATGTCTTTATTATGGGGGACAGGACGCAAACCTGATGGAACGTTTGGATATTGCACTGTCCATTTCTTTTTCTTTGACACTCCCTTAGAAATTGGAGGCACCATGCAGAAGTAGCAATCTGTGGTATGATTGGTTGGCTCCTCCCAAATCATAGGCACTGCAAAATGCATAGACTTTTTCTTCCTGGTGAGCCATTGACGGAGGTTTGTTGCACAGGTATTACAACATATGTGTGGTGCCCACTTCTTGTCTTGGTCTCGAATTTTGCGTCCAAAATATAGTTGGTAAGCTTTTCTCACTACAGGTGTTATATTTCGCTTTTGAGATGCAAAAGTCACTTTGCCACACACATAACAGAAGTTATCGGCTTTGTTCAGACATTCACGGGGCATTTTTCACAGGTCAGTTAAATGTGGGAAAACCTGAGTGGAAAGGAGAATAATAATTAATTTATTAAGAGAATAATAATTAGTTTATTAGGAGAATAACTATATATTATAAAGTTAGGGAATAATAATCAATCAGGCATGGACAACAATTTTGATGAAATATTCATATAATACTAGTAGGATATCTTGAGATTTAGAGCCAATTAACAATTTTAGATGTCATTTTTATTTTCAGTGCCCCAGAATTAGCTAAGATCGGCTATTTTTGTTTTTGAAGCTTTGATGTTATCAACCAAACTAGTACAACAATAACAAGAAAGATGTCCAACTGTAAGTAATGTGAAGAACAGGATATTTCGACATCTGTCTATATTACTGAGATGAAGTACTGTAACTATTTACGTTGTTCAAACTGTTGTCTTCATCTTTACAAACGGGGATAGAAGGGTGTACAAGAGGATAACAACACTCAGAAAACAGCTTCAGTCTGCCTACCCTATGT
Organism: Acanthosepion esculentum; assembly: GCA_964036315.1. Lineage (NCBI taxonomy): Eukaryota > Metazoa > Mollusca > Cephalopoda > Sepiida > Sepiidae > Acanthosepion > Acanthosepion esculentum. The sequence continues at coordinate 29,851,741 of OZ038479.1, read as the reverse complement.
GATGGGATTATTGAAAAAAACTTGGAGAGTTGAGTTACTAAAGGGAATTAACTGAAACTGAGATATCCAAAAAAGGCATGGCATGTGGAATTAGAACAATCTACCCCCGTGGACTAAATAAATTTAGTTTTAATTTAGTTTAAAATTCCAGTGTATATCACCTGAAGAAGGTAGGAGTCTACAATAGATGAAACATTGTGAATATGGCAATAAAGACAACAGTTCAAACGATTTAAATAGGTACAATACCTCATGTCAGAAATATAGACAAATAAAACTAAATAGGTGCAATTGTATTGTGCCATTACTCTCAATAGGCAAGTAGATCCCAGAAGAGGCTTTTGGTAGTCACATTTAAGTAGCAAATCAGAAATGGAAATACCATTCAATAATTTTATTATTTTTTGATTCATGTGGAAGCTACACACTAAAGTAAATAATAAAATGTGGATGATGTTGAAATAATAAAGAACGTCACTGGAAAATATGAAAATTTAAGGAATCAGCGTATATGCTAGGTTGCAAAAATATCCTATGCCGGCCAAGAATAGAAGTGAATGCAACATGGGAACCAGTAGAGCCAGAGAAAAACAACAATAACAGAAATTGTAATATGAGCTCTGGTAAAAAACCTGACAGAACATTTGGATATTGCACTCTCCATTTCTTTGACAATCATTTAGAAATTGGAGGCACCATGCAGAAGTAGCAATCTGTGGCATGATTGGTTGGCTCTCCCCAAAGCATAGGCACTGCAAAATGCATAGATTTTTTTCTTCCTGGAGATTGACGGAGATTTGTTGCACAGGTATTACAACATATTTGGGGTTTATAAGTCCCAAAATTTCATTTTCTGATGTCCCCAAGGACGACACACAACAGCCTAGTAAATAAAAGTGTTGGTTGAAGTAATCCAGTGATTTGATCCAAAAGGTTGTGAGTTCAATACCTGCCCACGGCAGAGGTGAACAAAAACTTGAATTACCAAAACTGAGATATCCAGAAAAGGCATGGCATGTGGAACTAGAACAACCTACCTCCATGGACTAAATAAAGGGTTCGGTTTGAAATTCCAATGTATATCCCCTGAAGAAGGCTGGAGTGCACAACGTCTGAAACGTTGTGAATATGACAATAAAGACAAAGACAACAGTTTGAATGATGTAAATCAGTGCTTCTTAACCTTTTTCAGTCCATGGACCATTTTTTCCTTCAAAAATTTAAAATGGACCACCCTCACTTTTAGGCTGTTCAATTTTCACACTAAAATACTCAATAGAAAGACAAAGTAGTAAATATAATAGACATGTGTAATGAAACAAAATATTATATTTTTTTAATTCTTCAAAGTATGAATAATTTAGATACATTTTTCTGAAATGGCAACCATTTTTTTATGGCTAAAAATTCTTTGTGGACCTCTAGAAATGCTATGTGGACCATGTTGAGAAAATAGTAAATAGTGTAAATAACAGGATATTTGTATTAGGTCATCCCATAAGTTCTGTCCGAATATGGTCAAGTTGTATATCTTTAGAAAGCCCTTTGAATGCTGATTAATATTAATTAATATGATCATAAAATCAAGAGAATTTGTGTTATTTGACCAAATTTAGCAGAAAATAAACAACCTTATTTTTGGTTTTTACATTTTGATTATATTTGGTCATCCCATAAGTTCTGTCCGAATTTTAACTTTTTGTTAAAATGAATGAAATTTAAAGAGTATTTTATAATGTCTAATGGAGCTGAACATTATTTTTTATGTTTAGATGCATTTAAACTGATCAAATTTTATTTCAGAGAACAATAAAATTAAATTTTGTTTGATTAAAACCCTGCTAACATGGAAGTACCCAAGAATCATTTGAGGCACATGATGCTTTATGAGTTCAAGAAAGGAAACTCAGCAGCCGAAGCGGCTAGAAAGATTCACTCAGTTTATGGAGAGGAATGTGTGAATGAAAGAACTTGCAGAAGATGGTTTGCAAAATTCAGAGGTGGAGATTTCACCCTTGAAGATGAAGATCGAACTGGACGTCCAGTTGAGTTTGATGAAAAGAAACTTGAAGCAGCCCTTGAAGAAAATCCTGCTTTATCAGTTGAGGAATTGGCTGTGGTTCTCAGTTCAAACCATACAACTGTTCATCGTCATCTTCAATAACTTGGAAAAGTTCCTAAACTTGGAAAATGGGTGCCTCATGAATTGTCTGAAAACAACCTCAAATCCCGAGTTGACATCTGCTCTTCTCTCCATTCTCGCCAACTTGTTTCACCTTTTTTGGATAGACTTGTGACTGGCGATGAAAAATGGATCTTTTATCGAAATGTTAAGTGTCATAGACAGTGGCTTGGTAAAGGGGAAGGACCCCAGCCACAGCCGAGAAGGGAACTTCATGGGCAAAGCATTCTTCTTTCAATCTGGTCGGATTGCCAAGGAATAATCCACTTTGAATTCTTACCACCTAATGCAACAATTAATGCTCAAATATACTGTCAGCAATTAGAGCGTTTGAACCAAGCTTTGAGGAAAAAAAGACCCGCTCTAGTGAATTGAAAATGGGTGATGTTTCATCAGGACAATGCGCGACCACACACAGCAAGAATCACGTCACAAAAGATCGAAGAATTTGGTTAGGAGAAAATTCCTCATCCACATTATTCTCCCGACCTTGCTGCTTCAGACGACCATTTGTTTCGTAGCTTACAGAATCATTTGGAAGAAACAGCTTTTGTAACAGAGGAAGAGGTTAAAACTGACATTTGTGAGTTCTTCGAATCAAAGCCAAAAAAATTTTACAGTAATGGAATTAGTAAGCTTATTAATAGATGGCAGGAAGTCATAGATAATCAGGGAAAATACATTGTTGATTGAATCTGTAATTAACTGTAACATTTGGTCACTTATTTTCTTTATTCAAAATTCGGACAGAACTTATGGGATGACCTGATATAAAAGTTCTGGGAGACGATTCGTATCTCAAGAACAAGTTGAGTGCATTATATTGATAATGTGTACACTGCCAATAGCTTAGTTTCAGTTTAATAAAATTTTTTAAAGACGTCTTTCTTTTCAAATTATCCTGCACTTATGAAACAAAATCACTCCTGAAAGATTGCTATGCCAACATGTGAAAAAAATATAATTTCCAATAACATGGTATTGTATGACGACAAGTTATAGATGTGTTAGAGGTGCAATTGTTAGGTAGTCTGTAGTGCAATGGGGATTTATTCGCCCTTAGTTAATCCAAGATGTTACACTATGGTGTATGAGGTCTGGCTGAAAAGTAACAAGACTTACTTGTTTTTTGATGTGACA
>OZ038479.1:29788419-29838419 GCA_964036315.1 Acanthosepion esculentum | reverse complement strand
GGGCAGTGAGGTCAACACCCAATCTGTTTCATGAATTAATATTCTTTGAAGATCATAAATTGGCTTCTAAAGATTTTCTGTACCACCAAATTTGTCTGCATATTATATACAAATAATGTATATTGCATTCTTGACAGATGTTATTATCAGAGCATTGCAAAAATTTGTGCCCAATTTTCATCGTTAATATAAAATGACTGCAAATTGAGACTAGTGTTTGTTTCGGTTCTGATTTCTGGTGTGTTCGAGATTAAAAGCTTGCATCATTCACCTGTGAGTCAGACTTTGTTGAACGCTGACATTTTGTTCACAAATGAAAGATACTGGGTGAAAAGTTGCACTTTTGCCATATTATGCGCTATGAATTTCGGAAAGCGGCAAATGTTGGATCATGCTCCGGCTCTTTGGATGGTCAAAAAGTGGTTTGGCAGATTTCGTCAAGTGCGATTTTAACCCAAAACGATCAATCATGCTCCAGGTGACCTTCCAATGCCAATGAACACGAGAATAAACTGAAGTCTTTGATGGAAGAGATTGCTAAGAGTTTGGCTATTTGGAGAGACTTGGGTTCAAGAAAAACGTCTGATTGTTGTAAACTAAAAAGGTGTCATTTTCCACCACAACAACGCAAGACCACATGTTGCAAAACAGACATTTCAGAAGCTTAAAGAATTGAAAAACCCTCCAGCACCCACCATATTCTCCTCATCTGACTTTTGACAAAAATGGGTAAATAGCAAGACAGAGTAAAGTATGAATTGTCTTCTCCCCCCTCCAGCTATGGGTAAATAGCAGGACAGACTGGGTTCTATAGCCTTGGATGGCAACTGGTCTACCACAGAAAGAAATGGCAAGCTACTGCTGGAAAAAAATCTGCCTCATCAGTCATCTATTGAAAGATACATGATCGTCTAAGCATGTATCATGCATGGCACATAACTGAACTGATGACTTTCCAGTCAAATCCATTACATTCACTTACATACTAATACTCTTGGGAAAGGTATGAATCCTCTTCTTCTCCCCCCCAGCTATGGGTAAATAGCAGGACAGACTGGGTTCTATAGCCTTGGATGGCAACTGGTCTACCACAGAAATAAGCAGAAACAAGCTACTGTGGAAAAAAAATCTTCCTCGTCAGTCATGTATCGAAAGATACATGATCGCCTAAGCATGTATCACCCATGGCACATAACTGACTGACAGTAAAAAAACTACCTCATAACCTTCTTCCAACAAAAAACACAAAGTTTCTAAAAACATGGCATCAACAAACTTGGAGAGTTATGGAGACATGTACTTGATTAATTAATGTTTTTTTTGTTTTTATTTGTGCGTATGTAAGAAATTTTTTTAAATTTTCTAAATCTGGACAAATTTTTGCAATGATCTAAATTCATAAGAATATCTGTTTTTTTATTTAGTTTCTTTTGTTGTTTCTGCATACACATGTAAAAGTCAACATTTTAGTATTAAAATTACTAAAATACTAACAGAGAACTATCAGGACTATGCCTGGGAGCATAAAAGTAAAGAAGAAATACCAAGTTAAGTGCTGGAGATTTGAAGACTTGCTGCCACTTGATCTTGAATGATTACTATAATATACACTTGGGGGAATATGAAGATAATTGACTTCTAACTATAATAGTAATAAAAGTAGACACATTAAAACAAGAAGCAGAAAAAATAGCTAAAAACAACAGGGATAAAAAAAAAAATGTACATGTGTGTTACACAACTAGTTTGGCAGTATCTGAACATTTATTAAGCAACCATCAATGTGTCTGGTCCTATAAGTAAAACATATTCTTAGTACTGAGGAAGACTTACTCAGATTTTCACATGAAGGTGTTGAAGTCTATATTAAGTCTGACCAGCCACCCCTCTGTAAGTAGAATATAATGAGTCTGTTATTTTCATATGTAACATGCAGTCTTTGATGCTTGTTTTAGTCACCATGCACATTTCTTGTCCTTGATTGAGCTCCAATGGGGGAGGATAAAAAAATGGTTAGGTTGCTTTTTTGTTGTTTTGTATTTCAATATTACCACTTTACAGGAATGTAAATATTTTTTTTTTATCCCTCTTTCGTCTTATCTTTTCGAACATGTCTATTTTTATTGTTGTTATTAAATTTTATCCAGTCGATATCTAAACTGCCTTTCGCCATATGAAGAGATTTGGATTGAAGAAAAATGACTGATTTTGGCAAATTGAAAAGGTGTCATTTTCCATCACGATAACACTTACTGAAAAACAATAAAATTGTCAATGTTTCCCCTTTTATGGTCAAAAGTCATTTGTATTATTTTCTAAAATTTTGGTAAACTTCAACTACTTCAACTATCATGCACATAGAAAAGCAGTGTGTCAAAAGGATGATTTTTCCTTGACACCACTACTATTTTGTACTACCTTCACTCCCTCAGTAATGTTTATTTACAAGATTATATATTATTTACCTTTTTATAAAGAAATAAATGTAAAAAGAATTTTTTTTTTATTCAAAATTTTAAAAAAAATTATCAAAATATGTAAACCATCTACAATGGAATATTTATTATTTGCCATTTTATAAATAAATGTGAAAACCATTTTTTTTATTCACAATTTTATGAAAATATCAATGAAAGAAATGACCAAAAAATGTATTCGTTCAAAATTTACAATTAGTTACTTGTTGTTATCTGTTTATTTAAATTATCCTGTTTGACACATATTTTTTAGAAATTTATGAATAAAAAATTCTATTTTCATATTTATTTCTTTATAAATTCATGATAAACATTGCACTGTATTAGTTGCACTATTTACATTATTCGGACTATTGTCCTCATCTTTGTCGCCATATTTATTACAACATTTCGGCCGTTGTACACTCCAGCCTTCTTCAGGTGGTCTTTGGGTCCTGTCACTACATCTAACCAACACCTTTATTCACTGTGCCATGTGTCCTTGAGAACCCAAAGAGTGTGAGTTCAATACCCGGTTAAGGCAGTGGAGAACTTGGAGAGGGGAATTAACAGGAGATAACTGATAACTGCCATCCATTAAATATGGCATGTGGAACTAGAACAGTCTACTCCAGTGAGCAAAATAAAGGGTTCAGTTCAACATTCCAACCACCTGAAGAAGACCGAAGTGTACAATGGCCGAAATGTTGTAATAGACTCTCAGACCCATTCACAATGCCAAAATTAGATATATAATTTATATAAAATATTTATAATCTATCTATCTATATATATATATATATATATATATATATATATATATATATATATATATATATATAGATAGATAGATAGATAGATAGATAGATATTAAGCACTATTTATTAGATTGTTTATTTACAAGAAATATTTACAAGTTCTCCACTGCCTTAAGATTTGCGAGTTCAATACCTGGTTAAGGCAGTGGAGAGAGAGGAATTAACAGGAGATAACTGATAACTGACATCCATTAGACATGGCACATGGAATTAGAACAGTCTACCCCAGTGAATGAAATAAAGGGTTCAGTTCGACATTCCAACCACCCGAAGAAGGCCGGAGCATACATCAGCCGCATCATTGTGATAAATATGGCGACAAAGTTGAGGACAATAGTCCAAATAATGTAAATAGTTTACATAATACCTCATCTCAGAAATATAGACAGATATTGTATTAGTTGGTTTGCATTTTTAGAATGTTTTTAAATATAAAATTACCGTTGTAAATAAACAATCTAATAATTAAATAGTGTTTAATATTTTTTTTTTGTAATTTCTCAAAGAACAAAGAAAATGTATGAATTTACTTTTATATATTTAGGTTTTATTAGAATTCTAATCATTAATACAAACATTGCTGGAGGTGTGAAGGTAATTAAAATAATAGCGGTGTCAAGGGAAAAATTGTCCTTTTGAAACAGCATTTATTTGCGGGTGTGAAAGTTAAAGATTGGCAAAAATTTGTTTTAATATACCATTTGGTTTCATATCTAAGTTAGTTTCAGTGAAAAATTTTCATACTAAAATTGGGGGGGGGGGACACACAGAGGATCACAGGTGTTTATTTTCGAAAGTGAAATTTATGCTTGAAGCATTAAAATATCTGAAAGTCTAACTGGCAAGGTGAATCCTGTTAGGAGATAAGCAGTCATGGCTCTCCATAGTTTCCCTTTTTTCCAATATTTGTAAATTATTATGACATATGCATCGAGTCAATTGCATCATCCACCACAAAGAAAGTTGGCTCCCTGTGCCGAGCCAGGAACTTTTTCTCCCCGGAATCGATCCTCCAAATCTATAAATCGACCATTCGCCCTTGCATGGAGTATTGCTGCCATATATGGTCTGGAGCCCCTGCTGTTTGCCTCAGGGTTCATAAGATCCAGAGATGGATATGCAATGTAATTGGCCCTGATCTGTCATCTCGTCTGCAGTCGCTCTCTCACAGACGCGATGTTGCCTAGCTCTGTCTTTTTTACAAATACTTTCACGGTAATTGCTCAGAGGAGCTGCTTCCGCTGGTTCCTAGGCCTCATGAATTTAAACGTCCCACGAAGCTGGCATCCCGTTCCCACCCCTTCACCGTTGAAACTGTTAGATGTAGACGTCTCTTCTACTCCAATAGCTTCATGTCTCGCACATCTCGCCTGTGGAACTCCTTTCCTTATTCCTGTTTCCCTGACAAATACAAGCTCCAACTATTTAAGTGTAACGTCAATCGACATCTCCAGCTGCCTTGATCTATCCACTTCCCTTCTCCACATCCTTTCACCTTTCATTCCTATCTGCTCTCGCTCCAAATCCTCTGTAACCCCCTTGCCTTGATCGATCCACTATCTTTCTCCACATCCTCTCCTTTACCACTCCTATCTGCTCTTCCTCCAAACCTTCTGTAACCCCTTGCATGCTAGTGGCTTCCAGCCTTGCTTGGGGTGATAAGCTTAAAAAAAAAAAAAAAGAAAAAAGAAAGATAGTGGAGTGGTTTACCACTGCCATCTTAAATTCTAAGTCCCTAGGCTCTCCAAAGCCTGTCGGTAATTCCATGGAAAGTGCTCAGACGACCTGCATTCCTTGGTTCGGCCAGTTCTACCCTTCACGGACAGGACTCCCCATGTCACTCACATTGTAGCAAACCACCCTCATTCCCTCCATATTTCAGCCTCTTCCGATGAGCCACTGCTCTGTGGAGCTGACTCTCTAGGGAAAGCCCCCTGCCACCATCACTACAATTTTGACTTGTTCAATAGAGTTAACCATTATCTTCCCCTCTTATATGCATAATCTGCCTCTTACTCTGTAACCCACTATTTCAAGGAGGACCTACCCCCCCCCCGGTTTTGTATAGGGTGAACTTTACTGTTTAAAAAAAAAAAAAAGAGGTAAGAGATCACAATCTATCGTGCAATTTATCCAATAGCTGTGGGTATATACAGTGTAACCCGGATATAAGAGAAACCCGGATATAAGATAGATTTTCTTTGGTCCCAAATTAGAGCCTGTGTTAATGTATATAGAATAGACCACACCCGGATATAAGAGAAACCCGGATATAAGATACTTCTTCTCCGGTCCCGACAACTCTCTTATATCCGAGTTACACTGTAATTACTAATCTTTAAAATTGCAGCAACTGGATTGTTTTTGTTTTTTTTTCATAAATTTCTCTCATGATTTTTTTTTTTTTTGAATGTCTTAAGTTATTCATCTAGACTTTAATTTCTAACTATTTTTGTTATGCTTGTGGACAATTACAGTAATTATTATTTAGAGTCTAAAATTTTGACGCGAATCAAAATAACACTACCTCCACTTTTTCGCTGAAAAACAGCATAGCATGATGAAAAAATGCCACAAACTTAATAAAAACAAAGTTTTATCATCAAAATATTTTTGCTATTATTAAGAGAGAAAAAAAAAAATCAAATTATTTCATTATTGTTTTATTAAATTTTTTAATCCTTTCTAGCACATTTGAAATTTTGGTTAAAAATCTTGTTTTTTTTTTGGCATTTGCAGTCAACATAATATTGACGATCAGTATTTTAATGCCTTTTTTCTGGTGAAAAACATTGATTTGGAAATTCAAGTAATTGCAAAAATTAAGTAATTGTTGGATTTTAATGAAACTTTCAGTACTTATTCACAAATGAAGGATATTATTTTTGAAATTTTTTGTTTTAAAAAATTTTGATAAGAAATATCTTTTTATAAGCTCCCACTTAATTAATTTCATGAAATTTTGAGAAATTAAATTTTCATCCCAAAATTTTTTAATACTTAAAAGGACTCCTTGGAGAATGTGTAAATCGTCAATTCTTTTTTTTTCAAACTGCAACTTATTTCCTGAAAATCTGCTCCAAATTGTAAAATAAAAAATTCAATAATACTATGACATTATATAATTAGAAAAGCTTTTAATTGCTTTTATAAATAAGATTATTAAGAACACTATTGCCTTAAGAAAAAAAAAAATTTATACAAATAATGAATTTTTACAAGAATTGTTTTCATTTTTTAAAATTTGAATTATAATAATTTATTATAATAATTTAAAAAAATCTTCCAAAATTCTACATTAGCTTAATTTTGTTAGGTGATATTGTTATTAAGTGAAAACTATATTTACTAACCAAAAACTGAAATGCTTAATACAAATCATTTTGAACAAAGATTTTTTAAATAATTAAATTTTCTTTTTATGTATAGAAAATATTATGTAACATGCCCATTTTTGAAGTATGGTCAACCATACACGACATTATCAGAAAATAAGAGTGATGACTATAGTGAATTTAAAGTCAACATTCCCAAAATTAGATTACAGAAAATATTTTCCAACATTTTTAAGATTACTCAGTACTTAAAAATTATATAAAAAAGGTGGTCACCTGTCATTTACTTAAATTATGTTTTAACAGAGTCTCTGTACAACACATTTTATCATCACTTGTTAAATGATCTACCAGTGAAAAGCAACGGTGATAACTGCATAATCATTGCCACTGTTTGTTTTAAAAATATATTTCTCTATTATTTTAAACTTAAAGTAAATAATATTTTTTTTTCAAATCAGATTAATTATACTTTAAATCAGCAAATATTCCTCAAATAAAGTTTCAGAAAAGCATATTTTATTTTTGGAAGATTTTTAAAACCAAGAATTAACTTTTGTTTACAAATGTGGCAAAATGTAGCAAAAACAGTTGATTTTTAAATGATTTTCTGACAATGAGCAAAAAGTTGAAATTCCAATCAATATAATTTCTATTTGAAATACACCAGAGTATTTTGCTAACTGAAAATAGTGAATTTAATCCTTTAGCTTTTAGTTAATTAAAGCTAAAATGAAAGCTTCAAGAAATCTTTTTCTTTTATAAAAATTCATTTTAAACCATAGGTAGTGCAAATTAGTGAAGGTATCTATATTAATTCCTCGATTATCCTGATACCTTAAGACTGGGTTTGAGAAAAAAATGTTCGTATGATTCAATGTTCCAGATAATTGAATAACTGAATTATCAAAAAGGCAAATGTCATTTTCTGAAAGAAATTTAACATTTATATTACCAAATAAAACTTTCAAACACTTTGTTCAAGATTTTGCCCAGGTTATTTTTTTTTTAATGAAAAATTGTGTAAATTTTTGTCCGTTTCTGGCTGGCCTCATGTTTTTCTGCCACTAACTCTCAAAGCTGGATTAAATTCAGTGACTTTCCCACCACCGTAATCTTTCTATGTCTTTTCTATAAATACTTTCATGGTAGTTGTTTTGGATGAGATCTTCGCTATGGTACCGAGACTTTTTGAATTTAATCGCAGTAATAGACTAGGCACGGTGGAGTAATGGATAGCGGCTTGGATTGAGGAATCGGAGAGCAGAGTTCGAATTCCAGTTGAATCCATTACATTCACTTACATGCTAATACCCTTGGGAAAGGTATGAATCCTCTTTTTCTCCACCCACCAGCTATAGGTAAATAGCAGGACAGACTGGGTTCTATAGCCTTGGATGGCAACTGGTCTACTGCAGAAAGAAATGGCAACCTATTGCGGGAAAAAATCTGCCTCGTTGGTCATGTATTGAAAGATACCTGATCACCTAAGCATGTATCACATATGGCACATAACTGATTGAAAATTTTATCAATGATTTTAGGTAGTCATAAAAGTAGTCTTTCAAAGATCTGACCACCCATGTGGCTTTGGGGTGGTCTGGAACACAAGTGAATGGAGGGGGTAGGACCCCAGCAATTATCAATATAAGCAGAAAGAGATAAGAAGGGATAAAGGGGGTCTAGTCATGAGAGAAGTAGGTGGGTAACCAGAGTACTTGGAGCTGCCCAGTGGCCAGTGACTGAAGGACTGGTAGTGAGGAAGATGAGTAGATGAATTTCTTTTAAGTCCACTTAGTTATCTGGGTTTTGTAGGATTTTTATCTTAAAGATTTTTGTCTTGAGTAAACTTAAGTGTCAGTGGTTTTCAGGATTCATGTCTCTAGTCCACCTTTGAATTAGGCAAATATAGGGAGGCATGGTGAAGTAATGGATAGCGGCTCAGACTGAGGAATCAGAGATCCGAGTTCGAATTCCAGTTGAATCCATTACATTCACTTATGTGCTAATACCCTTGGGAGAGGTATGAATCCTCTTCTCCCTCCACTATGGAGGAGAGACCGGGTTGTATAACCTTAGATGGCAACTGGTCTAACACAGAAAGAAATGACAACCTACTGCGGGAAAAAATCTACCTCGTCGAAAGATACATGATTGCTTAAGCGTGTATCATGCATTGTACATAACTGAACTGATGACTTTCCAGTTGAATCCATTACCTTCACTTACATGCTAATAGCCTTGGGAAAGGTATGAATCCTCTTCTTCTCCCCCCAGCTATGGGTAAATAGCAGGACAGACCGGGTTCTATAGTCCTGGATGGCAACTGGTCTACCGCAGAAAGAAATGGCAACCTACTGCAGGAAAAAATCTGCCTCATCAGTAATGTATCAAAAGATCGCCTAAGTGTGTATACATAACTGACTGACCAGACTAGCATTGAGATCTCATTGATTTACAGTAGAGCTGGTTAGATGTAACTGTATGTTCAATGCTAACAGTTTCTTTTCTTGAACTTCTTGCTTGTGGAACTCCCTTCAGGCTCCATGTTTTCCAGCCAACTTTAATCTGCAAAAATTTAAATGCAATATTAATCATTATCTACTGTCTTCCTGATTACTCTTTCCTCTTATTCATTATTAATGTTTCTGTTTCTAATTCTTCCACACGCTGTAACTCCTTGTGTCTTAGTGGCTTTACTGCCTTGCATGGGGTGATAACAATTAAAAAAAAAAAAGAGATGTATTTGTAAGTGACGCTTTAAGTTGAAAGCACAACCAAATTAAACATTTGTTGAACGTAATCGTTGCCTTGATGTTTGAAATTGGGCGTCTTTGGTGTGAGAAACCAGTAATAATTCAGATGTACGTTCTTTGTATGAAAACGAGGAAACTAACAATTGAACTGATCTTACCAGCTTTTTTTTTCTTTTTTTTTTTTTTTAAATCAAACTTTGTGTATGGTTTTCTAATTGATCAAAATACTTGTCTGAGATGAAATATTGGAATAGGTTTAGTTTGGATAATTTAAAAATGCTTGGATGATTTCACTTTTTCTCTTCGTTTCCAGATGATTGAAGTATGTAGGAATAATCAAGGAAGCAGTTGAACATCACCTGTTGAAAAATATCACCTCACATTTCCACAAAAAAAACAATATATTTACTTTCTCCACCTTTATCAAAGTCAATTTATTAAAATAAATATCTACTTCATACATTGCTGCTTGATACAACGTTATTTACATACCTGGTAGCTGTCTTAAAATTCACGCTTCCTTCTTAGGAGTTGCTTGCTTCATTGGTTTCTCATTGTCGTATGCCATGATTTTCGGATGAACTTGAAGTGATTTTAAGGACAAAATTAAAAACTATGCAAATCAAACTTACAAATTTATTAAAATCCCTGAAAATCACAGAAATGTTTATCCATACCCTCATTATTATTATTACCGTTATCACCAGTGAAGAAAGCGTCACAATCATCCTGGTGAATAATGTCATCATAAGGATCCTCATCATCATCGTCACTGCCTATTGGCTGCAAATCTTCTACATCCTCTTCATCTCTGTCATTCCATAGATAATCATCTTCCGTGCCATCTAAGGCATTAGATATCCCAGATTTCTTGAAAGATTTAACAACTGTGTCAATCTTTATTTCGTTCCAGGAATTAATTATCCACTCAGAGATCATCGGCAATGGTGGTGCTCGTACACCGCCACCCTCAGTGTACGTTTTTTCTCCATCACACAGCCAATTATTCCACTGGATTCTCATCATGTCCTTAAAAGGTTTATTGATGCCCACATCGATTGGCTGTAAAACACTTGTAAGCCCACTCGGGATGACAGCAATGTCCGTATTGTATGATCGAACATCATCAATGACATTTTTCATTATATGGGATCTAAACTGGTCCCAGACGAGCAAACTCTTTTCATTGTGTTGTCCACCAGGACGCAAATTCCAAACTTCCTTTGTCCATTTTCTGCAGCCATCCTCATCCATCCAACCTTGTGGATGCACATGGATGACAATTCCTTCCGGAAAGTTCTCTTTTGGCAGAGTTTTTCTTCTAAAAACTGCCATTGGTTTTAGTTTTGTACCATCAGCCATACATGACAAGACTAACGTAAACCTTATCTTTTCATGGCCAGTGGTTTTCACAAATATAGTATTTTCTCCGTCGTGGCTGACCGTCCGAATTTCTGGCATGTAGAAAAAGATCGGCGTTTCGTCCATATTTCCAATACAGGATAATCTATAACTTTCTCTCAACCGATTCTTTATGATGAATCGATGAAATTGTATTATCTTTTTATCTAGTTCTGCGGGGAATTTCTCAGCGATTTTTGTTTTTCGCTGAAGCACTAAATCATGTCTCTTCATGAATCGTGTGAACCATCCAGCGCTTGCCTTGAAGTCTACAATGCCGTCTTTGTTTGACTCCATTAACGCATAGATCCGAATAGCCTGACGAGTAACACATATTCCGCTTTGACGATTTCCACGTATCCACTCGGCAACTTTTTTCTCCAGTTCTGGCCACTTGCTAGGTTTGCCTCGGTTGGCGCATTTTTGCCTGGGCATTTTCTGAAGCTGGTTGGCATTTTTGCGCCAGTCTCTGACGAGTTTCTCAGAGATGCAGAATTCCCTTGCAGCAACGCAGTTATTCGTCTTCTCGGCAGTTTCGACAACTTTCAGCTTAAACGCTGTCGTATATTTATTCTTTCTTCGTAAAGGCATTCTGGCACAAACAGACGGAGAAACTGAAGATCCGTTTGCAGGTAAGTTTAATCCAGGGGTGCTTCAAGGAGACTGATCTCAGGTAATCATCACTTGAATAGAGTTGGGTAGGCACGTATACTTTTGGTGGTAACTGAAAATGTGTAATGAAGATTTTTTTAAAGTTAGCTTTTATTCATTTAATAACGTGAATTGATAGCAAAAAAAAATGATAAAATGCTACTTTCTAATTCAATTTTGTTACATGTTCATTAATTTCAATATTGTACAGAATCCGATATTTAAAATGGTTAAACCAAGCAATATTGGTCTTTAGTGGCTGTTTTTATTTCAATTGTCCTTCATGGATTTAAATAAGTTCACAGCTTTTTCTAGAATTGGTGATCTGCTTAGATTGATTTGTGTTTTGTTTCTTCAACCTTTTGAAGGTTATTTAAAGCCAGAAAATATTTTAGATTGTAAGCATGTTTTTGGGAGATAATGATTTTTTTTTCTGATACAAGTTGTACTAATTAACCAATAGTTAGGAGAAGATGTAGAGTCATATCTTTCCCAAGGTTATATGAACATAAGTGAATATAAAGAACCTGACTGGAATTCAAACTCAACTCATTAATTTTCAATTCTAAGCCGTTATCTAGTACAACCCCGACACACATTCAAGCTTACAGCACTTCGCATTCCCAAGCGGTCCGTCCTGGGTAAGACTTTAAACTACATCTGCATCCTGGGCAAGACGATAAACTACGTCCAGCAGAAAGGCCGCTGATCAGGAGGTTTTGAGGAGCGTGGAACCACCTCTTAATTGCTGGTGTTCCCAGGTCCACCCTGACCCGGGGTGGTAGCACCTGTTAGGGTCCCAGCTATGGGCAAATAGTTAACTATTACCAGCAATACTTTTTTGAAAAAAATTATTACCAGCAATACAATTTTGAAGGAAAAATATTATCAGAAACAGATTTTTGATAAAAACAAAATATTACCAGCAATAAAAAATTTTGTTGGCATTAAATAACCCATTGAGGTTGATATGCCATAAAACAAAATAAACCAAACCATCCCAAGCGGTCACCTATATAGGCTCAACATTGCTTAAATTTAATGATCTTGTGAGAACTTATGTTTCAATGTGATATGGCCATTGGCTATAAACTGATCTGCTTAGAGGTGTGTTTTTAGTTGTATAGCTCAACTATTTATTCAGTTTTATTGCACCAAATTTTTTGTTTTAATGTAAATAACAAGGCTTGTCTATTATTACTGGCATTGTCTGTACACAAGATCTTCAATTCATCCATATTAAAAGTGTTTAACAGCTTTACAGCCAAATTTATGTTCATCTGAGATTTGCAGAAGTCCTACTATGCGCTTGACACAGATTAATCCTGAAGTCAATCATTTATTTTTTATAGTAGATTTCTAACATTTTTCTTTCATTTTTGTTCAGAAAACCATTAAATACAGGATAATAATGTACTTTACTTGTAGTAACCTAGAGAAGGTTACTGAACAGAATAATCACATGAAGGTTGGTAATGAACAATAACACTTAGGACAAGAACAACACATATAAGATTTGCCAGCGGTGCATAGAAGAAGTAGTCAACTGTTAGAAGTGATTCAAGTGAATTCCACAATGCAGACCAGCATACAGTATTCACTACTGTATTTATGGGAATGGGGGCATATCCATTATCATCTGTAGGTATGCTGCAACATTACCCCAGATGGTTAATCTTATCTGTGATAAAATGTTGTCCTCAAGAAGAACCTCTCTGATCCAAAAGGTAATCTCTGAATGTTTCTGGAAGACCTAATTTACTTTTACACATGGTTTAAATGTAATTACAGATATTTTGGCTAAAATTAAAGCGACCATGAAACTAACTTTTACATGATTGTTTATTTTTTATGACTTATCAACCTTTTTAAGGTTATTTAAAGTTGAAACATATTTTTGGATTGTAAAAAATTTTTGGGAGATTATAATAATTTTCTGATATAAGTCTTACTATTTAACCCATAGCTGGGGGGGAAGAGGTGGATTCAAACCTTTCCCAATGCTATTTTCACATCAGTCAGATATGTGCCATGCATGATACATGCTTAGGCGATCATGTATCTTTTGATACATGACTAATGAGGCAGATTTTTTCCTGAGGTAGGTTGTCATTTCTTTCTGCAATAGACCAGTTGCCATCCAAGGCTATAGAACACGGTCTGTGCTGCTATTTACCCATAGCTGGGGGGAAGAAGAAGATTCATACCTTACCCAAGGGTATTAGCACGTAAGTGAATGTAATGGATTTGAATGGAATTTGAACTCGGCTCTCTGATTCCTCAATCCAAGCCGCTATCCATTACTCCACTTATTAGTGATTATAATGAGCTTGGCTGGAATTTGAATTTGGCTCTCTGATTTCTCATTCCAAGCTGTTATCCATTAGACCACTTGCATATCCAAACTTACAGCACCTGATATTCTCGAGCAGTCACCCATCTAGGTGCTGATCAGGTTCAATGTTGCTTAACTTTGGTGATCTTGGGAGAACCAGTGTTTCAATCTGATATGGCTGTAAGTCTGCAGGTTTTCAACAATCATGACATCATACGTAATTTTCAACAATCATGACATCATACGTAATTAAGCATGTGACTCAAAATTGTGTTGGTGACCATGATTATTATTCTGTAGTGGGTTGAGTTGGACATGTCATTATGTTAGTCCCCACGGCTGCTGTCAGGCCAAAAGACCAAAGTCGCACTGTCTCTCAAATCAGCTGTCTTTTCATCAACAGAAAGGTTTTTCTTGAAGTATTAAATAACATAACACATATGGTCTGTATTGGCTACTTTTATTGTCCCCTTTTTTACCAAGAAATCTTGCCTTCTTCCTAATTTCAGATTTGTTAATTCTCAGGCCAATGATGTAAGCCTGACTTTTATGTGAGAACACACTCTTAATCAATTTCTGTTAGTTTAGTTGTTATTTTATTTTTGGAAAAAAAAATTGAAATACAGTTTTTAAATTTTGATTTTAATATACATGGGACAATTTATAAAATTGCTGAAAGAAATGTGAACCCTGACTTTTAAAAACAGATTAATCCCTTAGATTTCATTGCTCCACTAGTGGGATGTATTTCAAGGCGTGTTTTTATTTTTACTGATTATATACACAGAAAAGACTAAAAAACAATATGTGCCTACACATCGTGTTAAAATACTAAGTGTTAGATGAACTTTATAACACAGTTTAAATATACAGAAATGTTAGAAAATTGTCTATGGGAATATTTAAAACGTACTCAGTTGCTTGTATATGTTAAATTGATCATTATCTGTTTTTGGAACCATATGCTGGATATCAAATATCAGTTCTCAACAAAACTTTTCTTGCGTTTATCAGAAAATCATAATCTAGACGTGGGCTTCCTAACCTAGGGTCTATGGACACCCTAGGGGGTCATGGATGGGTTTCAGAGGTTTATGAGGATCAGATAAAAATGAATTTTCTATTATGATTGTGTTTGTTCTTTTATTAGATTGCATGAACATTATGCCCTGCCAATACCTCTTACATAATGGACTATTCCGTTTTGATTGTGTGAAAAGACAAAAGTCATATCTGAGATGTTACTTGGTTTCAGTGAAAGAAAGATAGAAGTGTTCAATCTCTTCTGCTAATACTGCATAAATAATGAACTATTCCATTTTGATCAGGTGAGAAGACAAAAGACATATCATCGACACTACTTAGTTTCAGTGAGAAAATGAAAGAAAGAAAGAAAGAAAGAAAGGGAGATAGAAGTGTTAATGTCTCTTGCCAACACCTCATAAATAATGGACTATTCCATTTTGATCATGTGAGAAGACAAAAGACATATCATCGACACTACTTAGTTTCAGTGAGAAAATGAAAGAAAGAAAGGGAGATAGAAGTGTTAATGTCTCTTGCCAACACCTCATAAATAATGGACTATTCCATTTTGATCATGTGAGAAGACAAAAGAGATATCATAGACACTACTTAGTTTCAGTGAGAAAATGAAAGAAAGAAATGAAGACAAAAAATAAGATTAAGCTGATAAGAACAGATAATACACTTTGATCCTAGCCAAAAGGCTGATATACGATGACGACTGCAATAAAATTGCCCTTTTTAAGATGCAACATATCAAACGATGAAAATTGAGTAAGGTAATTGCCAAAAATCCAATTACCATAAATTAAAATAACATTGTTGGCGGAATTATTTTTAAATTATTATTAAGAGAAATGTCCGTAAGATGGGGATTTGGCTAGAAAGAAAGAAAGAAGGGAAGATAAAGCTGTCAGTATTTCATAAATAATGGACTATTCCATTTTGATCAAGTGGAAAGAGGGGGTAAGAAACTACTTGATTACAGTGAGAAAATGAAAGAAAGAAGAGAAGTGTTTAACAGCCGTTTCAGGGAAATAGAAAAAGTTGTCATTTAAACCCTCTTACTTTTTAAAATAATGGCCAGCATTCATATTTGTGATTGTTATTGTAATGTTTTGTTAAAGTTGTTAAGCTCAAATATTTAACAATGCGATAAGAAAATTTCTAAGGATATTTTTGATTGTCGTAGAACTTGCCATGAGCTTATTCAATCATTCACTGAAGGATTAAGATTCATTCAAAATTTCAAATAGAAAAACCATGAAATTTTCACAGGTTAAAACTAGTAAAGATAATTCATCATAAAAAATTCAAAGAAATTGTTCCATCGGTTTTAAAACAAGTGGCTATTAAGGAAAATAAACTTTATCTGAGTCACATTTTGGGTGCTAAATATAATGTCATTTATACCAAATATTTTCAAAGAAATCTCAGTTTGAGCATAAAATGAACATTAGGTGATTTGTAAATATTTCAAGACAATCCATAATGAATTCATTCAATCACAAAAATGTAGATATTTTTTGTTGATACTGTTTTTAGTAATCAGACGAAGAGGGTTTACAGGCCAGTGCCTTAGCAGAATCTGCAACACAAACAGATATTACATTTGAAATGACTCTTGTACAATGGTAACAATGAAAAGAAGGCATTTTCTTTTATTTTCATAGTGATTCTGTCACCAAATGAACATTGACAGATTCTGTCACCAAATGAACACTGACAGATTCTGTCACCAAATGAACACTGACAGATTCTGTCACCAAATGAACACTGACAGATTCTGTCACCAAATGAACATTGACAGATTCTGTCACCAAATGAACACTGACAGATTCTGTCACCAAATGAACACCTACTTTCTGAATCCATATTGCAAATTGAATCGTATTTTATATTTCTGATGAATGTTCCTCTAGTTTTTTTAATTTAAAAATTTTTTTTTTTATTTTCATAGTCATTGGCTACCGAGAGCTACATTCTCAAAGAACATTGATAGATTCTATCACCAAATGAACATTGACAGATTCTGTCACCAAATGAACATTGATAGATTCTGTCACAAAATGAACACCTACTTTCTGAATCCATATTGCATATTCAATCGTATTTTATATTTCTGGTGAACGTTCTTCTATGGTATCTAGACTTTATGAATGTAGCCAGCGTACTAGTTTGGCGGCAAGGTCTCATCATTTTACAGTTGAAATGGCTAGATGTAACCGTAAGTTCTATGATAACAGTTTCTTCTCTCACACTTTTCACTTTTGTAACTCTCATAGCTTCTTGCTTCCCAGTTAACTTCAAAAATTTAAATGCCGTGTCAATCATTACGCTCAGTAACTCCTTGTGTCTTAGTGGCTTTATTGCCTTGCTTGGGGTGAAATGATAAACAAAAATGAAAGAAAGTCTGTCTTAAGCTTGTCTCAAAATTAGTAAAATTCCAATCCAATTTTTAAAAGTTCTTAATACAATCACAGACACCTGTCTATATTTCCGAGATGAGGTTTTGTAACTATTTACATAGTTCGGACTGTTGTCGCCATCTTTATTGTCATATTCACAACGATTTGGCCATTGTATGCTCCAGCAATATGTGTTGGAATTAGAACAATATACCCTCATAGACTAAATAAAGGGCTCAGTTAGAAATTCCATTGTATATCACCTGAAGAAGGCTGGAGTGTAGAGCCGCTGAAGCGTCATGAATATGGGAAGAATCATATTAATATGCCAACTATAAACAGTGAAACTTACAACAAACCTGGCAATTTTTTCTTATATTCTTATGTCATATTATTTGGAATACAACAGATTAGGAAATACATAAACTCTTTACAATGATATTAATGAAAATAACCTAACAGAACATAAAGGTCTGAAAATATAAAAAAGGTACAACCAAACAATCCATGGTAAATGTGATTTACAAGAGTTGCTAACAAGTTTAAAAGAAAAAGAAATATGATTGGAAAAGTTGGTGCTTGCAGCTAGTAATTCAGCTGTTACAGAAGAGGCAGGCTTGTTTTGTTTTAAGGACCTAGTCCTCCCGATCTCCCCAAAGTGAAATCAGATCAAGTAGTGGAGTAATGGATAACAGCTAAGATTAAGGAATCGGAGAGCCAAGTTCAAATCCCAGTCAAATCCATTAAATTCATTTATGTGCTAATACCCTTGGGAAAGGTATGAATCCTTTTCTTCTCTCCCCAGCTATGGGTAAATAGCAGGAGAGACCAGGTTCTCTAGCCTTGGATGGCAACTGGTCTACTACAGAAAGAAATGGCAACCTACTGTGGGAAAAAATCTGCCTCGTCAGTCATGTATCAAAAGATACATGATCGCCTAAGCATGTATCACGCATGTCACATAACTGACTGACTGACTATTCCTCTTCTTCTGCTCTCTACCGTGTCCCTTCAAAATGTATCAAAAGAAACATGATCGCCTAAGCGTGTATCACGCATGTCACATAACTGACTGACTATTCCTCTTCTTCTGCTCTCTACCGTGTCCCTTCAAAATGTATCAAAAGAAACATGATCGCCTAAGTGTGTATCATGCATGGCACATAACTAACTGATATTTTAAGATAACCGTGACATTCTAAAACTTAATGCTTTTTTTTTTAACTGATTTCTGTTTCACTGTTATGAGAGGGAGAAGATTTAGATGATCACCATTTCTAGTACTGCAGTGAATCTCCTGATTTCTAAAACAAAGAATTTCAAAATAATTCTTAATTTTTTTTATGGAAAAATCTAATTACCTTCTAAGGAATTGGGGTAAAAATTGCCAAAACCATAGAAGACGTTGCATTAAATAAAAAACATGGGAATAAAATAAATCGTACAATGAATTTTCAGGATATTTTTAAAGCACATTGAGGTAAATGTAAATATATTTTTTCTTTTAATATTATTATTATAATTATTACCAAGAGTGTGTTGGATTGTGTAGCAACTATGGCTGTAGAAAGTGAAATTGGGCAAACTGAGTTCAAATCTTGAGCCAGTCAGTCACATTCCCTTTTGTACTTTGATGCACTTTGAAAAGGTATGAATGTCTCTCTTCCCCCCAGCTATGGGTTAAATAGCAGAACAGAGTGGGTCTGCTAGCTGTAGATAACAGTTAATCTATGAAACTGAAAACTGAATTCCAAACTGTGGGGAAGGCAACTCTACTCTCTTTCCCAAGAAGACATGACAATTCACAGGCGAAGAAAGGGAATATGTGGAGAGCCATGATTGTCAGTGTACTGAAGGGACATGGCATTAAAAAAAGGAAGATACTGAATAATGGTTTCAGCTACTGTGAGCTGTGTTTGAAGGGATGTGTTGTCATGGAAACATGTGGCTGTTCCCAATATCAGCCGTTTGCAACAATCACAAATGAACAATTTTTGAACAATCAATTCTTATTTTTTGCAATAAAAAAAAAAAAAAGACTGAAACAAACACAGTAAATTAAAAGTAAAACTTGTCTCATTCAGAAATATGTAATGTGTTTTTACTGGGGTCACCGTACTGTGTGACTTCTGGCTCTTCCCCAATCTGAAAACCACACTGAAAGGGAAGCAACTTGAGTCGTGAGACGAAATAGTGAGAAAAGCGATGACGGAGTGCCATAGCATTCCAGAGGTTTTTGCTGTCAGTAGCCGAACTGTTGGGAGAAGTCTGTGAATTCCAAAGGGGAGTATTTTGAAGGTGATTAAGATAAAATTCGTGAAATGTAAAAAATTGATTTTTTTTTTATGTCCAAAGGTTGGCTACTTTTTTAAAGTTCCTCGCACATTTTGGCTTCAATGTTGACGCCATAAATTTGTCAACATAGCTGAATGCACCTCCCCAATATGATCTTGAATTTTCCTTTTACATATTTCTACGCTCACTCCACATCTTTGTGTTGGTGTAATTGATTTTTTTTTTACAGCTTATCAACCTTTTGCAGGTTATTTAAAGCCAAAAAATATTTTTAGATTATAAGAATTTGGTGAGGGAGATAATAATGGTTTAGGGATATGAGCCTTACTAATTAACTCATAGCTGGAGGGAGAAGAGGTGGATTCATACCAAATCAGAATTTGATAAACAAACAAGAAATTATAATATGGATATAAAGTGGGGGATCAGTTTTATATTACAACTTACATATAAATCAGTCCCTCACTTAGTGACCAGAGTAGTTTCTATGTATTTATATAGCAGAGAATGTAAACAAATCTGAAAGGTATGCCTGTGTAGCTAATCAGTATTTGATTGATTCATTCATTTTCTACAGCTTATCAACCTTTTGCAGGTTATTTAAAGCCAAGAAATATTTTTACATTGTAAGAATTTGGTGAGGGAGATAATAATGGTTTAGGGATATGAGCCTTACTAATTAACTCATAGCTGGAGGGAGAAGAGGTGGATTCATACCAAATCAGAATTTGATAAACAAACAAGAAATTATAATATGGATATAAAGTGGGGGATCCGTTTTATATTACAACTTACATATAAATCAGTCCCTCACTTAGTGACCAGAGTAGTTTCTATGTATTTATATAGCAGAGAATGTAAACAACTCTGAAAGGCATGCCTGTGTAGCTAATCAGTATTTGATTGATTCATTCATTTTCTACAGCTTATCAACCTTTTGCAGGTTATTTAAAGCCAAGAAATATTTTTAGATTGTAAGAATTATTTTGAAGATAATAATGATTTACTGATACAAATGTGACCAATTATCTCATAGCTGTCGGGTGTGAGGGGAAAGGTGGATTCATGCCTTTTCCAATGGTATTTGCACATAACTGAATATAACGAACTCGACCAGAGTGTATGTGTGTGTGTGTGTGTGTGTGTGTGCATGTGCATATGAGACAAGAACAAAGTGTTCAATATGGTTTATGGTCTGGTAGATGTAAAGTTTACATGTCTCCATGGTGTCACACATTCTAGCATGAAACACAATAGTTGATATGTACTGAATAAATAACAAATAGTAGAAAACTGGTTCTGTACGAATTTAATGTTTTCTTTAATGCAACTATCTTTTACATTTTTTATGCACAAGTTCAAGCATGTAAAAATTAATGCTAAATTACTTAAATTTTATCATTAACTATTTCATATTGTTTATAAAACAGTCAAGCAATTAAAAACAAATTAAAGAAACATGCTTACAACATTAAAATAATGTAAAAAAAATAACATCAAATTAAAATTACAACTGAATTTACCTTTTGACAAAAAAAAGAAAAGAAAAAAACACTAATTATTTAAAAAAAAAAGAAAGATGTCCATCTTTGTTGCTATTATCACAATGTTTCAGCCATTGTACTCAGATCTTCAAGAGTCAGGGAACCTTCAAGATATTTTGAACAGAGTCTTTTACTTAATCTTGGTGGGGGTGGGTAAGTTAATCTCACTATTTACATTCTTTGGACTATCATCCTCATCTTTGTTGCCATATTTATCACAACATTTCGGCCGTTGTACGTTCCGGTCTTCTTCAGGTGGTTGGAATGTCGAACTGGACCCTTTATTTCACTTGCTGGTGTAGACTGTTCTAGTTTCATGTGCCATGTCTAATGGATGTCAATTATCTCCCGTTAATTCCCCTCTCCAAGTTCTCCACCGCCTTAGCCAGGTATTGAACTCACACTCTTTGAACACATGGCACAGTGGATAAAGGCGTTAGTTAGATCCAGTGACAGGATCCAAATCAGGTTTTTTTGGGTTTTTTTTTTTACACCAGGAATAATGCATTTTTAAAAAATTAGTCACTAGGGCATTATCTGCAAATTTACCAATTAGAAAATTCTATGCTAGAGGAAGCACGGCGGAGTAATGGATAGCAGCTCGGATTGAGGAATCAGAGAGCCGAGTTCAAATGCCAGTAAAATCCACTACATTCACTTATGTGCTAATACCCATGGGAAAGGTATGAATCCTCTTCTTCTTCCCCCAGCTATGGGTAAATAAACTGGGTTCTATAGCCTTTGATGGCAACTGGTCTGCCACAGAAAGAAATGGCAACCTACTACTGGAAAAATCTGCTTCGTCACTCATGTATCAAAAGATACATGATCGTCTAAGCGTGTATCACGCATGGCACATATGTGATATAACTGACTGATTTTAGATTTGAAAACTAATTTTACTCGTGAAATAACGTTTTCTACAATTGTCAAATGGTGCAGAAATTAAAAATATAAGAAAAAAGAATATAAAACTATTTTTAAAATTCTAGAATGTTTTCAAAAATTTAAAAGAAAGATTGTTTAAGTTCGGACGAACATCGCCATCTTTGTTGTTACCACAACGTTTCACAGAACAATATCGTTGGTTCGTGAATTGTCAGTTCATTCAATTCCTAAGTCGGGTAGTATTAAAAAAAAAAATTAAATTAAAAAAAGAAAAAGGAAGCAAATGAGATATTTCGAGATATTAAAAAAAAAGGCTTCAGTTCGAAATTCTGTGAAGTTTAAATCGAATTGACGGACACCCGGAAAAAGGTCAAAGGTCACAACGATCGAAACGTTGTGTAATTATTAACAGGACACAAGTCTGAATGCAAATAATGAAGCTTAACTCCTCATTCCAGAAATTAGTCGATAAAAAAAAAAAATTTTAAACAAAAAGAAAATTGTTTTAAATTATTTTTTTAGTCTTTAGAGATTTTCTAAAAAAAAAAAACCCTAAAAACTAAAAAGGCTTTTAAATTCTTCCCAAATCTTCTGAGATGAGGTATGTACATTACATTTATATTATTCGGATTATTGTCCTCATCTTTATTACGTTTCATAACGTTTCATAATCATATTTAATTTATACAACGTTTCAGCCGTTGTACGCCTTCTTCAGGTGGTTGAACTGAACCTAGACTGTTCTAGTTCCACGTACCATGTTTTAATGAATGTCAGTTATCAGTTAATAATTTTCCCTCTGAAGGTTTTCCACTGCCTTAACCGGGTATTAAACTCACACTGTTTGGGTCCTGTCACTGGATCTAACCAACGCTTTTATCCACTGTGCCATGTGTCCTTGAGGACATTGGTGTATGAATTTCTGGGTATTAAAACCTAAAAATAAAAATAAACCTGAAGAAGGCCGGAGTGTACAACGGCCGAAACGTTGTAATAAATATGGTGACAAAGATGAGGACAATAGTCCGAATAAAATGTAAATAATCTTTCAAAATCACCATAAGAAAATTAATGGGACAATAAAAAAAAATTCATAAAAAATTAAAAATATTTTTTCTTCTTTATAAAAATTTGAGGATGCAACATAAAAAGTGTAATAAAATAAAATATGAATTTAAAAATGAAAACAAAATAATCAAGGCAAATAAAAAAGGAAGACAGAAAAAAAAAATGAATGAACGAATAAAAACGTAAACATGAATTGAAACATAACACCGTACTTACTATATATAAAGTATACTTTCTTCATTTATTTATATATTTTCATTATACAATTTATTTACATTTTTATACAGTTATTTAAATTTTTATAGAGTTTTTAATCTTAAATTATATAAAGAAGAAAAAAATGCTTTAAAATTTATTTTGACAAAAATTCCTGTCTTGTAGAATCACCCGAGAAAAAATATGAAAATTAAATTAAAATAATTCATTGTCAATTATGGTTAAAAAAATACAAAAGCAAAGTAATAAATAAATAAGTTAGTAAATAAATTAAAATGTTATTAGGCTTGATTTTTTTTTAATAACAAAAATAAAAAATAAAAATTTAAAAAACGATCATAGGAAAAAAAAAAGAAGTTATTTTTTTATTTTCTAAGAAAAATGTGCAATAAAAATGCTAAAATATGTTGTTTTTTTTTTTCAAATAAAAAAATTTAAAAAATTTATCCAAATTTTTCATGAATGTAATTTTAAAAAAATTTAAATTTATATTTCATGACAAATCAATGAAAATTGCTTCTCAAAATTTACGTCTTCTTGAATAATAAAAAAAATAATAACAAACAAACAATAATAATACGTTTGTTTCAAACAAAGAGATTAATGGACCACTTACTTATTTTCTATCGTCTGATTTGATCCACAAAGACGAGAAGAATAAATATAAAATATGAAGTTAATTCATTAAAAAAAACATTGATGTACAATTTTTACTACTTTTAAAAAGCAATGTTTGGAAGCGATTCAAAGAGGAAAATGGAGATTAAAGAGCGAACAACAAGGGAGATAATCGAATTATTTCCCAATTTTTCTGACATTTGTTTAATTTTTATTTTTTTAAATTACTTTCATCGTCTAAAAAAGACTAATTTGGTGATGGGTCACACTTGGTTTTTATAACATAAAAAATACATTAATTAAATGAATAGAATACGGCAAACTACCCCTCATAATACAATGGTTAAAATGAGATTATTGATTTTTTTTTACGGCTTATCAACCTTTGTAGGTTATTTAAAGCCAAAACATTTTTGGATTGTAAGAATTGTAAGGAGGAGGCATGGTGGAGTAATAGATAGTGGCTCAGATTGAAAAATCAGAGAGCTGAGTTCAAATTCCAGTCAAATCCATTACATTCACTTACGTGCTAATACCCTTGGGAAAGGTATGAATCCTCATCTCCCTCCAGCTATGGCTAAATATATATATATATATATATATATTTACACACACACACACATATATATATATATTATATAGATCTTTCTCTTGCGTATATATATATATATATATATATATATATATATATATATATATATATATATATATATACACACACACACACACACACATATATATATATATATCCAAGTATAGGATTGGTGTATACGGAATAAATTCCAATAACCAACAGTTACTATTCTTAAAAGAGTGCTCAATATAGATATAGAGTAGAGCAAATATAAGTATTTATTTAAAAATTATAACATAAATATGTTATAAAATCACTACAAAATTGCCATTTTGTTTCAATACCTCTGGTGTCTTATATATATGTGCGTGTGTGTGTGTGTATCTGTAAAGGAACAAACTGAATAAAAAGACAGGAATAGTTTTTCCTCTTGTCATTATATATACCTTATATAATAAATGCGAAAATGTCTATGTGCATCACACTTTTTCAGGTAAACTCTCTGAAAAATTCTTACATCTGGAGCCATGTTCAAAGACTCAGCCTGAAAACAAACATGAGAGTTAGAATCACAGGTGACCTTGAAGCAGGAAGATTTGCTGCTTTGCTACTGCAACTTGACATTGGAGCCATCAAAATGGGCCAAAATTGAGATTTTCACTCCCAAATGTTTGTGGAGTTTCAGCCTCAAGTATCCAAGACTTGATCATCCAAACATTAAAAACACCTTTCATGGATTTAAACTGGCTTTGTGAGAGGGCCATATTAGCTTCCAAGAATCAAACTATGGATAGCATCAACTGGAAATTTCTCCAAGAAATTCCAAAAGAAAGCATGAAGTACTTTTCCATTGACACTGTGGTTGAACAAGAGCAGGCAGTGAATTACCCAACAGAGTTCCTGAACTCATTGAATCCTCCTGGAATGCCATCACACAAGTTCGAACTAAAAGAAAATGTTATGCTATTGAGAAATCTAGATTCTCCAAAGCTTTGTAATGGAACAAGGTAAATTGTCAAGAAGATGCTTTCTCATCTCTTGGAAGTGGAAATCCTTACTAGTCCAGGAAAGAGTTTTAATTCCAGAAATCCCCTTAATTACTCCAGATCTTCCTTTTGACTTCAAAAGACTTCAGTTTTCAGTGAGAGTGGGCTATACAATGTCAATCAATATGTCCCAAGGACAATCATTGAAAGTAACTGGACTTCATCTGATGGAACCCTGCTTTACTCACGGCCAGCTCGATGTTGGTTGTTTAAGGATTGGGAATGAAAACAAGGTATTTGTACTGACCAAGAATGGGAAAACCAAAAATATTGTTCATCACACAGCTTTGCAATAAGTTCCAAATAGACAAATTATATCACTGTTTTGATTAAAACCTGTTAACTGTTTGAAAAATATTGTTCAAGTTTAATAAAATTTAATATGTACTCAATGCATGAAGTGTCACTGTTGGGCTGAATCAAGAGTACTCTGCAGGAGCTGGCTTAAATGCTGCTTGACCAATGAGAACTGACCCAAACATGATTGAAAATACCAGTATTTTCTGTCGTTTTGTCTGTTTTCTCTCATTCCCCGATGAAGCTTTAATAAAAGTGAAACATGTTAGATTGATATACGTTTCCTATTTGTTCTTTATTTTGTAATTCTGTTAGATTCCAATCCATATTTGACCAGCATTTCATCTTTAACTCATATATATATAGATATAAGAGCTGTTTGGTGTCTGTTGGATTTTAAATCAGTTCACTGAAACTAGGGAGTGATTTTTAAAAAAAAATTTATGTATATACTTGTGCATATGTAGACATACATACACACTCACCTAGGCATATAGATATATTAGAGCCATTTTTATTTGTATACTTGTATACATATATACATATATACACTCATATATACCTGTGTGCACACACACACACACACACACACAAAAGCACATTACATATAGAGTCTATAGTATCTGTCTATATTTCTGAGATGAGGTATTATGTATATTATTTACATTATTCAGACTATTGTCCTCATCTTTGTCATCATATTTATTACAACATTTTGGCCATTGTACACTCTGGCCTTCTTCAGGTGGTTGAAATGTCAAACTGAACCGTTTATTTCACACACTGGGGTAGACTGTTCTAATTCCACATGCCATGTTTAATTGATGTCAGTTATCAGTTATCTCCTGTTAATGTCCCTCTGAAAGTTCTCGACTGCCTTAGCCGAGTATTGAACTCAAACTCTTTGGATCCTGTCACTGGATCTAACTAATGCCTTTATCCACTGTGCCATGTGTCCTTGAGGGAAATTAACAGGAGATAACTGATAACTGACATCCGTTAAACATGGCACGTGGAACTAGAACAGTCTACCCCAGTGAGTGAAATAAAGGGTTCAGTTCAACCTTCCAACCACCTGAAGAAGGCCAGAGTGTACAACGGCTGAAACGTTTTAATAAATATGGTGACAAAGATGAGGACAATAGTGTGAACAATGTAAATAGTGTATATAGGGCCTATGCCTGGTTTGTTTGCTTGTTTGTTTATATATATATATATATATATATATATATATATATATATAATATAGAAAAAACATTGAATGTTTTTTTGTGAAAGTATTTATTTATATTTTTTTATATATATATATTTGATATTTCAGATCGGCCCCAATCTTTCATCAGAAATGGCTGTTTTCAGAAGTTTGTTTACATTAAGTAGCGTCCGTCGCGAGACGCGGATGTCACATGATATGGAATGCAACTGTGTTTGAATATTTCTAACGTAAATCTAACTGTCGTAATATTTTAGATGTTTAAAAAAAAATTTTAACTATATCTAACAAAAATTTTTTGTTTAACTATTGAAATATTTATAAAGATTTAAAATACCCAAGTCTTTATTTAACCCTAGTTTATATGTATTTAATTTTAAAATCCAGTATTTTTCTTTTTTTTCTGCGTGTGAACTGAAATCAGAATCTATCAATACACATTTACAGTTTTCTAATGAGTGTCCTGGTTGATTAAAATGCTATATATATATATATATATATATATATATATATATATATAAATTGGGTATTTGGGCAACAATCCCTCTTTTATACAAGTTTCATTAAAGACAACTGACAAGGTACTTTGATTAAACTTTTTATTCAATATTTCTTGTGTTTGTATCAGTAGTGTTTTCTCTTCTGGACATAAAGTCAAAACTGTCCAAATGTTCTATATATCCAAGTGCTTTCTGCTATCAAAGATGTTGTTTTGTTTTTTTAATTTTTAACTGAATATGTAGATTTTTGTATATTGATATCTCTAGTGATGGTTATGTTTATTTTCCAAATGAGTTTGCTAGATTGTGGCCATGTTCATAGTTGATATTATTGAGTGTTGGCTTCTTCATCCATTACTTTTAGCATTTTTTTACATGTGGATGAGGCTATTATGGTCATATTTTCAACAAATATGTTGTAGATGGAATTTGGTAGGTTTCCTGTGTGTCTAAATGGGTCCTAATTGAGCTATCATCAGAGAGATGTAATGTGAGTCTTCTTGATAAGCATGTAGTGTTATGTCCTATGTAATTATTCATGAATTTGGTTTCATAAGGAACACAGTTACCTAAGGGGCATGTAAATTCACAGATAATGTTGGTACTCTTTAATTTGGATCTTCCAGGTTTGTTGTTGTTGACAATGATGTTTTGTGGATTTTGGCGTCATTTTGGTATATGTCTTTTTCGTTCAAATCTGCGAATTTGTTTTACTCATGCTAGGTCTAAAAAAAAAAGAAAACTATATAAAATCCAATATTTTTATCCATAATGTTGAATGTGTTGAAACTATTCAACTTTTTAAAAATTGCCACAAAACATTGCTGGTTTCTTTTTAAGATGGAACACACATTAAAAAAAGAAAAAAAGTGGCAATTGAAATGGGAGAATAAACCTTTCCTCCATAAATCACTCCCATTATTTCCAATGTTCACCCAATAGAAGGCCCAAGAGCCACTCAAGTTAGAGTGTTACTGTGTGGAGTTGTATTAGTGTAAGAAAGATCAAGTGTTAGGAGTATAGAGCTGAAGTAGACTTTAGAAGGAACTGGAAACCCAATCCTAAGCAGGAAACAATGGATAAACCTCTACTCCTGTTCAAAAGACCAGGGCTGATTGTAAACCAGACGATAGGTGAACCTATAATATAAGCACAATATAAATGAGGCTGTAAGTTGGTTTTATTATTATTTATAATGGATCGGTTCATAAATGAGTAGTCAGGGGAGATAAAGGTCAAAAGAGCAATTAACCTTTGCAATGAGTTGAGAAAAGAAGATGTTGGCCTCACCAACAAATTCAGTAGTTCTTTTCTTATCAGAATGATCAGAGTGTGTTTTCCAAGCTGCCGTACCTTCGTAATCACCATTAAACTCATCCAACTCTTTTCGAATCCTCTGCATTGTCCCTTGATTGACACCCAAACACTCTGAAATGTTTGTATTGGAGCTTCTGGCATGAATGCCAAGCAGTACAGTATGCTCTTTACAAATTTCTGGTGGAGTGAATTGTGTCATGATGCTCCTTTTCTCACAGTCAGTACCCAACTGACCCTACTATACTGTGCTGACAATAAAATCAATAACAAACAATGCGCATGCACGAAATTAAAAAAATAAAATGGTAAAAATTTATTTGAAAAAATACATGCTAACAGGTATAATACCCCCAAAGAAATAGGGATGGACAGAGCAAAATCGTACCCTGTAATTGTTTAAAAGGTGACAAAATTTGTTAATGTGTGGTTCTTTAGTTGCCGTTGGTAAGGAAAGCGATTAGGTGTAAGAGTGTCATCGGTAGGGCTGGGAATTGATCGATTTGTTGGATTGGTTGGCTGAAGTCATGGTTGGTGTCAGGAGAGAGGCCTGGAGCAGTTAGTGAAGCAGATTGGGGGTGTAGTTAGCTGGGTTGGTATACACCTTTCTTCATGGTTGAAATTGACATTGGTGAGGGGTCTGATGGGCTGGCAGTCATGTGGTGAGGATGGCGTTGTAGCTGAACTGCTTGTTATGGTGCATTGGCAAGGTTGACATAGGCCATGGTGATGGTGATGAGGGATGCCCAGTGGAGAGGGAAGCTTGATTGAGTGGAATGTCTCTGTTGGATTCTGACCAAATGGGAGATCAACAAGACAGGGTCATGGTGGTGACGATGAGGGAGGCCTGTAGTGGATACTGAAGCTAGGAATCTGACTTTGCTGATGTAGAGGGTGCGAGTGAGTTCATTGAAGTCACAAATCTGACTGTCAATACAAGGGCTGTGTTGGTGGGTTGGT
Source organism: Acanthosepion esculentum (assembly GCA_964036315.1). NCBI lineage: Eukaryota > Metazoa > Mollusca > Cephalopoda > Sepiida > Sepiidae > Acanthosepion > Acanthosepion esculentum. The sequence continues at coordinate 29,808,700 of OZ038479.1, read as the reverse complement.
AGCGAAATGTTGGATTCTGGCCTAATCGGAGATCAAATGAAGTGACATCACAGTGGTGATGAGAGAGACAGTTATTGTGGTGACAATGTCAGCACGCTGGTGTCAACAGGTATCCTCTTGGCCTGCTTCTGTGTATGATGAGTCTGGTGAGATTAGTGAAGCTTGGATAAAGTCACCATGGTGATGAGAGAGGAAATCATGGTGTTGGTGATGACAACACACCAGGTGGCATCTTGGCCTGCTATTGTGTTGGTTTGTTTATGAGGGGATTTCTTTTAAGCAAATCTGGTCTCCTCCAGGGTCATCTTTTTTTTTTTCAGTGGGAACGTTCGTGAGTGGCTATTGTATTTTATTACAGGGATTTGTTTTTGCGAACCAGATGTGATGTTCAGAGCCCTTGCACTGAAAACAACTTTTTTTATTTTGTGTTTTGCTTTCTTAGCCTTCGCATCTGACTGACATGTAAAATGAATCAGAAAGAGATCTAATTGCAGACATTTCTGCCAATTACATTTAAACCTGGTCAATTATTTTTGTCATGTCTATAAAAAATAAATAAATAAAAATTAATTATAGTGTTAAAAAATAATTATAATAAAATAATTATAATTACCTTTAATTCACTCATTCTAAACCAATGAGAATCAGCCCTACTTTTCTCCTTTACACACATGATGTCAGACAAGCAGTTCACATGGGCAGGTCATTAACACATACGTCAATGAAAATTTCATCTCCTCTTTCTTTATCAGGCCATAATAGTAACATTTATCTTTTGGCACTTGACAAAAGTTTGAGGTAAGAAAACCCCAGACACTTCTTGTATGTTTCCAACTAAATTATCTAGCTGTATTTCTGAGATGAGGTATTATGTACATTATTTACATTATTCAGACTATTGTCCTCATCTTTGTCACCATATTTATTACAACGTTTCGGCCATTGTATGCTCCGGCCTTCTTCAGGTGGTTGAAATGTTGAACTGAACTCTTTATTTTACACACTGGGGTAGACTGTTCTAGTTCCACATGCCATGTTTAATGGATGTCAGTTATCAGTTATCGCCTGTTAATTTCCCTCTGAAAGTTCTCGACTGCCTTAGCCGGGTATTGAACTAAATCTCTTTGGGTCCTGTCACTGGATCTAACTAATGCCTTTATCCACTGTGCCATGTGTCCTTGAGGGAAATTAACAGGAGATAACTGACATCCGTTAAACATGGCACGTGGAACTAGAACAGTCTACCCCAGTGAGTGAAATAAAGGGTTCAGTTCGACCTTCCAACCACCTGAAGAAGGCCGGAGTGTACAACGGCTGAAACGTTGTAATAAATATGGCTACAAAGATGAGGACAATAGTCCGAATAATGTAAATAATGTAAATTATCTGGACCCTCATTACACATTTATTACCCATAAAAAAAACATATGAGAAAGATTGTATACACATTGAATATTCATTATATAATATTATCTTTCAGTCAGATTCCAATCTATATTTGATCTATATTTGATCCCAAACTCAGAATTTTATCAGTATTACAGTCTCTCATGTATTCAACACAACATAAAAACCAGATAATAAATAATACTCATTTTGATCTTTTCACATCTTGCTGTTTCTAATTTTTACAGGTATTTGTGAATATATAAATGTTAGGGAGTTTATAATTATTTACTCATGGTTATAACTCCCCTACACCCAGTGTGTACAGAGAAAATTTTGCGGGTAGATGCCATGAAAAGAAGATAATAATTATAATAAAAGATAATAATTATAATAAAATAACTATAACAATTATAATTATCATTAATTCACTCATTTTAATCTAATGACAATCAACCTCATTTTTCTCCGTTACACACAAACATGTGATGTCAGATGAGCAGTTCACATGGGCGGGTCATTAACATGTATGTCAATGAAAATTTCATCTCCTTTTTCTTTTCGACAAAAATTTTAGGTAAGAAAACCCCAAACACTTCTTGCATGTTTCCAACTAAATTATCTGGCCCCTCATTACACACTTATTACACATAAAAAAAAGATTGTATACACTTTGAATATTCTTTATATGGTATTATTTTTCAGTCAGATTCCAATCCATATTTGATCTACATTTGATCCCAAACTCACAATTTTATTCAGTATTACTGACTCTTGTGTCTTCAACACCACATAACATCTAGATAATGAATAATACTCATTTTGGTGTTTCCACATCTTGCTGTTTCTCATTTTTACGAGTATTTTTGTATATATAAATGTTAGGGGGTTTATAATTATTTACTCTGGGTTATAACTCCCTGATACCCAGTTTGTACAGAGAAAATTTTGTGGGTCGATGCCATGAAAATAAGATGCTTTATTGACATGTGGGTAAAAACATGACACGCTGGACTTGTAAGCAAAGACAAACCTTTGTAACATCCACAAACTTTGCTTTTCAGGGTTGGAGAGACAGCATTTAAAACATTTCTACATTGTGTGACTGTGTTCTCCTTACAGAAAAAAAAATCTTTAATTTAAGTTCTTCCAAATTCTTCCCAGCTGTTTCCTTTTCATTGTATTATAAATGTTCGGATAAATGTGTGGTGAGTACGAAATAATAACTCCCATTACGCACTCCCGTCAAATTAGGGTGAGCTGAGGCAAAAGATGGAAAGAAACTTGTGAGCCTATGTGAAATTTTCTTTGGACCAATGAAAACTTTGCCTTCAGAGAAATGGTCTGGTGAGCTGAGAAGAAAAGAAATAAATTTTCAAGTTGATGTGAAATTGCTTTTGGACCAATGGAAATCTTGCTATCAGAGAGATTGGCCTGTGAGCTGAGAAGAAAAGGAAATAAATTTGTGAGGTGATGTGAGAAGAAAAGGAAATAAATTTGTGAGCTGATGTGAAATTGCTTTTGGACCAATGGAAATTTGCCTTCAGAGAGATTGGCTGGTGAGCTGAGAAGAAAAGGAAATAAATTTGTGAGGTGATGTGAAATTGCTTTTGGATCAATGGAAACCTTGTCTTCAGAGAGATTGGCTGGTGAGCTGAGAAGAAAATAAAATAAATTTGTGAGCTGATATGAACTTGCTTTTGGACCAATGAAAACTTTGCCTGCAGAGAACTTGGCCAATGAGCTGAGAAGAACAGGAAATAAATTTTTGAGCTGATGTGAGAAGAAAAGGAAATAAATTTGCAAGCTGATGTGAAATTGCTTTTGGACCAATGAAAACCTTGCCTTCAGAGAGATTCGGTGGTGAGCAGAGAAAAAAAGGAAATAATTTTGTGAGCTGATGTGAAATTGCTTTTGGACCCATTAAAACCTTGCCTTAAGAGAGATTGGCCGATAAGTTGAGAAGAAAAGGAAATAAATTTGCAAGCTGAAGTGAAATTGCTTTTGGACCAATGAAAACCTTGCCTTCAGAGAGATTGGGTGATGAGCTGAGAAAAAAAGGAAATAAATTTGTGACCTGATGTGAAATTGCTTTTAGACCAATGAATACCTTGCCTTGAAAGAAATTATTTGTTGATCAAAAAAAAAAAAAATAGCAAGCCCATGTGAAATTCCTTCTGATATAAAATGGGTAGAAAAATTAAATTAACAAGAAGAGAGTATATGAAGCCATGTGAAAGATTTTGTTTCTGTCCACATGTCCAGTGTTGAAATTTTGCCAGTGTCAAATTACTTGCCAATTATCGGTTTTTAACAAAGCATATTACTGTTCATAGAGCTTTCTTTTAATAATCCAAGAAAACTATTTCAAACTATCTGTCTTTGTCTACTTTTGAAAGTATGTAACCATATATCCTTTCAGTGAGCAATGTTTTAAACATTTTTTTTTAATATCATTTTGTGTCAGATCTTCTAGATGGTAATATATCTCAGTAAAATCATTTTTTATTCCAAGATCATCCACTAAGGAGGATATCTGATTTTTTAAATTTTTTTTTTACTAATAGGAATACTAACCAGAACTCTACAGCTAGTAATTAAAATAAAATTTCTAGTCCCTATTTTTTACATTTCTAGAAAGGTAAAACCGTGAAAATGATCACTTAAAAATAAAAATGTAAAGATTTCAATGCATGAAAATTTTTTCCAGAAAACTGAAATAAAACAATGCAATTTGTGTTGTGTTGGAATCTTTGTAAAACTTTTTTTCAGCGTTGATGTGTTGGCAACGAATGTTTATGGAAATGTAAAAATTTGTGACTTAAATATTTTTTCAAGTAATTGGTGGTTATTACTATTACAATATGAATATCATTTTCTCATATTTTTTAAAATAAAAAAAAACGTATTCATTATCAAAATAATTAATGAATATGTACTGAAATTTTATTTTAAATTGGATAATTCTCTGATTTTTGTTAATTTATAAAAAGCGCTGCTTTTCCCCACCAATTTTCCTTTGAGGGTTTCTGAATCCAAGGTTGGGAAACCTTGAAATCAACATTGTAGGTAGAGAGAGGGGCGCCGTATCAAAGTTTCGGGTGGGCGCGGGACTCTAGCGCTGGCCCTGGTGTTAATTACACGTTTTTGTAAATTCCTCTCTTGAGTAGTGTACACATTCGGATACTTACCGGTCACAGGGGTCCGTCCCCATGCTGGTAGTATCACAACTATGACTAGCTTGGACCGTCTCTGACAAGCTTGAACCAGCTAAGACCAGCTAAGACTAGCTTAAACCAGCTCTGACCAGCTAAGACCAGTGGCCTGAGTAAAGCCACTCGGGTCCCTACGTTAAAAAAAAACGACCTTGTGTCACAACCTGACTCAGTGGCGGGGTCAAAAATTACTCTCATGAGGGCTATACACATTCGGATACTCCCCGGTCACAGGGATTTGTCCCTGTGCTGGTAGTATCACAGCTAAGACTAGCTTAGACCAGCTTGGACAAGCTATGACCAGAAGACCAGTGGCCCGAGTTTCTTCACTCGGGTCTCCACATTATAAAAACCGACCTTGTGTCACAAACTGACTCAGTGGGGGGGTCAAGTAAATACCGTGTTAACTACACATTTTCACCAGTTTTGCTTTCAATTTTTCCATTTTCCAGATATTCAGTTATGTGTACATAAAATTTCTAGGAATCAGAAGTAGTTTTGAAATCTTTGCTTAAAAGAAGTTATTTTTTTATTTTAATAATGGGAAAAAAAATACAAGTATTTTTCTTTTTTTCATGGGGGACAAAATGTTGTTTGTAACCGCCTATGAATTCCCTTTGTTCTTTGTTATCAGACGATACATTTCGTTAAGATAATTTGACGTTTCATGTCGATTTTCTTTTCAACTTCAACGTTATTTATGTGAATTGAATGAACAAAGCAGTATTATTGTAATGTAACTTGACTGAAAAATTCGGACAAGTCGACCAAATTGGGACGAAACTTGGAAACATTTCTCATTTCAACTCAACTTTTCTCTTCCTAATCTTTTCCCGTTATGTAAATTTAAAAAAAAAAGGTAAGTTGGAAAAGAAAAGAATATATAGATTAAAAAGTGCGGTCCAGAATATTTGTTAATGTGAAAATGAATCTCAAACAGTAATTATTAATTTACTTTTTAAACTAAAGAAATTTTTAAGGTGCACGTTTGGTTTTACGACATGTTCAACATCTTGTGTACAACATTTTTTACAACCATAAATTCACTGAGTTGAGAGACATATCGATAACAAGAGTATCGTTAATTTATTTTTATGCAATTCTTTTACAAATGAATTCGTATAGTTGGAGGCATAAAAAACATTTTATTAAAAAATTTTTTTCACGTGATGCGAGTTTCTTGAAATGTAAAAAAAAAAAAGCAACTGACACTTCAATTTGCTAAGAAAAGGGACCGCACTTCTTAAACATGTATTTAAATGTGTTATCTACTCATTTTAAAAAGATACAACCTATAATTTACTCTCTAATTGAGTACGTCTTTGAGTTGGTGGGGCTTGGGTTTAAAAAGAAAAGGGGTATTGTTAAATTTAGCGTTCCAAACTAATTTTTGCATGTATCACTGATCTGCCTGCAGTACATTCGCCTTGATTTAATTTTTTTTCTTTAAAGTCATACATTTGAAATAAAACGAAAAATACGACTTTAAAAATGGTAATTTCAACTATTTTTTTTATCCGTATGCACGGATATGTTTCAATTTCGATGGGAATATTTTTTTCCAGCCGATAAACTCGCAGAAGCAGGGAAAAGATCCTTGTTTTGTTTTCTGGGAACATTCCACAGACAGACACACGTATTCCTTCTTGTTACAGGTTTTTTTGTTTGGGGCTTCTACTGCGTTGGTTATTCAGTTTCTTGCAATGTTTCCACAAATTACTGTCACTTTTTTTAGTGTGTGTATAATTTGCTCGGAATATGAGGCTAGTTTAAAATACAAAAAGCAATATGTAACTAAAAACCGTTTGAAATGCTAAACTTGATATGATCCAACGAAAGATCGGTATCATTCATTTTTAATTTAATTATCATTTCTATTTTATCATCAGAGACTTCTTCAGCGTTTTCAAAGTGACTTGCATCCAAATTCGTTTGGAACTAAAAAAAAATATTTTAAAATTTCTATGCATGCATAATGTGCTTTTTTTTGTTTTTTGATCTTTATCATAATGATTATCGTCAGTGATTTATTAACATTAATATCAGGATATAATTATTTACCCGCTGCCCCACGAAACAAGATGTGGCACAAGGCCGAGTTTTAAAGTGGGGGTATCCGAACCTGTAGGTTCGTGCAAAAATTCCTTATAGACCACGTAAAAACGGAGTCAGTTTCCCGATACGAGACTCTGCCCTTCAGCAGAGACTCGTCTGGGGGATACCCTCTGACATGAGCCAGGTATTAATATCTGGATAAATGTCAACGGAATATCGTCCATTTTATTTTAATTTAATATCTGAATTCTGCATTCTAAATACTGAGTTACCTCCCTTCGATTTCTTCACGTCGCTAATCACCCATGTTTTTCCACAAGTAAAAAAATGAAATATAATTATTATTATATTTTTTTTTTAATAATAAGACTTAAAATTTATAAAACAAAGATATATAGCTAAAATGAAATAGGTCATACGTTCTCCTTTTGAATTTAACAATTCCTACATCAGAAATTAGTAATTTAATGATTGGATAAGCTAAGCAGAAGCTTGTCGAGGACTGGTGGGGGAAGATGAAAAGAAAACACGTGCGTTTATATTTCCTGCTAGAAGGTCCAGCTACATGAGAATGTTGAACTTAGATTAAGTCCAAAGATGACAAACAAGACCTATATATATATATATATATATAAACAAATATATGTATTAACAACAAATTACAAAGCACATAGACAGTTAACATTGTATGTGTGTGTGAACGTTCATTTTTGTTCTTTGGTGAATGTTCGTATATTGGAGAAGTTCATAAGAGTTTGTACGTACGTGAATACGTGAAGTATTATTTAACGTCTGACTGCATGGTCAAGACGATAATTCTCTGGGACTACATTTTGCTGCAAGAAGAGAGAAGATAAAGAGAATGAGTGAACTCATGTCTGTTATTTATAGCTAATGTAATCACGTGACAGGCTCAAAAGAACTTGGTGGGAAACTTGACTTGGTCACGCGCTGGAAAAATATATTGTGCATGGGTGGATTGTAACGCCCACTTGTGTGCTTATTGACCAATTAGAAGCTGATATTTCCTGAAAATATTTACTAAGCTAAGAAGGCTCTTGGGATTCGATTCTCCCAAAAGTGCACGAAATCTACTATACAAAAATATAGCGATTTCAAAATTGTCGCATAAGACAGTAGTGTTGAATTTCTATCCAATGAATGATTATTATTGAAATTTGAATTTATGTAAGTATGTATGTATGTATGTATGTGTGTGATGATGATCATCATTACAAGCTCCTGTTGCAGAGTTGTGTTTAGTTTAGTTCAAAGAATTATTATCAGAAGGCCTTAGTTAACATAGTTGATCAATCTGCGTGAAGAAAAACTCTAAAAAAAACTTTTTAATTTGCTTTCCTCCTGGCACAAGGTCAATAATATTTGATAAAAATGACAAAAAGACTTTCGTATGTGATAAAAGAAATATCAGAATTTACAGAAATGTACAATTAGGTCGTGCTGAAATAAAATATTCAAAGAACGTATCTTTTGAAAAGCTTTTATGTTTTTTCTCCTTTCGTTGTTTGCTGACAGAAAAGTTCAGTATTTTTTATATTATCATTCAAAAATGTTTTTACGACAGTGAATTATATCAGGAACTCTCTGGTTTGAAGTCTTTCAGTCATATAAGTTTGGATGTTTTTGATTTGTTCTTTTTCTCATAAGTCAGTTTTGAATTGCAAATACTGTTCTTATACAACAAAAATCAGTAAATTGTTTGCAATGATAATTTTAATAATTGAACAAAGTTATCTGCCTTTAATTGTGATTATTCGCAGAGAAGAAATAGAATTTAAAGTTAATAAATTCAAGAAAGATTATAGATTTTTAGATAATGGTGGGACTAGTTTGCTGTGTTTTTTTAAATTTATTAAATGTCTTTCTTTTTTTTTTCAGACTGGAAGTGTTTGTTACAAGAGATGTATATAACAACGATGGGATTTCAATGGAAAAATGTGCCCATTTTATTTTCATTGCAAAGTCCATGAGTAAGTCATTCATATATCTTTTAAGAAAAATGTTTCTGAAAAGATACTGGCATGTAGTTTTCTTTAAGGAACCAGATTGGATTCCCTGATGTCATTATTGAAAATCTCAAGTCAGAGGGAAAATAATTTTGAGGCCTTGTTTTTTTTTTTGTCTTTTTTCCCTAAGTTTCATTAGTAAATCATGTAATGTCCTCAAGGATACTCATTTTTTTTCTTTTTTGCTGTGAACTGCAAGCATCTCCCCAAAAAGACTATTTAGAAGATCCCCTTCAGAAGAAATGCCTTGTTGAAAATGTTTTATTTGTTTTCTCTAAGCACTATCCCTTGATAGTATGGAGAAACAATCTCTGTTTAGTTTTGCTGTTTCTGGTAAGGCTTTTTCAGAAAATACTGACATGAAGCAAAATATAACAACACCTACTAGACATAGATCATTTATATGTAAATTGTGTGAGAAAACTTTTTCTCGAAAACATCATTTAGAACAACACTTGACAATCCATTCTGGATTGGCGCCATTTTCCTGTGAGGTTTGTGGGAGAGCATTTTCTCGAAGAGACAAGTTGACAGAACACATAAAAACTCATACTGGAGAGACACCGTTTTCTTGTGATGTGTGTAGCAGAGCTTTTTCTCGAAAGGACAATTTGAAGCAACACATGAAAATACATACTGGAGAGACTCCATTTCCCTGTGAAGTATGTGGCAAATCTTTTTCCCGAAAGGATGCTTTGAAAGAACACATCAATAAGCATACAGGAGAAACACCTTTTTGCTGTGAAGTTTGTGGCAGAGGGTTTTTTCAACAGGGTCACTTAAAACAGCACTTGATTATTCATACTGGAGAGACTCCATTTTCTTGTGAAGAGTGTGGTAAAGATTTTTCTCGAAAGGATAAGCTTAAAAAGCATATGATAAGACACACTGGAGAATATTCATTTATATGTGAAGTGTGTGGTAAAGCTTTTACTCAAAATGATTACTTAAAGCAACACATGATACGACACACTGGAGAATCGGCCTTTATTTGTGAGGTATGTAGCAAAGCTTTTTCTGATAATACTCATTTGAAAGAACATATGCGAACACACACTGGAGAGACTCCATTTTGCTGTGAAGTCTGTGGAAGAGGTTTTACTCTTAAAGGAAACTTGAAACAACATATAAAAACACATACAGGAGAGACTCCATTTACATGTGAAATTTGTGGCAAAGCCTTTTCTCACAAGAGCAGTTTGAAGCGGCATTTCTCAATTCATAACTAAGATATTTGATTTGATTGTGTCATTTTGAGAAAAGCTAATCTAGAAATTGTTGTTCATTAACAGATACAATCTCTTATCTCAAATTATGAATACTAAAAAAACCGGCAGAAAAAAATGTTCTGTTTTCAGAGCTTTTTGTTTTCTAATAAGAAATGTATGCATAATTTTTATCATCTATCTTTATCTCATCTATCATTGTACAAATAGTAATACTATTCATAGTTTTAATTTACCCATTCTAAAAGCAGGGAATAAAGGACCTCTTTGAGTATGATACGACCCTGTAGTCATTCATATATCATTTTTCTAAAACGTTATACCATGTTACTACTTCTTATTCCATGTCAGGAAGGTAACTTCTTGATGTTATCAGCCTGGAAAGATGATCCCAGTGTGTGGCAATTTTGGAAAGTGCCTGGAAATTATCCCTGGCCTTGTGAGTGATTGGTTTGGTTGCCTTTTATTATAATGCTTGTATAAGCTCTAAGTTCTGGTAAATAATATTCCAAGAAAAACAGTGGGACAAAAGATTAGTGAAGAAACTGTTTAATCACATGGATTAATAAGACAATAATAGCAAATACCATAGTGTGGCAATGTGTACAACACACTTTGTAACCACTTTATGACTCCTGGTTCAATAAGTTGACATTTCTCTCATAGTAAGTGGAAGAGTCTATGTTCAACAGTTTAGTGTAGTGAAGGTCGGTCATCTTTCTATACGACAATTTTGTTTAGCAGCATATCAATCTCTATGGGTTATTTAATGCCGAAATCTAAGTATGTTGTACACAATTTTATGGCTTTGACTAAATATATTTTGAATTCAATTGTATACCTTTAACTAAATATTTTGTATATAATTTTTTTATTTTCAGGGTAAATGTATGTTTTATAGATATATGGTTTGTAGGTAATCTATTGGATGTGTTATATATTTTGGTATAAATCTATTTAAGTTCAGACATTATATTGACAGTTTCAGTATATGCAAATAGTTTTCTTATGTTGTTTTCTTTGTAGTATTCATGTCTTACTTATTGTGAAACACATTTTAAGTGAATGTACTCACTAAGTGAGTACATTCACTTAAAATGTGTTTCACAATAAGTGCATCTATAATTCTCAAAATGTGTGCGTGATAGTATGTGTGATTGGATGTTTATGTGTTTCTACAGTTTTCATCCGATTTTGATGAAATTTTTTTGTTTCATAGATAATTCTTCAGTACCAGTTTTGAGTCAAAATTGGCTTAAAAAAAATTACAACCTTGAAGGTGAAATATCAAAACAACTAATTTTTTACACTTTGCGCAAAAATCAAAGGCAAAATTTAATGTCTGTAAAAAAAAAAAAACAGCGTACAATCAATTTAGGGAGTTTAAATCTAACACAAAAGATTATTAAAATTATAAAAAAAATGATATTATAAATAAAAATTATCGTATATTATTATTATTATGGTCCATGAAAAAGGTTCCTTCCTTGCAAGAGAACGCAAAAATGGCCCTTTTTCAGGGCCACACCCCATTCAAGTTGTTAATCCCCCATTTGGGGATATGCTTCAGTTGCACCCAATTGTTGTTGCTAATATTGATTTTCAGGTAGGCTGACTTTAAACTTAAACTGCTCCAAATGAACGGCAAAATTTCCCATTAATGAAACACCTGGTAGAAGACGGGTTATACTGCTAGTTGTCGATAGTTTCTTATATTAACATTATCTTTTTTTAGAAATGTTTCTTGGAGACGAATAACAGCAGGATACAATATTGTTATAAGCATGAGTAATTCATTGTAATTTGGCTTTAGTCCATGAGAGTTCCATTGTACTATTCTATGTCCTGTGTTAGTATTTTTCAGTTTATATAGACTCAGTGGTGTAACCTTCTTAATAAAATGAAATAAACAGTTTCATTAAGCAGAAGCGCCAGACCAGCAGCGCAATTAAGAAACTTTATATAATCAAACTGGTCCTGGGTGAATGGAGACAGGTGTGTTTAAAAAGGATAAAGGCTGAAGTAATATTGGCTTGTCTGCACATAGGCTACACACACCTCATCCATTCGTACGTGCTGAAGAATGAAAATCATCTAAGATGTACAACATGCCCAGCTACACTTATTGAGAAACACATATTAAGCAAATGTACTCACTTAGCCCCAGTAAGACATGAATACTACAAGGAAAGCAACATAAGAAAACTATTTTCATGCATGTATTTGGTGCATTCACTTTCGCAGAAATACTGTTGGGGAAGGTATGAATACACCTCTTCTCACCCACCTCCAGCTATGGGTCAAATAGTAGGATAGACTGTGCGCTTTTTCCATGGTTGGCAACCAGTCTAGGAGAACAACAAAATTTAGAAACCCTGCATTTGAATTCTGGGCAATTTTAATCAGAAGTGGCTGCTTTTCAGCATTTCTGTCTTGAGTTCCTGCACCATGTATTGTTCAGCCTTCTCCTCTTTTTCTAACCTTGTGGATTCCAGGTCAAGGGTTACCTATTTATGTTACTGAAAGGCTTCTTTTAGGGTGTGGCCAATCTACTTTCTTTTTAGGATTTATGTGGCAAGGAGTTCTTGGGTTCTTTTCCACAGTTCTTCATTATTGATTTCCTCTGGCTAATTGATATAGGGGCAGCTATTGGAGAGTGCCAGGAAAGTTACTTCATGTTTAGTAAATGTAGAGGAGGATGGTTTTCTTAAGGATTATTCAATTCTACAAAAGACTTTTAAAATTTGCTGATCCACAAACAATGTTTTTTTTATAATGTTGAACATGAATATCCACAAATGTCCTAAGAGTATGGTTTCTTGCCAAAATATATTTTCAAATCTGAAAAGCTGAAGTTTTTGCAAAAAAAAAAAATTCCTTTCATATATATATATATATATACACTGAAACTGTTGACATAATATCTGACCTTAAAGAAATAGGTTTATGTCAAACTATATACAAGGTAACCAAAAAAGTTCTGTTTTTAAAGGAAAAAAAGAAAACGCTTCACAGTATGTGCAACTTATATTTAGTCTTCGAAGTAATCGCCATTGGCATCCAGTACCTTCTGCCAACGTGTCTCCAGCTGTTCAATGACCTTGCGGTAGAACTCGGGGGGGTGATGCAAAGAAGTCCGTAAGGGCTTTGCGCAAGTCTGCTTCATTGGTGAAGGATTTCCCACGAAGATGATTATCCAGGGAGTGGAAGAGGTGGTAATCGGATGGCGCAAGGTCAGGTGAATAAGGTGGATGGCACAAAGTCTCCCACCCAAGTTGCTGTATGGTATCCCTGACCACTCAAACGACATGCGGCCTGGCGTTGTCATGGAGGAAAAGCACACCTTTGCGATTCACCAGTGCTGGCTCCTTCTGGCGCAATGCCTGTTGTACACGTTTCAATTGCTGCGAGTATAGGTCTCCAGTGACCGTTTGGCCCATTGGTAGCAGTTCATAATGAACCACTTGACGACCTGTCCACCAGACACAAAGTATAATCTTGCGTGGGTGCATAGGCAGTCTTGCGATGTGACAGACAGCATCCTGAGGAGACAACCAATGGCTGGACGTTTGGGAGTTTTGTACAGAACCCACATTTCATCACTGGTAAGCACTTGATTGAATAAGGATGCAGTACGGTGGTGAGAAAGCAGCGATATGCAGGCTGCCACTCGTTGTCCCTTGTGGACCTCCAACAGCGTTTGTGGAACCCACTTTCTCAGTTTGTACGTCTTACCTAGGCGGTGCAGGTGAAGTCTAACTGTTTCAACGGAAATGTTGAACTGTCTTGCAAGTTCACCACACGTTAGACTACTGTCCTCTTCAATGGCCACCTTCAGGACTCCGTCATTCAAGACCTGTGGTCGTCCACTGCGAGGCTTATCATGGAGAGACAAATCTCCCGACTTGAATTTTCGAAACCAACGCCTTGCAGTACGTTCATCCACAACACTATCCCCAAATGCTTGACATATGCGGCAACTTGATGCAGCTGCTGATAAGCCCACTTTGAAGTCGTAAAGCAAGCAGCCCCAAATGAGATGTCTAGACACTTCCATCCTTCTCACAGCTGTCTGGCTTATAACTGATGGCCGGGCACAGTGCGCGTGTTTTTTATAACGTCTGATGTTCCTACTTTCGGCTGTCCAAATTTGAAAACAATTGCTACACGCATTTCGTATATATTTCAACTTCATTTAATGACTAATCAAAAAACGGACAGAAATCTTTTGGTTACCTTGTAATACCTCCAATATATTATCTACAAACTATATATCTTTAAAACATATGTTTACCCTGAGAATAAAAAATTTGATTTTTGTTTGAAAACTTTGGTGGTGTATCATCCATTCTCTCTAGTACCCCCAAATTTATTTTTTGTGGGTGATTTTTTTTTTTGGTAGTTGGTCATGTTTTTTGGAGGACTTTCCAGAGATGTCTGTTTTGAGATTTGATGGACAGATTGGTGATCTCTGAGATTTTTCTTCACTGAGGTTTGACTTGTGTTGGTGCTATTTGAGCTGTAGTATAGACAATTGAAATGGGCACTTCAAGTTTATTTAGTACTTGCTTAAATCTTTGGAACTTTCACTTCAATGCACCAACAGCTTGAGTGCTTTACGTCTCTTGTTATTTCTACTAATTGTATTTGCCTTCAGAACTGCATTGGCCTTTCATATATGAATCCACTATTTTTCTTGCTTCTGGGAAATATATATCTCTTCTATACTTGACCTCCAGGATTTCTGTTTCTCTCTTATATATCGCAAGATTTTGTAAAGGCTGGCTGATTCTCTTGAATCTTCCTCCATATGATCTGTGTCTTTTTGACCACATTTTATACATACCAGGTGTTCTCTGCAGCTCTCTTTGTGATGTCCATATTTCTGGCACTTGAAACACCTCAAGGGATTGGAGAGGTATTGTTTGACCCTCTCAGTCATAAGTTTTTAGTTCTTTTGGGATTGAAGGTTTATTAAATTCTAAAATATATGTATATCTTAGAATTTATTGCTTGCCACTTTTTATGCTTATTCTTCTATAGTTGGTGACCTCTTGCCTGCATTTATTTCCTCTGGTGTAACCAGGGATAGTTCTCTATTTCTGATAAGACTCTTTGAGGTTTTAAGTTTTTCGTGTGGATAAGGGTTATACTCTAAATTGTGAAAAGACTTCATTTTTAGTATATTATCCACGGCTTTCTTGTTGACGCTCACAAGTAAATTGCCACTTCTTATTTATTTCAGTGTTTGAGGATTTGTGATGTATGTAATTACTTTTTCAATCACGAATGGTGAGAGATTAGCCAGAGATTTTTCCTCCAGAGATCCCATTATTGACAGGAATTCTGTCCTGGATTCTAATTCTGAATCTGAGTCAGAGAGGTTCCTTTTGGGTGTTTTATTTAAATTTACCATGTGATTTGTTTATTTTTCATTGATTCTGTGCTCTACACCCACCACAGAGTCCAATTAGTATAGGGAATTTACCAAGAGGGTTAAATCTATTCATCTTGGTTAAGATGGGGATACATCTACCAGTCTACTCTCATTGAGAGAGGACTTTAATTTTGAGCTTCATTAGCCCCAAAATCTTATTCTCACTTGACTGACTTTCAGCCACCACCTTCTAGCAGTTTTAAAGTGATAAAGAGTTGGGTGTTATTGTTATGTGATACACACACACATATAATTATGGATGTGCAGATGGTGTTGTGGTTAGTGGCTCAGAATTGGGTTTCAATTTCAATTAAGTTTGGTGCATTCACTTTCACAAAATACTGTTGGGGAAGGTATGAATACACCTCTGCTCACCCACCTCCAGCTATGGGTCAAATAGTAGGATAGACTGTGTGCTTTATCCATGGTTGGCAACCAGTCTAGGAGAAGAACAAAATTTAGAAACCCTGCATTTGAATTCTGGGCAATTTTAATCAGAAGTGGCTGCTTTTCAGCATTTCTGTCTTGAGTTCCTGCACCATGTATTGTTCAGCCTTCTCCTCTTTTTCTAACCTTGTGGATTCCAGGTCAAGGGTTACCTATTTATGTTACTGAAAGGCTTCTTTTAGGGTGTGGCCAATCTACTTTCTTTTTAGGATTTATGTGGCAAGGAGTTCTTGGGTTCTTTTCCACAGTTCTTCATTATTGATTTCCTCTGGCTAATTGATATAGGGGCAGCTATTGGAGAGTGCCAGGAAAGTTACTTCATGTTTAGTAAATGTAGAGGAGGATGGTTTTCTTAAGGATTATTCAATTCTACAAAAGACTTTTAAAATTTGCTGATCCACAAACAATGTTTTTTTTATAATGTTGAACATGAATATCCACAAATGTCCTAAGAGTATGGTTTCTTGCCAAAATATATTTTCAAATTTGAAAAGCTGAAGTCTTTGCAAAAAAAAAATTCCTTTCATGATAGATATCTAAAAAAAAAAAGGTTTCACTGCAAATTTCACTTGTAAATAGGTGCAAATAGAGTCACCTAATGCGTGGGTTTTCACTCTTCCCCTGTCTTTTGAACAAGAATAGGAGTTTAACTCCTGTTTCTTTTAAAGTTTTCTCTTTCACTACCTTGTATCTTAGTGGCAGTATTGCCTTACTTGGGGTGAATTGATTAAAAAAAATCACTTTGTTTGAACACAGTGATGTTTATTCATCTTTAAATTTCACAGTTGGGAAAAAGATAAATCCAGATTTCACATTGTATTATCCACACATAGTCCTTTGGTCACCATTGTGACAGAGGAATCCATGAAAAAGAGTTGTGGTTGTATAACCTATATATTTGAAAAAAAAAAATTTTTTTTTTCAGAGATACAGTCTCTAATAAGGCAAATGAATTTGTAAGCAACGTTGACTTTTTATTGATTTTAATGAGATTCTCGTAATGTCCTAAGTTGAGAGTATCAAACTTTTTATAAAGATAATGAGTCACAGGTGTTTATTACTATCTATGGGCCTTGTGTATTTATGAATAAATTTTACAGTTGGAAAAAAGATAAATCCACAGATTTCACAGCAGAATGGTTTCTCACAAATTTCTCTCGTAGAAATATCAAGCTTTTGATTTGAAAATGAAATGCAGATCCACACACTTCACAAGACTATGGCTTCTTGCTCATCCTGAGTGTAGAGTTTCAAATCAGATCGTTTTCTTTGAATTTCCAAGAGCACAACACGCTACTAAGTTGTTACTTTGTAAAATTGTGAGCAAAACCAGGATTGTCATAAGACGTTTTTAAGTTGAGTACTATCGTCTAAGTCTTTTTATTAAACCACAAACAATTTTGTATAGAAATGATTTACTACAAAATAAAACCTGTCATTGCCTCCACATAATCCAGATGTATTCCTGATCATGGATTATTTGTTTTGAACGAATTGTGAACCTCTGCCGCAGATGGTACTTTTGCAGCCATAGCATATTTTTAGCAACTTCCTACCTTTATCGTATGACATTTGTTGATAAAGTACTTTTTTTTCTGGTGATCACCTTCATGCATTTCATGTTACAATTTCTTCAGAAATGGTTGATCATACAAACTGGCTTTTTTTTTTTTTCTTAATCTGCCTCTTGAAAAATAATTGGAATCAGTTTTGTTTTCATTTAAATACCGCATATACTCTTGTATAGTGCAAGTTTTTATGATCAATTTTTTTATACGAAAAACAAGGGGTCGTGCTATACATTTTTTGTGAAGAGGTTTATAAAATACATACATTTTCGGTGAATGGTTGCACTATATGCAGGTAAATTTTTTCTGTAGAGATTAAAATTAATGCAAAAATATTCAAGGTTCGCACTACACATGATGTCAGCTTATGCACGAGCATATACGGTAACTGTTTTAAAATACACTCATACCTCGTTTTAACAGATAAAAGGTTGTGAAACATCAGTCCCATAATACCAATTGTCCATAGTTACTGGCACTGTAATTACTAGTATCAACAATTACATTATGAAAGTAAAGGGAATAACATAATACTGTACATTTAATGAAGCACACTATCCAACCTGTACACTGTAAATACTTTGTGCTACTATTAAATTCACCCTTTTCCACTTTTCTCCTCTTCCCCTAGATGACATGGTTATAGAAAATGATGAATATAAAGCCATTTAAACACACTGGTATATAAAAAAACCCTACAAAGCAATAAGCTACATGTGTGTTTACACTGATGTAAAAAAAGTGATGGTCCACCAACTAGCAGTCAGATCGTGAAGCAGTGAATTGTATCCAGTGTTGCCACAAGTCTGTCTGTAGTGCACAGTTTACAAACTGAGTTGGCTGCTCGAGATTTTGTCTGTTGCTTCTGACATCTGTTAAAGGGAGGTTCGTAATACTGAGGTGTGAGTGTATTAACATAAGAAGTGGAGTCGTTCTTAAATAGCCTTGTCGGATCTAGCCTCTCATATTTATGGTTTTATTCAGGGCTGTGGAGTTGGAACACAAAACCTTCGACGCTGACTCCAACTCCGGGTCTTCTATTTTTGGCACCTCCAACTCTGATTCCTCTTTATGTAATTAAGTGATTATGGCCTACAAATCTCATAAAGCCTATGCATATGCTCCTAACTTGAGTAGGCCTATATCATTGTAACTGGTTTATATCAAAGAATATTGTGGCTTTTATATCATACCTATTCATTCTTCCATATTATGTAACAAAATTAGAGACAAAATCTCTGAAAGGATATAGAAGAAATAACAATAAAAATAGAAATGCTATAATGTAAGACTTTTTACACACACATATATATATATATATATATATATATATATGTAAAAAGTCTATTTAAGTTTTATTTTTCTTCTGTACTTATTTCTGATTTGCAAAGATATATATATATATATATATATATATATATATATATATATATATATATATATATATATATATATATCTTTATATTTTATATATATATATCTTTGCAAATGAGAAATAAGTACAGAAGAAAAATAAAACTTAGACTTTTTACATATATATATATATATATATATATGTGAAGTCTTACATTATAGCATTTCTTTTTTATTGTTATTTATTTATATATATATATATATATCTTTGCAAATGAGAAATAAGTACAGAACAAAAATAAAACTACTTTATAACAGAAATTGAAATATAGTCTTTTACAGGATGTAAAAGACATAAAAATAAAAATTCTATAATGTTAGACTTTTTTACATATATAATTTTACAAATACAAAATAACTACAAAAAAATAAAATGACTTAAAAAAAAAGAAGTTGAGATGAATTTCTTTAAAGGAAATAGTAAATATACTGTAGAAGAAATAAAAATAAAAATTCTATAATGCAAGACTTTTACATAAAGTGTAAATTCAACTAGAGTTGGAGTTGGTACAGATTTATCGACTCTGACATCAGTGACCTCTTAATTGCTTGTGATTCTGACTCCATGACTCTAACTCTACAGCTCTGACTTTATTACTATTCTAATCATTACTTTTTAAAACAATAAACATTGCGGAAGGACTGAAGGTAATTATATTACCAAAGAAAGATGAATAATATAGCATGCAAGACTTACAAATTGAGTCAGCTGCTCCAGATTTTGTCCGTAGCTTCCAATATCCATTAAAAGGAGGTCTGTAATATTGAGGTATGAGTGTATATAAAAAAAAACTTTATATTGTTTTTGTTAACAGTATTTGTCTGCCTTGAAGACACTTTTTTTGTTTGCTTTGAAATTTATCTAAAAAAATGAATGGTGCTCTACAGTCTAAAGGATATTTTATTTTTCAAACTTAATTTTATGTTTGTTGATTTAATTATTTAAAAAAATTTTGCCAATCAAAATTTGTATGTTTCCTTGAAGCTGGAATGTCCTCAGCATCATGACCAGTGCAAGGGTCTCTTACCCCAACCACAATCTATATGGGGCCCCCATCACTGTACTACATCTCAATTTCCACTATGTAGTATTCATATAAAATAGAAATTTTATTGCAACCTAATTATCTGCAATAATGGATTATATGCAATATAGGTGAACAATTCATCTAGAAAAATTGAAAATAAATACAATGTATCTAAATACAGATTAGAGACATGTTATAATCGATCATTCCATCATGAATAAATCAACGTTGTTTTGCAGCCATTTTTAACATCCACTTGAGATTTTTCTTGTTAAAAAGTTGAATAATTTAACACATTCAACATTACGGATAAAAAAAAATAGTGAATTTTTGTTTGTCGTTTTTTCAAGATTTAGCATAAATAAAATAAATTCACGGATTTGGATGAAAAAAAAAGAAGGACTTCAACATCTGCAAAAATTTGTCATTCTTCAATAGTCAGTTGTGCTTAGTTTAATTTGTAACATATATAAATGTAG
>OZ038479.1:29755919-29783419 GCA_964036315.1 Acanthosepion esculentum | reverse complement strand
TATGTCAGGATATATAATTTCTTCTTTTTGTTGTGTATTCTGGTATTTCTGGCATATGTGACATTTTGGGACTTCTATGTCTTTGTATATCCAATAAACTGCAGATTTTGTCTTCAGTTTGCATTTTTCTGCGTCCATGTGGCCTTAGTGTATTTTCTGGAGTATTCCTGCTTGTAGTATTTGGGATATTATTATGCTTGATCCAGCCAACCAGACACCATTTTCTAATATGTCATCTCTGATATACCAGTATTGGCATATTACTGGATATATCCAGTGTTGTTTTTTCTAGCCACCCTTATGTAACTTGTGAGAAAATTTGTAATTCTTGTTCTTCACTGGTCTCTTCTCTGGTCTGTTCGAATTTGTCATTGGTGACGCTAACAATCTAGTGTATTTGATGCCCATATCTTTTTATTTTGCATCTATCGTTTCCAGATAGGTGCGATAGGGTACCAGTTATCCCCATTTCTTTCCCTGGTCTATAGGTCAGAGTAAAATCGTATGCTTGTAGTCGAACGAGTAGCCGTTGTACTCTGGCTGGAGCCTTGTGTCGGTTCTTTTTATGAATTTGCTCTAATCAGCAGTGATCGCTTTCTACTGTAAATGTTCTGTCATAGAGGTAGTTAAGAAATTTCTCGCGTCCGTATACCGCCGCCAGTAACTCTCTTTCGATGTTTGCATATCTGGTTTCTGCTGAAGTCACTGCCTTTGACGCAAATGCTATTGCCCCCACCCCCCTGCTGCACTAATGCTGCTCCTAGGTCTATGCTAGATGCATCTACCTGTAGTATTACTGTCTTTTTCCTATCATAGCTCTGTTTCTTTGATAACAGCTCTTTGAGTTTATCAAAGTCTCACTGACGGGCTGGTGTCCATTGAAATCATACATCTTCCTTTATTACTTCTCTTCTATGTTAGACATATGGTCAGACATCTTTGATATGAAAGAGCTCATATACTGGATCATACCAAGGAAGCTACAGAGTTACATTTTATCTTTTGGCGCCTTCATCTTTGATATGGCTGTGACCTTTCCTGGGTTTGGTCTAATTCCGTTGGGTGTGTATATTAGCTCCTAAAACTTACATTCCTCTTCCTTGATAATGCATTTATCAACATTCAGTTTGATACCGGCTTTCCAGGTATTCTCCATTGCTTGGTGAAGGTGGGATTCGTGTTCCTTTTCATCTCTGTCATAAATCTGTATGTCGTCTGCAATTCCTGTGGCGCCTCTGTTTTGTATGATTCGTCATTTTTTTTTTTACTGAAAAATATCTTGACTAACCTTAAGGCTAAATGGAAGTGGTAGAAATTTATATTGCCCAAATGCTGATTTGAACGTAGTGAGGAGAGTGAATACTTTATCTAGCTTTATATTCCAGTATCCATTCTTAGCATCGAGCTTCTAAAAAGTTTGGATCCTGAAAGTTCCGGTGTGATGTCCTCTAATGTTGGTGTTGGGTAGTGCCCTCTTTTTAAGGCTTGGTTTAAATCTTTGGGTCTAGGCAGATCCTTAATCGGACAGTTCATTTTTCTCTGACAACGATTGAGTATACCCACTCCATGGGTTCATTTATCTTTTCGGTTATTTTATTTTTCCGTTTCTTTAAGTTTCTCTCTTAACCTCTCTTTGAGCTCTAGGGGAATCTTTCTTTGAGCCTGGAGCACAGTTTTGATCGTTGGGTGCGTGACTATATGGTATTCAAAATCTTCAAAATACCCGACAATATCGTCGAAGCGTTCTGGATACATTTCTATTAGCTGTGTTTTGTCTTTAATGTGAGGTCGTTGTTCTGGAGGAGTTTCTTTATTTATTTGCTTCGACTTGTTTATGCTGTGGTTTATTGCGATCAGTTTTAATTTTTCAGAGCTGTTTAGTTAGTCCAAGGATTGCTGGTCCTTCAGAGTCTGTCACAAAAAAAGTGCAGCTGATATTTTTTTCCTTTGTATGATCCTGTTATGCGTGTCCTTGGAGCATATACCTTTTGTATTATTAATGATTCAAGAAAACGACAAAACTCCAAATGTGAAGCAACAAGTATATATTGAAATAACATACAAGACTGTCACAAAAAGTGCAGCTAATGTTCTTTTATTCCTGTGTATGATCCTATTATTTTTGTCGTCTTGCCAAGTTGTTTAATTTCACTTCCGCCCAGATGCTGTTAATATAGTTCCAGTGTTTTCTAGTACGCTTGTTTTCGGTTATCTATTTTTTGTTTTCAGGGGAAATCTTCCTGTATATTCTTAGTGGAAGAATGTTGCGTTGTGCTCCAGTGTCTAGTTTTATTTTCATTTTTATCGGCTTGTTATGTATTGGCATCTTTATTTGGAGTATTGCGTGTAGTTCTTTTCTGTTGTATTCTTTTTTTTTCTGTCATTTCATGTAACTGAATTGTTACAATGTTAAGTGGGTGATCTTCTGATTCACTGTATTCGATGGAGTGGATTTTATTTTTGTTTGTTTGTCTGGACTCTATGCAATGTTCCTTTTCATCTCTGCCATGAATCAGTATGTCGTCTGCAATTCCTATGTTTTTTTTACAAGCTTTGTAAGATTTGTCAATTTTTTTGTTAAATAATATCTGAACCTACCTTGAAGCCAAATGGAAGTGGTAGACATTTATATTACCCAAATGCGGAGTTGAATGTAGTGAGGAAATTGGGTTCTTTATCAAGCTTGATATTCCAGTATCCATTCTTATCATCTTGCTTGCTAAAAATTCTGAATCTTGAAATTTCCGGTGTGTTGTCTTTTAATGTTGGTGCTTGGTAGTGCCTTCTTTTTATGGCTCGGTTTAAATATTTGCCATCTAGACAGATCCTTAATAATCCATTGGATTTTTCCCTGACAACGATTGAGTTTACTCAGTCTGATGGTTCCTTTATCCTTTCAGTTATTTTATTATTTTCCATCTCTTTAAGTTCCTCTCTTTGAGTTCTAGGGGAATCTTTCTTTGAGCATGGACCACAGTTTTGATCGTTGAGTGCGTGACTATGTGGTATTCGAAATCTTCAAAACATCCAACAATATCGTTGAAGCATTCTGGATACATTTCTATTAGGTGTGTTTTGTCTTTAATGTGAGATCGTCGTTCTAATGTAGTTTCTTTCTTTATTCGCCTGGACTTGTTTATGCCGTGGTTTGCTGTGATTATTATTAATTTTCCACAGCTGTTTAGTCCAAGGATTACTGGTCCTTCAGAGTCTGTCACAAAAAAAAGTGAAGCTTATATTTTTTCCTTTATATGATCCTGTTATGCGTGTCCTTAGCGCATATACCTTTTGTATTATTAATGATTCAAGAAAACGACAAAACTCCAAATGTGAATCAACAAGTATATATTGAAATAACATACAATAACAAAACGTACAATAATTTGTATTCAATGTATAGACTAAGGGAAAAGAAGTTGCTTCCCTTTTACTGTATTTTGATTTGTAATTGATTGTTCGAAAGAAAGTTCTCTTGAGAGAGAAGTGTTTAGGAATCAATGTTAGAACAAGTCTGCTGTTAGAATAGGTAACACAAGAATACAAATGATCAGAAAGTGTGTTGTGTTAGAGAAATCAACAGAGTCCTGGTTGATTGAACTTGGCTGAGTCACAGAGAGATATGTATATATGTATTACAAAATTCTGTCTGTGTGTGCATTTGAAATGTTGTGAGTAAAGTCATAGGTTTGTGTTGACAGGCGAAATTTGATGGACTCTACTGGCGGCTTGTGAAAAAGTTGCCTCTTTTAAAGCTACTAGTAGGCTACCAGCGAAACAGCGGAAAAAGTTGATTTAGCACTGAAATATGTGATTGGTTAAAAATTGACCAATCGCTAAATATGTACTAATGAAACAAGCAAGCAAGTTCAAAACCGAAAAATTCAAAGCAACGACTGCGATGGCTAAATTGTCCTATAGAAATGCAGTATTGATTTATTAGCCAATCGCAGACGAATAAAATGTGGGCGTGGAAAAGACATAGCAGTCGCTATAATCCTATTATTTTTGTTTTGCCAAGTTGTTTAATTTCACTTCCCCCCAGATGCTGTTAATATAGTTCCAGTGTTTTCTAGTACGCTTGTTTTCGGTTATCTATTTTTTGTTTTCAGAGAAAATCTTCCTGTATATTCTTAGTGGAAGAATATTGCTTTGAGCTCCAGTGTCTAATTTTATTTTTATTTTTATCGGCTTGTTATGTATTGGATTCTTTATTTGGAGTACTGTGTGTAGTTCTTTTCTGTTGTATTCTTTTTTTTTTCAGTCATTTTATGTACCCTATATACTCGCGGATAGGTCGCACTATTTTTACCAAACATTTCACAAAATATTAGGGGGCTGATCTATCTGCTCGACATAAATGTAAAACAACACTACCTTGTCATCATGGTTTCTGAGAAATCGTGTAAGGGGTGCTCTGCTTACTATGTGTTGAGATTGTTAATGTGGCTGCGTTTTTGTAAGAGCACCATACATTTAAATTTGCATAACTCAAAGAAAAACAACAAGAAATCAATTTGCATTCAACAATAAAATATATATATTGAAAACAACGAGTACAAATTATTTGTGCGCATGTGTGGATATTTAGGAAAGGAAAAGTAGTTTCCCTTGAATAAGATAGAAGAATGGATTTAAGATATTTCTTGATAAGAATGTTCAGAGTTCAATGAACAAATATAATGTTGAGTTCAAGAATGAAATAAAGTTAATTCAGATTTGTGTTGTATGAATAGATAACAGAATTTGGTTTGTAACTCGGCTTGGTAACAGGCAGTGAATAGAGTAATGTAATGCTAGTTCTGTGTCTGTGTGTGCGTGTTGAGTAGAATCGTGAAGGAATGTAATCACGTGTAAGTTTCTGGGCTCTACTGAAATATTTCTGGAATAAGAAACTGTTTTTATACCTTTTGGGTAGGCTCCAAAAAGTCAAGCGGGAAAGTTGAAAAGAATACCAAAGTTACATGATTGGACAAAAATTAACCAATCACTGATTTTCTAACAAAAGTAAGTTGAGCGAAGTCATGACAGAAAAATTCAGTGTGGATACTGTGATTAGTAAATTGTCCTATTGTAGACAGTATTTCTTTTCTAACCAATCATAGATGAGTAATTTGTAGGCGTGGTAATCGTAGTAGTCACTACAATCGAAAATGATACCCATAAACACTAAAGCTGTGATTTTTCTCCGTATAGAAACAATTTATTTCTCATATATACTGACTCACTCTTTTAAACCTACCTCATGCTGCTAGATTCACATATCCATCACAATAAATAAATAAAATTATAAAATATTCATTGATCCATCAGTCACCATTCAGTCGGGGCCCTTGTCTTACCCTGAATATGCATGCACAAGTTAAGGAGTCGCATGTAGATGTTTATTGACAAAGAAAAAATAGTCCCACGATTCATTCTGCAAAATTTATATATTTCGTCAAAAATACGTTGTAAAATATGACTTCGAAATGAAATATATTCTTTATGAGATAATTTTCTTTAAGGGTTGTTTCATATAACATTATAAGGCGTCCGTTTACAAGTAACAAAGCGCATTTATCTCGTACCCAAAATGTTTGCACTATTTTGCATTGCGCAGCGATATAGTTCGTAGCTAAATTTATAGTTTATAATTTTAATCGTTGCAAACCCTGATCATGAGTAAAAGAAAGAGTTATGAAGCAGGTTTTAAATTAAAAGTACTAAATTATGCAGAAGAACATGGAAATCGATCTGCAAAAGTATATTAATAATTGCAAGATTTGAAATAAAGGTAGAAATCTGATAATTCTTACGTTTAAAAAGGGTTGTGTAACTCCCGAGTGCGACCTATCTGCGAAGCAACAGTAAATTAAGCCATAAAGTAGGGGTGCGACCTATCTGGTGGGGGCGACCTATCCGGCTCTACACAATTTCTCCCAGTGGGTCATTTTGCCACAAGCTCTACATATCGACCCAAAAGAAGGGCATTTTCTCTTATCATCAAATTCGTGTATTCTGCCATATCTGTAAGATTCGTTTTTTTTTTTTTAAGTGTAGCGTTTTGTTTGAATTGTTTTTTTGTTTGTTTTGTAATAGTGTCAATTCTTTCGCTGTTTTGGGATATATTTGCATCCTGCAGATTTAGGAAGGCCGTCTGTTTATTTATGGCTTCAAATACCTTAGCAGTGTCTGCTGCCTCAGTTTTAATTTATCTTTTCCAATCAGCGACTTTTGCACTTCGGGGTCTGCGCATCCCCATATGAGCTGGTCAACGAGCCTTTTTTTTCTATGTCTTTGAGTTTACATTTCCTTGCAACGGTTTTCATTCTGGATAAAATATTGTCAGTGGGTTCTTCAATATCTTGCTTTAAACCTCTGGATTTCGTACCTGTGTATTCTGTGGTTTGAACGTGGTTCAAGGTGTGTACTGAATTTTTCAAATATTTTGTCTGGCCTGCTGCGATCTTCGACGCAGTGATCACATGACCTGTCAGACCTTTTTCGCTGACCCATTTTTTTCGACCGTTGTTCTCTTGGGGGAAACTTTTAAATGTCAGATCGCATTTTTTTGTCTCTTAAATGCTTCAATGATGTCACCCGCTTCTGTAAAGTTGGATTTGTTATATTATCGTGCTAATTACAAGTGAGGCACTGATAACTTAATGGTTTTTTTTTATTAACAATAAGGTATATACAATAACAAGGCAGTAAGTTTACGTGTTAGGCCCAATACGGTATTAACTCCTTCCCCCCCCCCCCCACACTTGGACGAGATGTGACACAAGGTCTTTTTTAGGTGGGAACCCGAGCGCGTACGCCCGGGACAAGGACAAAAATTGCCCTCAGCACCCGCAACCGTCGGTCGCGCTGGCCTCGATGCGGGCAAGGACCCCTCCTTCTGGTGCAATGGGGGGGGGGGTGCGGCCTCGGGCAGCTGTTCTCCGGGGATGGGCACCTCTCAGTATAATTTTCTCAGTTGCCCCTCTGTTCTTTGACAGAGAAGACCCTGAGCGCACTCTGCCCAAAAACAAAGACGCAACGGAGAGATAAAATGCCCAATGCTGTTGAGCATGTGAGTTTGAGTGTTTTTATAGTATCCCTACGCCATGGTGTTACACTGGTTATGCATAGGAAAATAGTTCCGTGATACTGCTACAGCTTCCCAAACCATTCTTTGGTAAAAATTCATGGGTGTAGCGTTCGCCATTTTTCTTTATTTTTTTCTCTAAGATTTGATTGTTTAATATTTCTTCGGTGTGACGTATAGTTTGACCGCTGCCACCATGTTATGTTTCGTAGTTATTGAACAATACCTAAAGTCGATATTTGATGTTTAACAATATTTATTTCTTACATACGGGTTGCACATTTCTCTACCTCGTCATCTATTATGAAAATTCCTGGTTCTCTGTTTTCTTTTTTTTTTACAGCATTTCCGGTGCATGCGTGTTGGGGCCCTCGCTTACTTACCTTTTTTTCTTACTATATGTAACACAAACGTATAAAATATGGCCACGTTAAACAAATGTTCAAATAATAACAGGGAAATAAAATAGTCAAATTTAGAGAGAAAGTTATCAAAAGCTACAAATGATGGTTAACGTTTGGGGTGAGATCAGAAGGATAAAATTACCAACCATGTACTCGGTGTCATGCCTTTATTGTGAGGGTTTCCCCGGGATAGTGATTTTTTAAGCACAGCTTAGATGTGGAACAAGGCCGAAAGTATGGGACACCCAGTGAGGATCGAACTCACCACTCAGTCGTAATTGATCTCGCAAGACAAGCTTTCTAACCATTACACCACGTTGAGGTGCTCAGGGTTTTCCCGGGACAAGGGCTCACTGGAAGTGGTCAAAACGGTGACCAATATAAAAAGTATCTAAACTAAAAAAGGGACAAACAAAGGGGAAATAATATAGTTTCTGTGCTGTTGCAACAGAAGACCTTAGTGGCTTTATTGCCTTGTTTGGGGCGAAATGATTAAAAAAAAAATCGTAATGTCCTCATGTAATTTCAAATGATTCCATTTTGATGCTAATATGAGATGCCATTACTTCAGTTACAACTAATTTTTTTTCCTTAATGTATAGAGTGATTGTGCTGGGATTGCTATGAACTGAGTGAAATCAGAAGGTTTTTCTGTTATTAGAGTGAAGAATTTGAAAGCATGTTCTTCACATTAATCGCAACAAATAAAAGCATAGACGTACAAGTCGAATAAAACTCAATGCAAAAATGAACGAAAATTTATATACAATTTTTACAAATAGAGAAAAGATTGTGTTTTGATTATATGCAAGTTGGCGAAGCTTGCATCAATCATATTAAGTGAATTAAAGTTCAGCAATGTTCATTTGTTTAGAAAAATGTTCACATGTAATATTAATGAAAATTTATCGAGAGATAAATTTGAAAGTAATGTATTAAGTTGGGTTTGTTTGTTCTTGTTCTGACAGAGTTGTTCACCCTGGACTGTATTTTCTTTTGTCTTATGCTAAAGTTACAATTTCTGTAGTGTAGGTAACACTTTTTTTAGAAAGTGTAATGAATTTAGAGAGAGACAGAAAGAGGTTGAAAGTTGAGTCAGGTGTTGACGCGCGAAAAGTTCTTAAGTCAAAATGTAGACACGCGTGGATCTGTGTGGAATCTCTCTGAAGGCGAATTGCTGACTGGGGAATTGGACTGAAATTCGTCCTTTTATTTACTTTGGGAAGCCAAAGCGGGCTCCGGCGAAATTAGCGGGAAAACAGATTTTTGGCCATGGATACACATTCTGGGGTTGTCTCGACCAATAATAAACCGAGTTTCACAATGTGTGGTGCTGATTGGTTGAAACTAGTTCTTATGGAATAGTCTATTTTTAACGGGGGTGAGTGGAAAAATATAGACGATTCCACAATTGAAAAGTAACTCCCCATTTTAAATTACTGATAGTTTATTTATTAACTATCATTTATACAAGAAATGGATATGAGAGGAAAGCGTTTAGCATGAGGTTTTATTTAAAATTTGATATGGGCACCAGATTTCGCTACCAGCTTCTCGAGCCACCCAGGAATCGTTCTAAGTGATTTCACTCGGAACTCTTTTGGTATGAAAGACAAAACTTCTTGTATTCGTCCTTCAACTTCTTCCAACGTCTTGGTTTGGTATAGTAGACTTGCTCCTTTAACGAACCCCCAAAGAAAAAAGTCACAGGGTGTTAAGTCAGGATTCCTAGCTGGCCACTCATACATAAAATAGGGAGTTACTTTTCATTTACCCTGTATAATGCATATATCCTTTTTTTTCTGTGCTAAATTTGTTGTGAAATTTATGTCATTAAATATGGTAATTTTTTTTTTTTTTAAATAATAAATAATATTAGTAAACTCATACTTTTTGGGTTTGTCTTAATATTCGTATGTTGTATTGGTTTTAGTTTTAAAAGTTTTCTTTGTGATTTTCTTGTGTGTATAAATTTCCCGAAGGCAGTTAATAATGGCATTAAACTTTTAGCAGAGTAAGATGGACAACCACGTGATGGCAAGTCATTGCTTAAAACCTGCTGAAATCTATTCTCTCTCTCTCTCTCTCTCTGCAAGAAATGATGTCCACCGTGTGCTCAATTCCACTCAGCTCGTTATATTCACCTACGTGTAAATACACCTGAGAAAGGCATGAATCCACCGCGTCCCCTCCCTAACTATGGATTAATTAGTAGAACTTCTATCCGTAATTCATTATTATCTCCTAAAAAAAATTCTTTAATTTAAATTTTTTTTCTGGCTTTAAATAACCTGCAAAGAGTTCATAAGCCGTAAAAAAAATCAGTCAATCAGTAATTAAGAAGATGTACAGTTAAATTGGTGTTTTTAAAAAGTTATAGTGGGTTATCAGTTATAGTGAAGTGTATGAGTGTTGAAACAGATTAGTTTGATTTGGCCTTGTTAGATAGCCCATCATAAGAGGGGTATAAAACAAAAAAAATCAAATTGTAAAGTGAAACAACAAATTTATATACATATAAATCAATTAAGGTCTCTACAAATAAAATTAATGTATTTTGGTTGATACAAGGTCGACAAAATGTTCGTAGTAGTCTTTGTAAGAATGAGTTTATGTGTACATAGGTAGGAACGTGAGTATGTATGTATGTATGTATGTATGAGCGCTATCGTAGGGTGGGAATGTCGAAGTAATCGCTCAGTCTTAAAATGTTCCGTTCGTTTATCAAGTGTAAAAGAGGCGAGGGAGAAAGGTAGATATAATAATAACGATCGCTTGACGTTTGGCAAGGGACGTGTTAATACGCTCGTCTCCTTCTCTCTGGTGACAGGCAAACTTGCCCGTCTTTTATTTTGTTTGTGAGGTTTAAAAAGGTCATTTTGGGAATTCACTCCCGGATATGATTCGGGCTTTTCCATTGGACGACGAGCAAACTTCGCGTCGACTCGCGAAAAGGTCCGTAAAAAAAATTTTGTTTCGGAGAATTGAAGATTATTTGAATTTTGTTTTTAAATGTTTCCTAGTTTTCTATTGGCCGAAAAACATATCGCATCAAGGTGTGAAATTTCACGAGTTTTGTTTTGGATTTGCTTTTGCGTGTGTGTTAAGCAAAATTTGTAAATTCGAGTCTTTTTTTAATTTCTAACAAAATCAATGAGCCAGTGATTAGCATTTGAATTTTTAAATCTTGTTTTGTTCACTACAAAAACAATAGAAATTCTGCAAGAAGGAATAGAACTGCATAGCCTAAGTTTGCCAAATA
This sequence comes from Acanthosepion esculentum, assembly GCA_964036315.1. NCBI lineage: Eukaryota > Metazoa > Mollusca > Cephalopoda > Sepiida > Sepiidae > Acanthosepion > Acanthosepion esculentum. Next base: position 29,772,684 of record OZ038479.1, on the reverse strand, counting down.
TCTTGATGGATATTTTTATTTATTTACAAGGTGGTGTTGAAAGGTTCTCGACGTGATCCACTTTGTGAAATCTGATTAAACTTCAAAAACATTTTTATGGCTTATCAACCTTTTGCAAGTTATTTAAAGTCAGAAAATATTTTTGCATGGTAAGAATTTTTTTTTTTTGAGATGATGATTTAGTGATACAAGTGTTCATCCATTTTTCTTGTCAAGCATTGAATCTCGTTTTGTCATACAACTGCAGTTTGTAAATTGATGTGAAGAACCATGAAGTGTTTCAGTCGGCTTTATTCAACTTTTTATGGGTCACATAAATTAAAAAATCGTACAAACTTGATATTAAATATTAAAAAACACAAAAATAAAACACTAGGAAACAACAAATCATGGTATCCATAATTATGTCTTATATAATCCATCAACTTGAAAGATTTGCTCAAGTGACTGGATACGAAGGAGAAGCCGAAACATCAACTGGATACCGAGCAGCTACCATAAGAAAATGTTTAGCGTCTAATGAAGTGGAAATAAGTTCATATGCAGGTACATTAGTAATTGTAGAGCCTAATAATAAGAAAAATGTGTTTATTTTATCAAAATTATTTATTTTTGACATAAGCTCTTTTGTCCAAACATTGCTTCCCCATTAATATTTTTTAATCATTTCACTTTCAAACAAGGCAATAAAGGTGCTAAGATGCAAGGGGTTACTGAATGTGAGAGAATGACGAGAAGAAAATGTTATTAAGGAGAGGGAACAATAAAAGAGCAGGAATTAAGAAGCGAGACAATAACGATTGACATTGCATTTAATTTTTTTAAGATCAAAGTTGACCGGAAAGCAAGTAGGGGAGTTCCACAAACGAGAAGTGCGAAAAAAGAAACTGTTAGCAGAGAACATACCGTTAGATCTAGCTATTTCAACTGTAAAATGATGGGACGTGGCACCAATGTAGTACTGCACTTAAATAAAGGGTGTTTCATTAAGACGGATTATATATAAGGGTGTTTCATTAAGACGGATCAGTCAGCAGTAAATAAATCGGTGTTATTGGTGAAAATTTATTTATTTCTCTATTGGATCATGTTGTTTAAGTCATAGCAATTGTGCATGAAAAATAATATCGCCCAAAAGTCCGCTAGATCTGAAAGAAAAAGAAAAAATCGTTGGACGCTTCACATTAAAATCGGTCCAAGTTATTGAAATACCCTTTATTACTGTATTTTCTGGCTTACAAGACGCTGCAGCTTGGAAGACGTACCCTAATATTGGTAAAACATTTCTATGATTATGATGCTGAAGAGATTAATACTGTTAATCCTTCCTTTATATATAATCCCAATATAATTTATATATTAAATTTTATTATTAATATTGTACTTTTTGTATATTTTATATAGGGTGTTTCATTAAGACGGATTATATATAAAGATGTTTCATTAAGACGGATCAAAGTCAGCACTAAATAAATCAGTGTTATTGGTGAAAATTTATTTATTTCTCTATTGGACCATGTTAATTAAGTCATAGCAATTATGTGTGACAAATAATATTGCCCAAATGTCTGCCAAATCTGAAAGAAAAAAATCATTAGACGCTTAAATTTAATTCACATTTAAAATCGGTCTAAGTTATTGGAACGCCCTTTACATAAAGTCTAGGTACCATAGAAGAAAATTCATCAGAACATTTACCATGAAAGTATTTATAGAAAAGACACAGGGAAGTTACGTTACAGCAATGAGAAAGTGACAGGTTAGGACTGATAACATTGCAGATTCTTCTTTTGAGTTTATTAAGAACCTCTAAATACATAATGGAAGCAATATTTAGTGCATGGATGAATGGTAAATTTATAAATGTATAAGATCGGCTCTGATAAGGAAAATTATCTACCTCAATAAAACAGTGAACCAACTTTCCTCGAAGCAGACCTATCCATTGATTTAATATAATGTTTCATTTCAAGTCAACGGAAGACGTTCACCCAAGAATGAGTCATTTTCCTAGAGTTTAGCATCAGCCATAGTAATGGAAGGCAAAAAAAGTTCTCTCAGACGATTAAAAGATATCAGTTTTGTTTTGGAGGCGTTAAAATTAACACGCCATTTCTTGCCCCAGTTAACACCAAATTGTAGGTCATTTTTGAGATCAGTTGCCAATTTGACCTTATGTTATATAATCCATCAACTTGAAAGATTTGCACAAGTGACTGGATATGGAGGAGAAGCCGAAACATCAAGTGGATATCTAGCAATTACCATAAGAAAACTTATCATTTAATGAAATGGAAATAAGCTTATGTGCTGGTACACCAATAATTGGATGGCATAATAATGAAGAAAAAAGTTTTCTAACCCACGATGAGTATTTGGACCAGAGACAATCCATGCAGTGGAAGCACCCCTCCCCGACCTGCTCCAAAGAATGCCAACGTCATTTCATCTGCAGGAAAGATGATGGCCTCAGTTTTCTGGGATGTAAAAGGCATTGTGTTTATTAACTATCTTCAAAAGGGCCACACTATCAATGGCGAGTACGATGCCAACTTGCTGAGCAAGTTACAAAAGGTTATCAAGGCCAAATGCTAAGGAAAACTGACGAAAGGGATTTTGTTTCACCAGAACAAGGCTCCAGCACACAAATCCTTGGTTTCAATGGATACTGTGTGCAACTGTGACTTTGAATTAGTTGATCTCCCTTCCTATTCTCCTGATTTGACTATCATCTGTTCCTCAACATGAAAAAACACTTGGTTGGGAACCAGTATTGCAGTGATAGTGATGGTGACGTTGTATCTGCTGCTGTTGATCTTTTTGACCAACAGGGTGAATAGTCTTCTTTGAACAGTCAGATGTCGGAGAGAAACAATGCCATTATTAACAAGAAGAGTTGAAATTAATGCATGAAAGATTTCGCAGCTCTAGCACCACTCCTTCATAATCAGCCTATGAACTTTTCAGCCGACCCTCGTCCCTTGAAAGAAACAATGCAGTTATTAATAAGAAGAGTTGAAATTAATGCCTGCCAGACTTCACAGCTCTAGCATCACACGTTCATAGTCAGCCTATGAACTTTTCAGCCCACCCTTGTACCTGGAAAGAAACAATGCAGTTATTAATAAGAAGAGTTGAAATTAATGCCTGCCAGACTTCACAGCTCTAGCATCACACGTTCATAGCCGATTAACTTTTCGGCCCATCGTCATACATCAATAATTTGATAGCCTACTAATGAAGAAAAAGGCGTTCATTTTATCACCCCCCCCCCCAAAAAAAAATAAACAACAAAAAAGACATTTACTTTTTAATATACGAGGTCCGTCTTAATAATGACAGGAATGGGTGTCATGTGTGAGCATGCAGCGAAAGCGGGATAAGCGGATTCTGTTATCATTTAACATGATATCTTGATAACATAACTGTAGCCGTAGCTTTCTAAAACCATTTCATTTTTTTTATATGCGAGTGTTGTGGCAGGACAAGGCCACGACCATGCACCTGCTCAAAACGCCCTTAGCATCCGGCAGTTCCTGGCCGAGAAGAACCTCGCCTAACTGGAACAACCCCCCTCTTCACCTGATCTTGCTCTGTGTGACATTTTTTTCTTTTCTCGGAGCTCAAGGAGATCATCAAGGCGACCCGTTTTGAAGGCGTGGGAGTCATCAAGAGTTGAAGGGCAGCCAAGAAGAATATTGAACTCACAACTCTTTGGTTCAAGTCACTAGATTCAACCAACGCTTTTATCCACTGGGCTACAGCTGAGGCGAACAAAAAAAAAAAAAAAAACTTGGAGAGTTGAGTTAAAGGGAGATAATTGATACCGAGATATCCGGAAGACGAAATAGAGAGTTCAGCTCGAAATTTCAATCACTTGAAGAAGGCCGAAGCGTACAACGGCCGAAACATTGTAAACATGACAATAAAGATGAGGACAACAGTCCGAACAAAGTAAATCGTGTAAATAATTACGATACCTCATTTCAGAATTACAGACAGGTAATAATTAAATAGTGTTTAATATTTTTGTTGTAAATTTTCAGAGAACAAAGAAAATGTATAAATTCACTTTAATGTGGTTAGAGTTTATTAAAAGTCTAATCATCGCTTTTTAAAACAACAAACATTGCCGAGGGGGTGAAGGTAGTTAAAATAATAGCGGTGTCAATGGAAAAAACGTTCTTTTGGCACCCCGTTTTATTGCAGGTAGGAAGGTTAAAATTTTGACGAAAATGCAATCTATATTGGTTCAATAAAATGTTTTTTTTTTTTTATCAGAATTGTATAGAAATCAGTCTTGTGTGAAATCTGGTCAGCTCTTCCTAGAAAATGGTTGTGAATATTGTCAACCAAACAATAGTTTTAGGATTGGACTTAAAATAACATGTATATATCAGAAATGAAAATTTTAGTGGAAAAAATAATTCATATTTATTGGGGCACAGTGAGAAAAACCTTTGTCTCAGGATTAAAAAAAATAAGCATGAAGTATGCAGCTAGTTTACTTGGGACAACCCCTTCAGCCAGAATTTTTCAACCTGTGTGATATCACTCACCGGTGGGCGATTTCAACTGTTGGGTGGGCGACGAGCAACTGAAGAGAAAATAGTGGACGATTGGAAATTTTGGTGTATAGGATTTTGAGTATTAAAATATATTTCAACCTATACTGCATGAAAAAATATTCAAAGAAGATTTGCAAAGAATCTATATATAAATATATATTTAAAAAAAAACCTAAAAGCTGGATGTTAAATGGGAATAACTGGGTCACATTCCGAGATATGATATATGATTGCATAACTGATTTTGTTTTACGGTTTATCAACACTTTGTAGGTTGTTTAAAGGCAGAAAATATTTTTAGATAGTAAGATTTTTTTTGTTTAGTGATACAAGTCTGAATTGGAACTCGGCTCTCTGATTAATATTTCCAAGTCGTTATCCATTACACCACCCGCGCATCCAATCTTACAGCACCTGTTATTCTCAAGCCGTCACCTATCTAAGTACTGACCAGGCTCGACATTGCTTAACCGGTGATCAAGACATAAGATATAAATATCACCGCAAACAAGGAATATTTTTGTTATTTTCTATAGTTTTGGTAATATATAGTTCTTCAGACGAAATAACATTTTTTCGGATATAAATCAGATAAGATAAAACCAAGAACAACGTTTCCAGGAAAATTAAGAAGTCACCTCCGGATAATTTTCCTTTAATATAAAATCGTTTTTTTTTTTTTTTTTTCATGTTTTATCACGTTGCCCATGTTGAATTTATCAATGCTGAAAAATGCCCGTCAAAACCATTTTCTCATCACTATGTATTTTTGAATATTTACTATACAGGTGGATGGTGGAATATTTTTCCGTGTGAACGTGGGCAATATCGCAACAAAAAAAAAGGTTGGAAACCCCTGTTTAAGTAAATAAGCTCATACTTGGGGTACCAAGTAAGGTTCCGTACCCATATCCGGTGACTAGTGTCAGTTTAGTTCTGAAGTTTTGCTAACTACCCGAGTATTAAAATGGTGGTATTTTGACGAAATACCTGTGTACCAAATTCCTGATACTCGCTTAAATTCTATTATTTTGATAAAATTCAGATAAATAACTTCAAAAGTACCAGGTATGATTCCAGAATGGTGAGTCCATTTTTTAGTTTTTCCACTTTTTCACACAATACGAGGATCGTCTGGAAAGTCCATAAGCTGACCAAGATATAAATACACTAGTAGATATAGCCGAGTTCAAATTCCAATCGAATCCATTACATTCACTTACGTGAGAAGGAAGAGGATTCATACCTTGGGAAAGGTATAAATCCTCTTCTTCTCCCCCCCCAAGTTATGGGTAAATAGCAGGACAGATCGGGTTCTATAGCCTTTGATGGCAAATGGCCTACTGCAGAAACAAACGGCAACCTACTGCGGGAAAAAATCTGCCTCATCAGTCATGTATTGAAAGATAAATGATCGCCTAAGCTATTAAAAACGTGAAAGGTTTTGGTATCTTAGCATACATGAATATGCTTTCAAAAATTTAACATATTTTCAAACTTTTAACAGACACCCCCACAGTATTAAACCTGATAACATCTTGGATTTCGGTACTACCCCTTCGTCTTCTAGTGTGTCTGAGTTTCATGCCTTCAAGGTGACTTGCCTGTAGTTAAAAAAAAATCGCAAATGGTGAATTACTTTCGTATTTGTGTCCGCTGGTGTTGTTTTAAATTTAAGATCTGTGAATATGCATCTCCACAAATTTCACAAGAGTACTGCTTCTCACCAGTGTGTTCACGTAAGTTTTTTTAAAATCTGAATTGTGGGAACAGACATACCCACAAGATTCACAATAGCACTATTTCTTTCCAACATATGTTTGCATGTGTCTTTTCGAAGCTGAGGACTGGGACCATGCATATCCACAAATTTCACAAGAACATGATTTCTTTACAGCATGTATCCACATATGTCCTTTCAAGGAGCAATTCTGTGAACATGCGTATCCACAAATTTCATAAGAATATGGTTTCACTCCAGTATATGTTCGCGTGTGAGTTTTTTAAGAGAAAATGTACAACCGCAATTTTTTTAAAGAGTATGTTTTCTTTCCACTGTGTGTTGTCGAGTGAATTATTAAATTTGAGTTTGAAGTTTTTTTTTTTTTAACTGAGCTGGTTGAAGAGGCATGCCCACAAACATTACAGTATGTTTTTTTCTCCAGTGTGTCTTCGCATGTGTGTTTTTAATGCTGAGCTGACAGCACACACATATTCACACGTGTCACAAAAGTATCGTTTCTCTCCAGTGTGCAATCCCTTATGTCCTTCAAGATTTGTATAGTCTAAACATACATATCTACAGACATTACAGAAATGTAATTTGTTAATTGAATGCATCTGTTTCTGTCTTTTCATAATCGAACTGTCTGAACAAGATTTGCGTTTTTACTTGGTTCTGTTCTTTTATACCGGGGAAAATAAGTATTACATCCCCTGCTGATTTTCTGAGTTTGCCACCTTACAAAAATAGGAACGGTCTATAATTTTTAGGGGTAGGTCTATCTTGAAAGTGAGAGAATATTAAAAAAAAAATTCTAGATAATCACATTATATTAATTATTGAACATTTATTTCTTTTTTATTGAAAATATAAGTGTTTCACTCCATAGCAATACCGAACCCAGTATTTGGCGAAGAAACCCTTGTTTGCAAGCACAGCGGCCAGACGTTTCCTGTAGTTGGTTACCAAATTTTTACATATCCCGGGGGGAAATGTTTTGCCCACAACTCTTTGTAGATCCTCTCCAAATCCTTAAGGTTTGTAGGTTGTCGTTAGGCAACTTTAAGCTTCAGCTCCCTCTGCAGATTCTCTAAAGGATTAAGGTCCGGAGACTGACTCCATTACCTTAATGTGCTTCTTCTTGACCCACTCCTTTGTTGCCTTAGCCATATGCTTTGGGTCATTGTCATACTGGAACACCCATCCACGACCCATCTTCAGTGTCTTGGCTGAGGCAAAGAGGTTTTCACTCAAGATTTTCCTGTACTTGGCCCCATCCATCTTTCCCTCAACCTGGTGTAGTCGTCCTGTCCCCTTATCAGAGAAACAGCCCCAAAGCATAATGTTTCCACCACCATGCTTATGATTGGGATGAGGTTCAAGTCAGTTTTTTTTCTCTCCTCCAAACACGGCGAGTCAAGTTGATGCCAAAAAGCTCAATTTTAGTCTCGTAGCACTTTCTCCCAACCCTCATCTGAATCATCCAGGTGCTCATTTGCAAACTTTTGACGGGCCTGTACATGTGCCTTCTTGAGTAGCGGTACCTTGTGGGCTCTACATGATTTCAGTCCACTACGACGTAGTGTGTTACTAATGGTCATCTTGGTGACGGTGGTCCCAGCCGTCTTGAGATCACCAACAAGCTTTTCCCGCGTAGTTCTGGGTTGTTTCCTCACGTTTCTCATCATCATGTTCACTCCACGTTGGGAGATCTTGCGTGGAGCTCCAGACCGAGAGAGATTGATAGTCAATTGGCGTTTCTTCCATTTTCTTATAATCGCACCAACAGTTGACGCCTTCTCACCTAGCTGCTTGCCAATCGTCTTGTAGTCCATTCCGGTCTTGTACAGGTATACAATTTAATCCCGGATGTCCTTAGACAATTCTTTCGTCTTGCCCAGTGTGGAGAGATTAGATTCGGATTCATTGAAGGATTCTGTGAATTAGTGTTTTTATATAGGTAATGAGTACTCGATTATGGGTAATAATTGCGTAATAGGACTAGTCTATATGCCCCCTGGTCACATAACCGGTCTGTGGGGCCTGAATCATTGCTGGTTGGTAGGTGGTAAAATATTTATTTTTTCAATAAAAAATAAATAAATGTTCAAAAATTAATATAATGTGATTTTCTAAAATAATTTTTTTTTTCATATTCTATCTCTCACTTTTTAAAACGGACCTACCCTGAAAATCATAGACTGTTCCCGTTTTTGTAAGGTGGCAAACTCAGAAAATCAGCAGGGGATGAAATATTTATTTCCCCCACTGTATTGTCACTTCTTCTCACGAAAGTCTTCTCACTCTCTTTCACACTCAGTAACCTCCCATGTGTCTTAGTGGCTTTATCGCCTTGATTGGGGTGAAAAGTTTTGAAAGATTAAACAGATCGTTAATTTTTTAAGTTAACTTCAAAAATAACATTGATAAATGCAAATCGTAATAAACAAAGTTCATATCATGCTGGAAGTATCACGTATGAAAAATGCTGACCCAGACCATTCATAAAAATATCACGATCACGAATCCTGTATCCGCTGAGGGTCTTAGGGGCATAACACCTACTGCGGCCATAGCAGCAGTGGCATTTCATTGGCAAGTCAGCTTGACGGAGTACAAGCTTCTTCAGGCTGGTTTTGAATTTAGAGTATTCTTTTTAGACTGGTTGCCAACCAAGGTTATAGGGCTCAATTTGCCCTTCCTTTGGGGTCATGTCAAAAGTAAGGTCTATGCCAACAAGCCAACAACAATTCAACAGCTGAAGGATGAGAAAATAAGGCATATTGGTGAGATCGAGGAGTAACTCTACAGAGACGCCATCAAACATTTTGACCATCAAGTGGAGGTGTGCCGCCGAAGCCTTGGCGGACATTTGGGCGATATTATTTTTCACAAATAACTGCCATGACTTAAATAACATGATCCAATAAATAAATTTTCACCAACAACACTGATTTATTTACTGCTGACTTTGATCCGTTTTAATGAAACACCCTTTAGATCTGGTTTCATTGACGTATTTTTGTAAAGAGGGTTTTTGTCGAGATGTAAAATCTACTGATAGTAATATTGTTTTTTTTTTCAAAAATGTATTGCTGGTATTTTTACAATAAAAATCTATCTTTATACTTTCATAGTATTTTGACCTCACTTTGCGTGGTTATCTATTTGCCGATAGCTGGGATACTAACAGGTACTACTACCCCGAGTTTGAGGTAGACCTGGGAACAACAGCAATTAACAGGGGGTTGTACGCTCCTCAAAATATCACGATCAGGTAATAGAGCTCAATTTGTCCTTCTATTTTACCCATTCTCTCTTTTCTACCTTTACTTATGACATTTCGTCTTTGTACCTAAGGCTTTTTATATAGGCTGTTCCAATAAGTTGGACCGATTTTAACTTTGAATTAAGTTTAAGAGTCTAAAGCTTTTTATTCTTTTTCTTTAAAATTTAACAGCTTAAGTCTTTGGCAATTTCAACCATGGAAAGATTAACAAACAACACGTTAAAGTTATCGAAGCCTATTACGAAAATGGACGTTCAAACAGAAATGCATTTTGCGCAGTTCGCCATTTTTTTTGGTCAGCATAATCGACCAACCGAGAATGCAGTTGGAAAAATTGTTCGTAAATTCAAGCAAACTGGGTCGGTGGCAGATATGAAAGCACCATTGCGTGCTCGTTTACGCCGTTCAGCTATAAACATTGCTGCAGTGCACGAGAATGTGGCCGAAAATCCAGACACCACTATTTGTCATTGCGCGCAGGAATTGAACCTCTCCACAACAACGTTACATCGAATTTTTACAAAAGATTTGCCTCTACACGCTTACAAAATTCAATCGACACAAGAGCTGAAACTTGCTGACCATTTGGAGCGCCATACATTCGTCAGTTGGGTGCACGAGCAAAGACAAGCCGATGAAGATTTTTCGTAAAAAAAAATCCTCTTTAGTGATAAAGCCCATTTTCATCTTGGTGGATTCGTTAATAAGCAGAATAGGGCTGAGGAAAATCCAAGGAAGATTGTTGAAAAGCCATTGCATCCACAAAAGATCATTGTTTGGTGTGCATCTTTGCTAGCGGAATCATTAGGCCGTATATTTATAAATTTGAACGTCCATTTTCGTAATAGGCTTCGATAACCTTTAACGTGTTGTCGGATTATTAATCTTTCCATGGTTGAAATTGCCATGGTTGAAATTGTTAAATCTGAAAGAAAAAGAAAAAGAAATCATTAGACGCTTAAACTTAATTCACATTTAAAATCGGTCCACGCAATGATGTTTTTACATCTGCCACCGACCTAGTTTGTTTGAATTGACGAACAAATTTTTCCAATTGCATTCTCGGTTGGTCGATTATGCTGACCAAAAAAATGGCGAACTGCGCGAAATGCATTTCTGTTCGAACGTCCATTTTCGTAATAGGCTTCGATAACTTTAACACGTTTTGTTAATCTTTCCATAGTTGAAACTGCCAAAGATTAAGCTGTTAAATCTGAAATAAAAATAAATCATTAGACGCTTAAATTTAATTCGCATTTAAAATCGGTCCAAGTTATTGGAACACCTTATGCCTATGCCTTTTTTTTTAGCATAGGTTTTATCGGCAATTATTAAACTTCCTCTTTCACATAACTCAACTGGTTCTTAATCAGTTTTTATTGTACGTTATCATTTTAAATGCAATTATTGATGTTTCTTAAACTCTTCCCCCCACCACGCTTTCAGCTTTTAGGCCCACGCGAGCATGCACGTGTGTAATTTTAATTGTTATTTTATTTAAGTTAGAATGATCTATTTATGACATGTCTTTGTATATAGATACAAATCTATTGCATCCTAATGGTTTTTATTGCCTTGCTTGGGGTGAAATCAAGACCGCTCCGTATAACCCCGAGTCTGATTGAGTGCCCCTGGGCAGTGCTTTGTGGCTTACACTGTCTTATTAGCATTTGTTTTTTTTTCTTCTATCTACATTTATACGCGTTACAAATTAAACTGCGCACAACTGACTATTAAGGGATTAAAAAATTTTCTCGAATTTTAAAGTCATTCCGAGAGTCTTTTTCTTTCGTCCAAATCTGTGAATTTGTTGGTTTTTTTTTGCTCATAATAAATCTCGAAAAAACACAATATAAAATACACTATTTTTTTATCCATAATGTTGAATGCGTTAAAATTATTCAACTTTTTATCAAGTTAATGTTAAAAATTACCACAAAACTTTGTTGATTTATATGAAATGGAACGATCTATTATAACATGTCTCTAATTTGCATTAAGATACATTGTATTTATTTTCAATTTTTCTAATTGAATTGTTCACCTATATTACATATGATCCATTATTGTACATAATTATGTTACAATAAAATTTCTAATGAATACTGTAGGTATATTATTATTATTATAAATAAAATAATAATAATAATAATGAAAATTATGAAAAATAAACAATATCATGAATACGTTGTATAAATTAAATTAAATGAAAATTAAAAATAATAAAAATACTCCCAGTATGCCACAAAAACTGTTCTTACCGAAAATACGGACATCCTTCCAAAAACGCTAAATTCAATCTCTTCACCACGAACCTTGGTACTGGCAACACGTGTCCGACTTCTTTCAGTGATATGGTTTGTAATACTGTGGAGTAAATTCTCCCTTTTATAACATGTACCATAAAACAATTGTAACCTAAAAAATACACACACTAATAAACACAAGAAAAATATAAATAAATTGTATAAAATTAACATTCAATTTACCACGCTTTTCCTGTTATTTGTGTACGTTTTATTTCCTGCCAAGTATGCTTTTATCACCGTGAACACGAGGCTAATTTCTGCTGCTGTGATGTGAGTGAATTCCCCACAATACTACCTTATACAGATTTCTTGCTGTGTTTGTTGATAACACATTACGAAGCTGAAAAATACTCAAACATCGGACATTTCAATTTTCAGCGTAAAACAGAGAAATGGTATGAAATATAGAAAGAAATAAACGAAAATAAAATATCCATAACAGAACTTTTCTTGGTTTTTAAACGGACTGATATACGGTGAACTTTCTCGCTGTGGACGAGAAAACAGGGATCAATAATATAAAGAAGTGCTTAACTTCCGTGGACAAACATGTGTCTCCCGAGGCCTGCAGGCACTTTGCAAACTTTTTGAACAGACGGAACATCTGATTGAATGCCCGAGAAATGCTTTGTGACCCTCGCTATCTTAACAGCATTTGCTTTTTCTTTTCTTTCTATGTGTCGTGCCCTTTCAGGGCGTAGGTGATCATGGCTCTCCACCTCCATCTATCCCTTGCAACTCTCAACAAGTTCCTTCCCTCTGCCATCCCAGACCCCTACTCCACTTGCTTAAGTCCGCTAGGTATGCCATGCATTGTTTTCAATTGTCTCTCTTTCCCTCTATTCGATCCGTGAGTATCAGATTCTCCAGGCCCTCCTTCCTCTTTATGTGTCCCAGCTGCCTCTTCCTGATGTTAAGTATAAATTTCCTCCTTGTTTGCATCCTCTCTAAGACCTCATCGTTACTCACACGCTAGGTCCATGATATCCTCAGCATCCTTCTGGAGAACCACATCTCCGTCGCCTCGAATCTTCTTCATCTTTGAAATAATCGTCCAACATTCGCTGCCGTAAAAAAAGGACAGGTGTCACGTAAAGGCTCAGTAATCTTTTCTTCGTTACCAAAGAAATCCTCCTGTCTCGCAATACTCTGCTCAGCTTTTGGAATGCGTATGTTGCAGTTGTGTGAAGATGTTAAGAGATATCAGAAGGTTTGAATGACCAGAAGGCTTAAAATTGTGCGTGTTCATAATCTTCCATCCACAACAATAAAAGACAAAAATAATGATTCGAAACACAATAATTGAATTTATTAAGTATTTGATGTACATGCATGTGAACTGAAAGGTTAGACAGAGTTGTGTCTCTTTGATTAAGAAATATTTTTACTTGAGCTCATGAGGATTAGATTTACTATTAAATTGTAGTTTAGAAGAATGAGTATGTGTTGAGTGTTTGGAATTGTGTATTGTACAAGTTGGTAATAGTTCAGAGTTATACTTGCATGAAATGTTGTAAAGTTCTTTTACGTCTGACTACATTAGTCAAGACGGGAGTTCTTTAAGAGTCACATTTTGGCAGCGGAGTTGAGATGTACGAGTGACGAAGAGAATGAGAAGAGTGAGTGAACGAGAAAAAGAGAACGAGAAAACACACGTGTTTGGTTTTTATAATTTTGTATCACGTGGGAGGATCAGACCGAGTTGGCGCTAAAATAGATCTGTCGCGTGGGGGTGATTTGATTGGTAGAAACTGACCCATCAGCGAGCTAGATTGAAAGTGATTAACCAATGAATGCCTGTTGATTACTTTGTAAGTATGATGTTGGTAAAACCGTAACAGGAAGAGTGCATTTCCTAGCAGGGGTTAACTGGGTGTCGTGGAAGATTCCACGCGTATATACGTTACAAATTAAACTAAGCACAACTGACGAATAAAGGATGAGAAATTTTCGCGGATTTTGACGTCATTATGGGGTCTTTTTTTTTTTTCGTCCAAATCGGTGAATTTGTTTTCATCAAGCTAAGTCTCGAAAAAAAAAAAAAAAACTATATTAGAATTCACTGTCTTTTATTAAATCATTTCAAGTATTTTATATTTTTCACAATATTTAGTTCAAAAATTGGGCTGGAGAGATATTTAAACGATGTGAGATACAGGCACAATGAAGAAATAACACCAATCATTTTAACTGGAGAATATTTCTCATGTTTCCCAATGCTGATCAGTTTTTTTTGGGGGGTGGGGGCTGATTGGAAGCCTTGGGCAGTGCTTAGTGATTCTTGCTATCTTATCAACATTAGCTTTTTTCTCCCTACATTTATATATGTTACAAATTAAACTAAGCACAACTGACTATTGAAGAATGACAAATTTTTGCAGTTGTTGAAGTCATTCTTTTTTTTTTCATCCAAATCCGTGAATTTATTTTATTTATGCTAAATCTTGAAAAAAACGACATACAAAAATTCACTATTTTTTTTTATCCGAATGTGTTAAAATTATTCAACTTTTTAACAAGAAAAATCTCAAGTGGATGTTAAAAATTGCTGCAAAACAACGTTGATTTATTTAAGATGGTGTAGCTGGCTGTGCGTTTGAATGTGTTGTAATATGAACACATGAGGTCTCCTGAAATTAATTGAAAGTCCACTACAAAAATTTGGCGGACACAAGATGAATCCACCCAAAAGAAATGTAAAATAAAATAAGAACCAATATATATGTACAACCAAATATATGTATTAAACAACAAAAGAATTTACAATAGACAAAGACATTAACGTGTGTTTGCCTGTAGAAATTTCGTGTTTCGATGAATGTTCGTGTGTGTGTGTGTGATGTTCATAGCGTCTCCCACAAGAAGGAAAAACGCAATTTTCTGCAATAGCCTACATTGTAGTGTCCCTGAAATATGAAAAGTGAAAGAGAGGATGAGGCAAGAAATCGTCCAGTATTTATGGTGTCGAGGGAGCGTCCCCTAGTGAATAATTAGGAAATTAAGGAGGAGTTAACTCCGACAATGGAATGACCTATTTATGACATATCTCCAATTTGTATACAAAGTGTTTATTTTCAATTTTTCTACTATTTCACCACTATTACACATGATCCATTGTTGTACATAATTAGGTTACAATGAAATTTGTATTTTATAAGAATACTACCTTATGAAAATTGAGATGTAGTAGAGTGTTTGTGTGGGTGGGGGATCCCGTGGAACACAAGACCCTTGCGGCAGCCCTGATTTCAACCACATCTTATTTATATTTGTCCTTTTGTCACTTTCATTTTTTTTTCTTGCTAACGCTATAAGGATACAGAAGGCGCTTATCTCCCTTTGGCGGAGACAAGTCACGTAAGTTACATGACGGCGGCTTACCGTCACTCCATACAGCGACGAAAGACGCGGTCATTTTTCAGTTCGTTTTCTGCAAGTTCGTAAAGTTGCTTTTATTCAGCCTGAGTCAAAGGCCCCCCAGGCTAAAGCTAAATCTCCCCCTGCAGCTTACAAGTCCACCTTTGGGAATATATCTTTCCAATATATAGAATGAAATTCCAGCTCGCAGTCCTCAATTTAGGAAAACTTAAAATTCTGTTTCCCGTTCGCAGAATATGTCTTTGACTGGGACATAGATAAATCTAACCGCTTTGAATCTGGAGTCTGCTACTCCAGGCACATGAGCATCACCATATTATATGCAAGGCCCTACTTTTTTGTTTATCCTTACTCTCTGCTTTGCTGTGGAGATATATGTGATATATTATTCTCTGCATGGGACATGTGTATGTATATATATGGTTTTATGTATATCTTACTAATATAAAAGTCTCTCTGGGAACAAAGCACGAGTTTGTCGTTCTTTTTTCTTTCAGCCACATTCCGTTTGGTGTTATTAATCATGAAATAATTCCCATAACGCTGGGGGATACAAATGGGAGAATAAAAACGCAGTTAGGAGTTTCTGCCTGGATTCAAACAACTACGCAATTATCTCAGCTACACACACACACACACACACACACACACACACACACACACACACACAGATATATTTGGAGTTTATATATATATATATATATATATATATTTGTAGTTGAGATATATATATATATACGTATATCTAGTTGATATATATATTTGTAGTTGATATATATATATATATATATATATTTGTAGTTGATATATATATATAGTTGATATATATATATATATAGTTGATATATATATATAGTTGATATATATATATTTGTAGTTGATATATATATATATATATATATATAGTTGATATATATATATATAGTTGATATATATATATTTGTAGTTGATATATATATATATATATATATAGTTGATATATATATATATAGTTGATATATATATATATAGTTGATATATATATATATAGTTGATATATATATATATAGTTGATATATATATATTTGTAGTTGATAAATATATATATATAGTTGATATATATATATATATATAGTTGATATATATATATTTGTAGTTGATATATATATATATATATAGTTGATATATATATTTGTAGTTGATATATATATATATATATTTGTAGTTGATATATATATAATATTTGTAGTTGATATATATATTTGTAGTTGATATATATATTTGTAGTTGATATATATATATATATATATATATATATCTAGTTGATATATATATATCTAGTTGATATATATATTTGTAGTTGATATATATATTTGTAGTTGATATATATATATATCTAGTTTATATATATATTTGTAGTTGATATATATTTATATATATATATATATCTAGTTGATATATATATATATATATCTAGTTGATATATATATTTGTAGTTGATATATATATATATATATAT
>OZ038479.1:29738419-29750919 GCA_964036315.1 Acanthosepion esculentum | reverse complement strand
TGATGTTATTAATTAACTTACCTGTTTTTAAAAATAATAACATATATAACGTTGATATTTTATGAGGTCCTTACTATTATTAGATGGTATGTCTTTAAATGTATGTTTTTGTCAATTCCTGTTATAGTACACTTTCATTAAGTCATTTTTTTCACTTTCACCTCCTGGAAATTTGAATATTAATCGCAACAATTCCAGTAAAATCTATTACATTCACTTACATGCTAATACCCTTGGGAAAGGTATGAATCCTCTTCTTCCCCACCCTTTAGCTATGGCTAAATAACAGGACAGACTGGGTTCTATAGCCTTGGATGGCAACTGGTCTACAGCAGAAAGTAATGGCAACCTACTGTGGGAAAAAAATCTGCCTCGTCAGTCATGTATCAAAAGATACATGATCGCCTAAGTGTGTATCATGCATGGCACATAACTGACTGACGATTCCTCTTCTTCTGCTCGCTACCATGTCCCTTCAGAAGTTGAGGATCATGACTCTCCACAACATCCCTTATCCCCACCAAACAGAAAACATTAAGAATACTAGATAAACTCGAAGAAATAAATGATGACTTATTACTTAGGAAAGGTATGAATTCTCTTTTTCTCCTTCCAGCTATGGGTAAATAGCAGGACAAACTGGGTTCTCTAGCCTTGGATGGCAACTGGTCTACTGCAGAAAGTAATGACAACCTACTGTGGGAAAAAATCTGCCTTGTCAGTCATGTATCAAAAGATACATGATCGCCTAAGCGTGAATCATGCATGGTACATAACTGATGTTGGTAACAGAATGATGTCTAGAGAATAGCAGGTTCTTGCCTAATACACAAGCAAAAAGAATTGGCAAGAGAACAGAGTTGCAAAGCATGAAAAGACTTTTTTACTGAGTCAGTTTTTTCATCTGGTTTTGAAAACAAATAAAAATAAAATGTCTACCATTAACATAATAAAGTCATTGTCAACCAGCGTCGCTAGGTTAAGGGAAATAAGTTTGATTGATTAAACAGTTACCGAAAAATATACTAGTACGTGTGGATGGAGGATGCGATGGATAAATTGTCGTCTAAATTACGCAAAATGAAAATAATGCTGACATCTCATTTCTCATATATATTCACAAAAATACACAAAAATATCTTGAAATACTAAAGAGTAAATTTATTCAATAAAATCGCCATGATCCTTGCCCTCAGTTCCTTTTTGGTGTTACAAGGAGTTTTTTTTTGGTCTCTCACTAAACTGTACCCCACACATAATAATCAAAGGGGTTGCAGTCTGGGGAGTTAGGTGGCTAGATGTAATGAGTGATGTGGTTGCAGAAATTGTCTGACTGGGTTCTCCTACTTGTGTGGTATGGTGGAGAGTCATGTTGCCAAACATAGGGTCTTCCAGCAGCCACCATCTTGACCCAGGGTAGCACTACCTCTTCAAGGCACTTGATGTAGGCCTCTGTGTTGAGTCTGAGGCCCTCACCAACAAATCTGGGAGTTCTTTTCTTATCAGAACGAGTAAGTTTCCTGAGCCACCGTATTTTTCTAATTATCATTAGACTCATCTGACTCTTTCGAAATCCTTTGCACTGTCCTCAGATTGACCCCCAAATACTCTGAAATGTTTGTATTGGAGTTTCCGGTGTGAATGTCAATTTTCTCATAGGGTGTGCCCAACTGATCCTACTATACTGTGCAGTTGAGAAAATGAAACGCAACGCATATGCACAAAATTAAAAATATCAAATGGTAACAATGGTACCCTGTAAATAGCAAAACCTCTTTATCAAATTTATTTGTTTTTCCTTGCTGAAAGTGATTTTAAACAAAACATGTGTCTTCTTTTTCAACATCAAACCCAAACCTTCGCCTTCAGAAGGTTCTGGTGAATAGTCTGAGGGTTACAATAAATTTCATTAGGTCTTAGAATAAGCCATATCACAATTAAACATCAGTTCTCGTATGATCACTGAAGTTAAGCAACATTGAACCTGGTCAATACCTAGATGGCTGACCACTTGGGAATACCAGGTGCTGTAAGCTTGGATGTGTGGGTGGTATAATGACGGCTTGGAATTGGAAATCAGAGAGCCAATTTCTAATTCCAGTTGGGTATATTCACTCATGTGCATATACCTGTAGGAAAGGTTTGAATCCATTTCTTCTCCACACACTCCAGCTCTGGGTTAAATAATTGGATTTGTATCAGTAAATCAAAAAATCCTTAAAAACTAAAAATAATTTCTGGCTTTTAACAACCTGCAAAAGGTTGATAAACTGTAAAAAAAAAAAATTCAGTCTTAGAATAAGGCAAAAGTATCATAGCAGATCTGTAGTGTAAAGAGTGAAAATTTGCTTAAAAAATAACCTGATTTGTCATTCTTCTGAACAACAAATATGAACCGAGACTGTAAAAGAAAAAAAGAAAAGAAAAATTGAAATGTTTGGCCAAGATAATTTACCTAAGTCTCTATGGGATGGATTTACTTCACTCTATATAGAATGGATTTACTTCAGTCTCTATGGAATGGATTTACCTCATTCTCTATAGGATAAATTTATCACAGTCAATATAGAATGGATTTACCTCAGTCTTTATAGGATGGATTTGGTCAATAAAATTTGTCATTCTTCAGAACAACAAATATCAACTGAGACTAAAGAAAAAAAGGATTGGATTGTTTGGTCAAAATAATTGACCTCAGTCCCTATGGGATGGATTTATCAGTCTATATAAAATAGATTTACCTCAGTCTCTATGGGATGGATTTAATATATCTTCATTTTCCTTTAATCATATAAGTGAAACATTTTCTTGTTTGCAAAAGCCATTAAAAGCAGAGAAGTTATCAGAATTCTTTTTTCTCAAGAATCCAAGATTCTTTCAACAAGGAGTAAATGAATTACTTTGCTTGAAACATTTTCTCATTAAAAGAATGTCTGTCATGGATACTATAAAGCAAAAATATAATTGTAATGATTTAATAATATTGCTGGTATAAGGTTTTTTGTTTACTAAAATTTATTTATTAAAAAGTAACATACACCCGAGATTATTAAAATGTAAGCATTATTTGTTGAGTTCATTTTTTTAAATGATCCATATTTTCTTTTGACAGATGCGTCATCTCACTGGAAACGTTAATGAGATTTAATATTCAAATTTCCAGCATTGACCAGCATTCAGAAAATAACAAAAAGGCCTGATGGAGAACACTACCATTTTCTCTGTGTATATTTTACCATCGATAAACTGTTAAAATTGTCATAAAAGGAAAGGTGTGAATTTACATATTGGCAAACATCAGCTTTAAAATTCCACATGGAAAAAAACAGTACAGAAAAACAATATTCTTGTAAGGAATGTGGATCAACATTTTCATCAAATTTAGATTTAAAATGGCATATGCGAACACATACTGGAGAGAAACCATATTCTTGTGAAGTGTGCGGTTGTGCATTTTCACAAAACTCATCATTAAAAAGACATGTACGGACACACACTGGGGAAAGACCATTTTCCTGTCACATATGTGGATCTGCATTTTCACAGAGTTCAACATTAAAAAGTCACATGCGAACACACACTGGAGAGAAACCATATTCTTGTGAGATATGTGGATCTGCATTTTCAGGAATTACAACGTTGAAACAACATATGGTAACTCATAGTGGAGAGAAACAGTATTCTTGTAAAGTGTGTGGATCTGCATTTTCTCAAAATTCCCATTTAAAAATACATGTACGAACTCACACTGGAGAAAAACCATACGTTTGTAAGGTCTGTGGATTTGCATTTTCTCATAACCCATCTTTGAAAAAGCATATGCGAACACACACAGGAGAGAAACCATATACTTGTGAGGTATGTGGATCTGCATTTTCAAGTAACTCATCAATGAAAAGACATATGCGAATACACACTGGAGAGAAGCCATATATTTGTGAAGAATGTGGATCTGCATTTTCAAAAACCACATCTTTGAAAAGACATAGAGAAACACACTGTGAAGAGAAACCCTATGCTTGTGAAGTGTGCGGATCTCCTTTTTCATCAAAATTAAACTTGAAGCAACACAAAGAAAGTTCACACTGAGCAAAAATGATATCTTCACTAAAACTTTGAGAAGAGTCGTTAAGATATCCAAGATTAAATAGATGCTCAAATCTCTTTGTATATTTGCTATTAATATCACAATATCTTACATTGTGATAACAATAGCAAATATACATAGAAGAATTTTGAGTGTCCAAATAACGTTAGATATATAGTAATTATATAGTTTTATAATATATAAATTCATATTTTAACAAAATCAATATTTGAAAATCTTTAAGAAAAATACACTGAAAATACTCCATAATTTTGCAAGGTTTGGTGATGTACATTGTTCAAAAATCTTATCCTTAAAGCAACACATGGAAAATGACAAAGGAGAGAAGTTTTACAAGTTGTGTGCCTCTGTATTTTAGATAACATTTCAAAAGGTATATGCAAATTCGGAGAGAAACCCTGTTGCTGCAAAGTGTCTGGACATGCCTTTTTTTTTTTTGAGAATTCTGTTTTGAAGCAGCTTAGATGACCCTATCCTTGTAACATGTGTGATTTGCATTTTCATGCACTGTAATTTATTCAATAGACATATGTGAACACATACTGGAGAACAAAGCCAATAAGATGTAGTGCCAATGACAACACTTTTTTTTTTTTTACTACCTTCATTCTTCAGCAATGTTTATTGTTTTAAAAAGTGATTTTTAGAATTGGAATAAAACCTAAACATAATGAAAGTGAATTTATACATTTTTTGTTCTTGAGAATGTTCCACAAAAATATTAAAAACTATTAGATTATTTATATACAAGAATTATTTTATATATACAACATTCTAAAAATTAATACAATGCAATATTTATCATTTACCAATTTATAAAGAAATAAATGTGAAAACAATTTTTTTCCATCAATTTATAAACATTTACTAAATTATTAAAATATGAGAACCAACTATAAGGAAATCCTTTGTGGTTAAGCTATTAATATAAATTACAATAATAGACATTTCTTTCATCGTAAGCAAATATGGCAGCAAAAGATACTGAAATGATACTGTATTTTGATATATTTCAATTTCTTTTAACTTCCTTTCCTATTTGAATTCAATAAGAAAAACTGGAATTGGCGCCTCTAAAAACTTAAAACAAAATTTTCCTGTCCGGAGTGAAGAAATTCAGATTTCCAAACATCCAACAGTTATATCAATAGGAGTGGATCCAGTGGGGGTGTAGAGAGGTGAACTCCCCCCCCCCACACACACACTAAATTTCTGAGAAAATATTTTTTGTTGCAAAGATGATCAGGAAACCTAATACAGGGTTGTGTAGAGGTAATTGAACTTAAGTCAACATTAACCCATCGCCATAAACTTTAATCTTATGAAACGATTTTAATCTTACTGATAGCTTTAAATCAAAATTTGAAAATGATAATCAAAATAAAATAAATCAAAATTTGAAAATGATAATTGAAAGAAAAATTAAAATTTGAAAAAGATCAGCTATAATGGAAAAAGGTTTTTATCATAATATATTATTGTATTATATTATTAATCATAAAATATTATATTTTTATGATATATTTTTATCATAATATATTATTGTATTATATTATTAATGTCTAATATTAATAAATTTTTTAGATTTGTTTTAACTACTTTTTACTCAAGTAAAATTATATTGACACAGAAAAAATAATACATTACAATTTTATTTAATTTTCTTCAAGCACTTTAGCGAAAATAAATATTTTTAAAAATTATTTTTTAAAATACTATTTATGGAAAAAATTTAAATATAATTGAAAATTTAATATATATATATATATATATATATATATATATATATATTTCGGGAAATAGTTGGACAAATTGGAAAAAGTTTTTGTGATGTGCTTCATCCGTTAAGATTTCAGTGGTCTGGGCTTTGATGTTGCCACCTCTACACATGTGCACAAAATGAATGATGCTGGTAGTTTCAAAATCTTTGAAAGAATATTTTTTTCAATCTAGTCAAATTCTTTTTCTTTTTCTCTCCCTGACTATCCCACATTGTGACAACAGAAATCTACCTAGAATGGTGATATATTGTAAGAGCCTGGATGCAAATTTATCATGGCTGAACTAATGATCAAGGCACTTTCCAGACATTTTTGTCTTAGTGAATTATTTTCTCTTAATCAAAGTAGTATTCCCTATGTCAAAATTGAGGTCAGCTTCATTACAGTGCATTGTTTTTTAAAATGCCCCGTTTGTGTTCATATAGTCTTTTGTTTAAACTTCTTGAGGTTTCTCCAATCTATTCATTCTGGCAATTCCTGCATTCGATAGAGTAAATTCCTCCAAGTTTTGGCTTGTTTTTTTTTTTATTATTGATTAAGTCATTGTTTGGTTTAGATGTAATTGTGACAAATTTTATGTTGAGTCTAGATAAATTCTCTTTGGTTGTAGTTGTGATAGTAGATAGAATAATATATTTTTTTCTGATTCATTGGGTTTGTCAGGAAGGACAGCCTTTCTATTTTGGAATATTTTACGAGCATTTTGTTTTGCATTGAATAGTTAAGGTTATTGAAGGGTCTTGAAAGTATTTTTAATATATTTCTCCTCTTGAGTCTGTCTATATTTCTGAGATGAGGTATTATGTACAGTATTTACATTAGTCGGACTATTGTCCTCATCTTTGTCGCCATATTTGTCACATCGTTTCAGCCGTTGTATGCTCCGGCCTTCTTCAGGTGGTTGGAATTTCAAACCGAACCCTTTATTTCGATCACTGGGGTAGACTGTTCTAGTTCCACGAGCCATGTTTGGTGGATGTCAGTTATCAGTTATCTCCTGGTAATTTTCCCTCTGAAAGTTCTCCACTGCCTGAACTGGGTATTGGACTCACACTCTTTGGGTCTGTCACTGGATCTAACCAACGCCTTTATCCACTGTGCCATGTGTCAGTGACAGACCCAAAGAGTGTGAGTTCAATACCCGGTTCAGGCAGTGGAGAACTTTCAGAGGGAAAATTACCAGGAGATAACTGATAACTGACATCCACCAAACATGGCTCGTGGAACTAGAACAGTCTACCCCAGTGATCAAAATAAAGGGTTCGATTCGAAATTCCAACCACCTGGAGAAGGCCGGAGCGTACAATGGCTGAAACGTTGTGACAAATATGGCGACAAAGATGAGGACAATAGTCCGACTAATGTAAATACTTTACATTTCTCCTCTTCGTGTAAATATTGAGGGCTGCAAATTCTGAGTGCTCTTAAATAGAATCCAATGATCATTCCAGATTTTATTTTGTTATGATGGGGAAAACATAATCAACTCACTTTCGATATATTGATGATGTTCTATTAATATATCCCTGTGATATTAACTTACTGGATCTTGTAGATAAAGTAAACAAAGTCGAACGCACAATAGATTTTACATACAAAATAGAAAAAGGAAATACTTTACTTTACTTAGACATCATGTGACATTGAGTTGACAAAAACCTAAAACTTAGTGTCCACTGAAAATCAACTAATAAAAATGACCTAATAAACTTCTATTCTCATCATAACAACAAAATAAAATCTCGTTCTATTCATTTTGCGAATCAACGTATTTATCAGAGTTCAGATGTCACACAAAAACTTTTGCTGCACAGTTGTTGTTATTCTTTTTCCCACGTTTCCTTGTTGCGTCTCGTGGCTTCTATCGTAGCGACATGCTACTTTGTAACTTTTCTTTCAATTTAATATTAAAACAGTTTGTTCGAGTTTATTAATTCTGTACATAATGAGGCACACTGGAGCAATGGATAATGGCTTGGATTGAGGAATCGGAGAGCCGAGTTCAAATTCCAGTCAAATCCATTACATTCACTTCCGGGTTCTATAGCCTTGGATGGCAACTGGTCTACTGGAAAAAATCTGCCTTGTCAGTCATGTATCACCTAAGCGTGTATCATGCATGGCATGG
This sequence comes from Acanthosepion esculentum, assembly GCA_964036315.1. NCBI lineage: Eukaryota > Metazoa > Mollusca > Cephalopoda > Sepiida > Sepiidae > Acanthosepion > Acanthosepion esculentum. The sequence goes on along the minus strand of OZ038479.1, from coordinate 29,742,902 downwards.
GCATGTAGCCGAGTGGTTAGAACGTTTGCATTCTGACAATGAAACCTGGGTTCGAATCTCACCATGGTCAATTTGAAGGAGACTTCCTAATGTTATCGGTTCGATCCCAGTGTGTGGCACCTTTGGAAAATGCCTAAAAGCCGATTGAGTGAAATTGGGTAGACGGAACCTTTAGGTGTCGTCGATTTTTTAGAATGAGAAAAAATACAAAATGTTCACTATTTTTTCACATTTTACCCCCTGAAAAAGATTTTGAGCTATTTACACCAACCAATTTTACTTTAAAATAAAAGAATATATTGTTTGCTTTCAGAATATACCTACTTTCATGGGGTTATGACTGATAGTTCACCAGATAATGGATTAAAATATTGAAAATTTTCAATTTTTTAAGATTTTGCCTTATTTTTGACCCCTGAAAATTTTGTTTTGCTTCAAACTCAATTTTATGCCTGAAATAGTTTGATTATGACTTAGGCTTTCTGATTTTCAAAATAAACTGGTTTATTTCCCATTATTGGGGAACATTTTTGTTTAGAATGAAAAAAAAATAAATGTTCTCTATTTTTTCACATTTTACCTCCTGCTAGCACGAAGTCACAAGTCATCGTGGCCGAGGGCTTGAGTGTGCTGGCCTAGTCCAAATTGTTGATCACGCTAGATAACATGCTCTTTCCCAGAAACTGTAACTAAGGTCTGTTCAGCATAGTTGCAGTTGAATAAACACAAATGTGCCTGAGTAAGCGTCTGCAATAGGGATAGGTTAGCCGCCCTAGTAGACGGGCATCCTCGAATATGAGTGGCCAGCTATACATACATACATACATACATACATCACGCATGGCACATAACTGACTGATATTTTACGTTGGTTATCCAAAACCAATACTATTTATTTCCTGTTCGTAGTTTCATTATGACCAGTTACATTATACTTCATAACCTAGAGTTATTTTTCCGTTTTGGGTCTAGGAAATGACCAATTTCGCGCGCGGTCTAGGAAAATTTTGACCAGTGGCCTGAGCGTCCGCGCTCGGGGTCTCCACATTAAACCCTAACCTTGTGTCGCATCCAGCCTCAGTGGGGAGGTTATAGATTAATACGGACTCGGGAGAGAGGGGCATGCATGATATTTTGTTTGTATCTGGACCATCGACGACCAGCAGCCAGCAATGATCACCAGGAGCGACCACTAGTAGTGATCACCAGCGACGATCTCCAGTGGCAACCAGCAATCATCAGCGACCAGCTGATTAATTATTCTATTAAGAATCTGTAGTCCACAATATTCAACTAAAGAAGAAACATACATCGAAAACACATTCAAAAACATACAATACCCATATCATTAAGCTACGCCCAGGCTTTTTCCCCTATTTCATCTTTCCTAACAGAATTACTACTCTCTCAAGCAAATGTACACAACTGTATCAAAAAATCAAAAGAAAATAGTTGAATCCGTCAACGCAACAATAAAAACAATATTTCCACACCTGACAGTACTTAAGGTAATTTTCAGTTGACAATATGAATATAATAGCATTTTCTAAATTCTTCCAGTTGCTAAGGACATTTTGTTTTGTTATTATTAGTTATTTTGTTTTAATAAATTCATTTCGTTTTTGCCTTGAAAAAGTCCACATTGGACAAAATGCGTCGGCTAATATTACAGTTTTCCTATTGTCTTTTGCATTTATTAATATTGTTTTTTTCTACAAGTTAACTCTGAGATGTTTTTCATAAATATATATATATATATATATATATATATATATATATATATATATATATATACAATTTTGTAGTAGTTACTTATATATATATATATATATATATATATATATATAATGTAAGTAACTACTACAAAATTGTACATATATATATATATATATAAGTATTAACTACAAAATTTTACACACACACACACATATATATATATATATATATATATATATATATATATATATATATATATATATAAGTAATAACTGCAAAATTGTACATTTATAATGTAAGTAACTACTACAAAATTGTACATATATATATATATATAAAATACTCACCATGTAAGGAGGCTTACATTACATATGTCGGATGTAATCATGTTTTTGTAATGTTGCGCACGAATATTAATTTAACACAGACACACACAAATATATATATATATATATATATATATATATATATATATATTTGTGTGTGTCTGTGTTAAATTAATATTCGTGCGCAACATATATATATATATATATATATATATATATAGTTTCATTAAAACGGATCGAAGTCAGCAGTAAATAAATCAGAGTTATTGGTGAATTGGACGTTTGTCTAAGGAATACTCATCTAGGAACGGCGGTGCAATGGATCGCGGCTCGGAGTGCCGAGTTCGAATTCCAGTCGAATCCATTATATTCACTTACCTGTTACTAACCTTGGTATGAATTCTCTTCTTGGTAAATAGCCTTAGATGGCAATTGGTCTACCGTAGAAAGTAATGGCAACCTCCTCATACATGATAGCCTAAGCGGTGTGTGTTTGTTTATATATATATATATTTATATATATATATATATATATATATATATATATATATATATATATATATATATATATATATATATATAATGTGTGTGTATGTGTGTGTTTTCTCTAAATAATCAATTTATGTTTTCATGCAATGTTGCGTACAAATATTAATTGAACATATAGACGGATGATATAATTAAAAATAAAAACAAGAAAACCAAGAATAAAATGTAGTGGGTGCGAAATAATAGCTCCTTTCATCCACTCCTTTCAAATACGGAGGACTGAGGAAGAAGGAAAAGAATTCGTAAGTCTGAGTGGAATGTTTTTGTGCCAATGAAAACCTTGCCTTCATAGAAATTAATAGGTCAGCCGAGAAGAAGAAAAGAAAGTAGTGAGCCTGATATTGGTATGATTGGCTAAATCTTAGTAATCATTATGTTGTGGGAATCAGCACTTTGGATGGTAGATATTTACGGGCTTCTGGAACGTTTATCCCGCAAACAATATTGGCGAACTCAATGTGAGTCAGGTAAAAATAAAAAAGACAAAACAATGACTATGAAAGAAAAGACAACGTATCAACGAAAGGAATTTTTGTGCAGACAAGAGTAACAAAAGGAAAAACCATTAAAACAAGTTATAAGAAGAATGTACTAGTTTGTGTGATAGACACGTGTATGTGCGTGTGGTCGAGAGTTTACTTAAGAAAAGACCATAAAAATGAACGTGCCTCTTTGGGGGACACTTATCCACATTCGCTTACATCTGAAAGCAAGAGTTAAAAAAGAAAGAACAAGAATATCATTACCTTTTTAAGGCAAAAGAGCGCCCGCTACAGGCTTTTTGGCAAAACCAAGTGGGATTACCCACAAGCCTATGCGAAATTACTTTTGATATAAAATGAGAAGAAAAATTAAATTAATCAGAAAAGAGTATTTGAAGTCATGTGAAAAGTTTCGTTTCAGTTCCTCGCAACCAGCGTTGAAGTTCTCGCCAGTGTAAAATTAGTCGCCAATTATATTATCGGTCTCTAAGTAGCCCGCAGCACGTCAAAGAATTTTCTCTCAAGAATCCAAGAAAGTTAAGTATTTCAAACTGTCCTCTTCGTCTTTGAAAGTATGAAACGATATATTCCTTTCTCTGAGTAACGAACTCTCTTATCTATTTTTTAAAAACATTTTTTAATATTATTTTGAGTCAGATCATTTAATCTGTTGTATGAACATTTCCTCTTTATGACAATACGTTAAAATTACGCACTTTAAGAATTCTGATTTATTTTCCTGAAACGAGCGACTGACACAACTCCAAGCGTGTAAATTCGTGAATACATTCCTTATTTTTTTTTTTTTTTTAAATTAAAATAACCCGTGTGCTTTCTCATAATTATCATCTTTCATTAATCTTCTTGGTGTGGGTAAATCAACTGTTCATTTTAACCCCTAAGCCATACGCTACTATACTTTCATATCATTCACACTCCCACAACAGGAGCATGTATAACAACTAATAATTTAAAATAAGATAACATCACCTGTTATCATGCCTTCAATATATGTTCAGCTTAATTACAATTAGAAGCAATAATTCTATTATTATGGCTGAGGATAAACTACTGTAGGGATACAGAAAGCGATTATCTCCCTTTGGTTGAGATACATGGGTTAATGATAGACCATTTAGTGGTTTCACTACATACAGTGATGAAAACGCAGTCAAATTCGGTTCGTTTTAAAGCAGCGAAAGCCAAAGGTTGCTTTCTTTAGATGCCATGACCCAGGCAGAGACTAAACCTGCATAACCAGCGGCTTACAAGTCCATAGTGCCGTTACCCTTTGGAAATATACATTTCCCAGATACAGAAAGAAACTCCAGCTCGCAGTCCTCAATTTTGGGAAAACCTAAGACTTGTTGTCCCCCGTTTGAATTTGACGCCCTAAACATGGCTTCTCCA
>OZ038479.1:29648419-29728419 GCA_964036315.1 Acanthosepion esculentum | reverse complement strand
AACGTAATCACGTGACAGGCTCTAAAAGGCATTGACAGATTTTGGTGGAATTATTTTTTGTCAGGTCAAGAACTAGGTCGATGTTATTCGGACATGATTTAAATATTAAGTGACCAATCAGAAGTTAAGATTTCCTGAAAATATGTATAAGGTTTGATAAGCTCTTTTTGCACAGAAATCGACATTGATATTCGGGCATGATTTAAATATTAAGTAACCAATCAGAAGCTGAAGTTTCCTGAAGATATGTATGAAGCTGGGTAAGCTCTGTGATCCACTTTTTGCACAGGTTTGTACAAAATTCAACATTGATAAGAAAGTGGTAGCGGGATGCTAAAATATCATCTACCATGTATTTGTAGCGGACCATGTGTTTTCGTGTTGTTAAATTGGGAACACGTGCGTTTATTCCTGCTAGAAGAAGGTCCAACTACAAGAACATGGCGGACACTGAGATTGAATCCACCATGAAGAAGTGTAAAGAAAATCAATAATTCCGATATATAGGTACAAACAAGTATATGTATTAAACAACAAAATTTACAGTGGACATAGATATTAACATTTGTATTTGTGTGTGAACGTAAAAAAGTTTATATTTTGGTGAATGTTCGTACGTGCGTGTGAGTTTCATGGCATTTTCCCACAAGTAGGCAAAACGCAAATCTCTGCGAGAGATCAAATTTTGTAAATGCGTCCGCTGAAATGCAAGGTAAAAAGAGCACGAGGCAAGAAATCGCCTAGTATTTATAGTGTAGGGAGATCGTACTCTAGTGAACAATTAGGAAATTAAGGAGGAGATAACACCGACATATTCAACTGTGAAAGGAGAATAATATATATATATATATATATATATATATATATATATATATATATATATATATATATATATATATATATATATCATGTTTATTACTCCAAAGCCCACAAGAAAATTAAATTTCATCATTAACTAACCCATAAAGAGTTGATATGCAGTTAAACAAAATCAAATTATAGTGATCCAATTTTTCAATAAAACCTGATGTGTACGTGTCAAACTATGAAAATGAATTACTATTTTAGTCAATTCAGCTATTTTGTAGGATTTAGTCAAGTCTTGATTTTTACCTTGAGTCAAACATCGAAGCAATTATCTCAGCTACAACAAATACATACTATTTACATTGTTCGGACTATCATCCTGATCTTTGTTGCCATATTTATCACAACGTTTTCGGTCGTTGTACGCTCCGGCCTTCTTCAAGGGGTTGGAATGTCGAACTGAACCCTTTATTTCGCTCGCTGGGGTAGACTGTTCTAGTTCCACAAATGGAGGTCAGTTATCAGTTATCTCCTGTTAATTCCCCTCTCCAAGTTTTCCACCGCCTTAACCAGGTATTGAACTCACACTCTTTGGGTCCTGTCACTGGATCTAACGCCTTTATCCACTGGATCCAGTGACAGGACCCAAAGAGTGTGAGTTCAATACCTGGTTAAATCGGTAGAGAACTTGGAGAGGGGAATTAACAGGAGATAGCTGATAACTGACATCTATTAGACATGGCACGTGGAACTAGAACAGTCTGCCCCAGCGAGCGAAATAAAGTGTTCAGTTCTACATTCCAACCACCTGAAGAAGGCCAGCGCGTACAACGACCGAAACGTTGTGATAAATATGGCAACAAAGATGAGGATGATAGTCCAAACAATGTAAATAGTGAACATAATACCGCATCACCTAAATATAGACAGATGCAACAAATGCGTTAATTTTTTTCCCGGTAAACTTACTTAATCGAATTCTTATTTTTCATGACAAATGTTTCGGATATTTTACTCAAGGGACTAACTGTTGGCCAACACCGTTTTGTCATTTTCGTTATACGTTTTTGCCGAAAATATTTGCATTTCGTATCGTGTTTTTTGTCTTTCTTAATGCTTTTTTCTGTGTGCCATTCGTTTTAACTGCCGTATTATTGATAAAGAACGGGACAAAAAAATTTCAAATATTGTAAAAATTCGCTAAAAAAAATCCAAACTATTTGACAAAAAAAAAAAAAAAATGGAAAAAAAAGACTGAATATATTCCGGACAATTTTGTTTTTAATTTTGTAACTTAGTTTGCGTTGCTGATGTCGTTACCACGTTCTGGCCGATATATTCTCCAGCCCTCTGTCGTGTCTCTTACAGTTGTCATTCCGTGACTTCTTCTTTCTCATTACATTTTTACAATTCTATATCTGGAAAATAAAAAGGTAAGAAAATGTGACTTCACTCACGCAGCTCATATTACCGACTTTAAATTTTAAAATCATTTTCAGTAGATTTATTTTAAATTTTTACATTAAAATTTAAATTTACTAGTACAATTCAAATACTGTGGTCCTTGTGACAATGTGCGTGACGTCACGGAAACACGTAAAGAATCCGCAGCAGCGCTCTTCGGTAACATTGTTGCGAATTTGATTTTAGAAAGAATTGTTTGTTAGTTGTTTGCGATGATGATACCATTATTAATCAAGAACAAAAAAAAAAAAAACGTAATAAATGAAATGCTTTGCTTAAAAGGGATTAGTGAAATGGACAATGTCCGACAATTATTTTAAGACATTTTTTATGTTTATATACGTTCTTTTTATACAAATATTTAAATGCTCTGTTTATATTTCTATGAAAATTTCTCGGACGTTCAGGCCGGTAAATGTTGTTAATAATACTGTTTGTTATAAACAGAGAATTTACCTTAAATATTTGTATCTGTAAAAAGAACGTAAACATAAAAAATGTCTGTTCATTTTCCGGCACAAAAAAAAAAGAATAAAAACATTTTTGTGTCTGCGACGTTACGTATTGAAACTTCCTGGTCGGTAATAAAATCACAGGAAGAAAAAAAAAGTCACAATTTTGACTAAAAAAAAGTCATAGTTGCTAGTATAAGTCATTTATTATTGTCGGCTACTTCACGAGTTTATGGGTCAGCTCTGTAACAGAATTTTTGTTTCTTTTTCATAAATTAATGAAATTATTTTAAAAATTTTTCTCTTTTTCACAAATGAATGAAATTATTTTTGAAATTTTTTTTTAGAAAATTTTAGTCAAAATATTTTTTTACATAATTTTTTTTACTTAATTTCATGAAATTTCGAGAAATTAAATTTTCATATTAATTTTTTTTTGTTTGTTCAAAATAAAAGCATGACTCCTTGGAGAATGTAAATTGTAAAACAATTTTTTTTTTCAAACTACTACTCATTTCCCGAAAATCTGCTCTGAATCATAAAATAAAAACAATGCAATAAAACTTAGCCATTTTTTGGGGAAACGGGCCCTGAGTATGATGGCGTGTGTAATGGTGTAACCATGTTTGTTGCGTGTTGAAGGGCTGTTCCCCACAATTATTTATTTTTGTTTAGGAAAGGTGTGGAAATCATTAGCAATGGATAAATACAAAAAGGAACATAGAGTTAAAAACATAACAATTGAATTTATTAAGCATTGAAATTACATGCATGCGAACTGATAAGTGAGACTGAGTTGCGTCCCTTTGATTAGGTAATTATTTGTACTTAGACTCATAACGAAAGAGTTGATTATTAAAATGCAGTTTAGAAGATTATGTTTTGTGTATTATGCAAGTTGTATAAATGATGCTGGAATTATACTTGCATGAATTGTTATAAAGTTCTTTAACGTCTGACTGCGTTAGTCAAGACGGGAGTTCTTTGAGCGTCACATTTTGAAGCTTGGAGTGAGCGGTCGAAATTGTCTGCTGCTGTTGTCGTCTCTCGCGGATGTCGGACTCTGCTGTCGATCTCTGCTCTCTGTCACACGTGTTTTGGGGTTTATATGAGGTCGTAGTCACGTGGGGTGGCTCCAAAACGAATTGCGCCAAAATCTCCTTGCGCACGTGCGGGTGACTTGATTGGTCGAAACGGGCCAATCAGTGAGATAGATTTGCGGAGAATAACCAATAGTAGCTCGCTGGCACTGCTTGTATGAAAGTTGATGTAATGGAATAGTGCATTATACGAAGAAGGTAAAACTGGGCTATGGACGAGACCATACATTATTTAATTAGAAAAGCTTTTAATTGCTTTTATAAATAAGATGTATTATGGACACTATGGTCTTGGGGGAAAAAAACTTTTTTGATGAATAGTGAATTTAATTTTTACAAGAATTGCTTTCATTTTTTTCATTTTAATTATAATAATTTATAATATATAAATCTCAAATTTTTGCATCACTTTAATTGCATTAGGTGATATTGTTATTAAGTAAAAACTATATTTACTATTCAAAAATTGAAAAGCTTAATACAAATCATTTTGCACCAAGATTTTAAAAATGTTTTTTTATGTATATAAAATATATAATGTGCTCATTTTTGTATGGTTGACCGTACATGACATTATCAGAAAATAAGTGTGACGACTATAGTAATTTTCGTAATAGGCTCCGATAACTTTAACACGTTTTATTGTTAATCTTTCCGTGTTTGAAATTGTCAAAGACTTAATTTGTTAAATCTGAAAGAAAAAGAAAAAAAATCATTAGACGCTTAAACTTAATTCGCATTTAAAATCGGCCCAAGTTATTGGAACACCATATATATATATATATATATATATTTAAAATCGGTCCAAGTTATTGGAACACACACTCTCTCTCTCTCTCTCTCTCTCTCTCTCTCTCTCTATATATATATATATATATATATATATATATATATATATATATATATATTAATTTCTTTTATCATATTTTCTTCTTCCAGGTGCTTCATCTCAGTGGAAGTGGAAATCTAATAGACAGATTTCAACATTCAATGAAAACAAAAAATAATCTGGAGTAAAAAATAAAAAGATCTGGAGCAAAATGATGAAACATCTGTGCTTGTATGATTTCATTAACGTCTTCTACTAAACCCCTCAGAAAATTCAATATGGCAGGGTGTGAGTCTACATTTTCACAAACTTCAACTTTAAAATTATTGAGGGAAAAAGACACTACAAAGAAACAATATTCTTGTAAAGATTGTGGCACTACATTTTCTAATAGTTCAAATCTAAAAAGACACAGGCGAATGCACACTGGAGAAAACCCATCTACCTGTGAAGTGTGTGGGTCAGCTTTTTCTTCAAATTTATCTTTAAAAAGGCATATGCGAACACATACTGGAGAGAAACCATACTCTTGTGAAGTGTGCGGCTGTGCATTTTCACAAAACTCCTCATTAAAAAGACATGTACGTACACACACTGGGGAAAGACCATTTTCCTGCCATGTGTGTGGATCTGCATTTTCACAGAGTTCAACTTTAAAAAACCACATGCGAACACATACTGGAGAGAAACCATACTCTTGTGAAATATGTGGATCTGCATTTTCAGGAATTACAACCTTGAAACAACACATAGTAACTCATAGTGGAGAAAAACAGTATTCTTGTAAAGTGTGTGGATCTGCATTTTCTCGAAATTTACATTTGAAAATGCATATACGAACTCACACTGGAGAAAAACCATACGTTTGTAAGGTCTGTGGATTTGCATTTTCTCATAACCCATCTTTGAAAAAACATATGCGAACACACACAGGAGAGAAACCATATTCTTGTGAGGTATGTGGATCTACATTTTCAAGTATCTCATCACTGAAAAGGCATATGTTAATACACACTGGAGAGAAGCCATATACTTGTGAAGAATGTGGATCTGCATTTTCAAAAACCACATCTTTGAAAAGACATAGAGAAACACACTGTGAAGAGAAACCCTATGCTTGTGAAGTGTGCGGATCTACTTTTTCATCAAAATTAAACTTGAAGCAACACAAGGAAAGCTCGCACTGAGAAGAGTCATTAAGATATCCAAGATTAAATAGATGCTCAAATCTCTTTGTATATTTGCTATTAGTATCACAATATCTTACATTGTGATAACAATAGCAAATATACATAGAAGAATTTTGAGTGTCCAAATAATGTTAGATATATAGAGATTATATAGTTTTATAATATATAAATTCATATTTTAACAAAATCAATATTTGAAAATCTTCAAAGAAAATACACTGAAAATACTCTATAATTTTGCAAGGTTTGGTGATGTACATTGTTCAAAAATCTTATCCTTAAAGCAACACATGGAAAATTACAAAGGAGAGAGATTTTACAAGTTGCATGCATCTGTATTTTAGATAACATTTCAAAAGGTATGTGCAAATGCATAATGGAGAGAAGCCCTGTTCCTGCAAAGTGTCTGGACATGTTTTTTTTTTTTAGAGATTTGAAGAGGTATAGATGAAATGTATGTGTGAAATGGCCCTATTCTTGTCAAATATGTGAATTGCATTTTCGTACGCTGTACTTTTTCAATCAACATATGTGAACACATACTGGATAGAAAAACCATCAAAATATACACTTGTTCAGCAAACATGGGGAAACATACCCACAATAAGATGAAATGTTAAAAGGATGATTTTCCCAAGACACTGCTTTTTTAAATACTGTCACTTCTCGGCAATGTTTATTGTTTAAAAAGCGATGATTAGAATTTTAATAAAACCGACAATAAGACAGAGTCTCACAGCAGTCATGTAATGTTTTTAAGTTTATGAAAAAAGAATTGTTCTCATTTATTTCATAATAAACTGATGATAAATATTGGATTATATTAGTTCTACTTGTATTACTTTTTAGAATATTATAAATATAAAATTATTCTTGTAAATAAACAATCTAATAAATAGTGTTTAATATCGTTCTTGTAAATTATCAAGAACAAAAAAATGTATAAATTCACATTTATATGTTTAAGTTTTATTGCAATTAAGGTAGTTATAATAATAGCGGTGTCAATGAAAAACATGAGGAATAGTATTGAAATAAATTGCCCTGTTGTGTAACTGTGTCAGGAGCAAAATAATGGCCTGTTTGAATAAATTCTATTCCCACTGTGTAAGAATGAAATAATAGAAAAGATGAAAAGATTGTTAGATAAATATAGATATTTATAGCTGCAGAAAGAGCTCTGAACAGATAACATAGTATAGGATTCCTACCAGGAAATACAAGAGGTCTTTGATCTAAGTAGAGTTGATCTGTGGTGGCCTCACTATGTATTGGTTTCACCCTAAGTTTTAAAATCACCTTTATCTTTTACGTTGTTTTTAACACATTTGCTGTTATATACACTGCTTAAATCTTAAGACTAATAAAAATAAAGAGAAAATATATCTTTTGTGTTAGACTCAACCACTTATTCGAGTAGAGCTTTATTTTAACCATCTACACTCTTCAGCAGTGTTTATTGTTTTAAAAAGTGATGATTAGAATTGCGATAAACATTAATGAGGAGTGAAGGTAGTTAAAATAATAGGAGTGTCAAGGGAAAAACAGTCCTTTTGACACCCTAATTATAATGCAAGAAAATGCACTTCTACCATTGGGGACCCTTTAGACTAGCATTTCTCAACTGGGGTACACTGAACAAAACTTGTATATTATCTGAAACTTTTAAATTTTTATTGAGTTACATCTGTTAGTAAAACTCACCCCATATTTTGTATTTGTGTGTTTCAAGCAAAAACGGTAATAAAAAGGAAATGTAGTTTACAAACAATAAAATGAAAGAGAAAAAGCAAATTGTAAAGAAGTAAACTGTACTAAACAATGAACCTCAGACAAGTCAGAGGAAAGACCTAGCCAAGTAATGGTTAGCCTGGTCTACGATACCGAAGATTAACTTTATCATTTAATTTTTAAAATTTTTAAAACATTTGCATTTTATCTATTACTGTAACTATATTTTTTTAAATTTTATAGGTTTTTAAAATTTTATTGTTGATGTGGAACACTCATACTCTCTCGCCAAATCTATTACTCGTGCGTCTTTATAATGTGACACTATTTAGTTATGGTAATTGGCTAACTAATTAACCATAGAAATTAAAACAAGAAATACTGAGAACGGAAAGAAGATATCTCGAAAGATATACTGTTCGATATTAAAAAGATTTTATTTTATTTCCGAAAAAGTTACTTTTCACAAAGACAGTAGACCCGTAGAAAAGCCATATCTGAGATGTTGACAAATTGATTAATGTTGTTTGTAAAAAGAATGCTTGCTGAGAGAAACACGAGATTCAGAAAAAAGCAAAGCGTTGAGATATCGGGCAGACCATATGGCGGTCATAAAAATTTCGGCGGATACGGGGTGGGAGAATCAATATTAACTGTCTTCTCAAGATATCATTTTTCATGAGTGTCAGCAAGGCAAAGCCATATGGTATTTGTTGGAATTTTGGCATGAGAAATATTTTATTCCGATACGAGTTGGAGAGAATTGTTATTATTTACTTTTCCAAAGTGTCGTCTTCAGGCGCCGACACGTTGAGTAGCAATATGGGGATTATAAAATTTTGAGCACGAGAAAAGATATCGTGATTTGGGAGATACAGAATTTAATTTCTCAAGAAGCCAAGGGTTCCAGTAAAAGCTAACTTCATGAAGGGACCAGATGGCAGACTTTGACAGTTGATTGATGGAGTTTGTAAAGAGTGCTGGTTAAGAAGATGCAGAGTGACCGAAAGTGGCAATGTGTGATTCGTAAAAATTTTGGCTGATGGGGGAAAAAAAAAAAATTTTGTAAACAAAAAATGCTGAGTTATAATTTTAAGGAGGTTAGCTTAGCCACACCCGCACGGGCAGGATGCCATTGGTCGAGTGGTGGCAATGGTGATAGGCGGAGCTAATTTGATGAGAAGGACAGGCAAGTTACTAACGCCCACTGAAGGGATTGGTATGAGGTACCAATGTGAGAGAGGAAGAGTTTGGGAGGATAGCTCTCCTCCGAGTTCTCCTCACGGACGAGGAGATCCCCCCAAAATGGAAAGTGATTAATTTTCCAAAAATGGGAAGTAAACAATTTTCCTGTAGCAGACATTTTTGTAGCAGACATAGTGAACCAGAGCCGGAGTTGAATGATAGAAATGGTAAACAAGACTGGCCTTATACTCAACGAAAGAGAGTTCGTCTTTGTCTGGTATGTAGGACTTCGATTTAAGAGAAGACGAGTACATTGTTCCGTCAAAAGAGACCTTTCTTCTTTGTTGTCCCACAAGAAATTTGTTCATTAGCAACTGTGTATAATATTTAACGTTTCGCGAACACTCCCAATACTTTTAGGGATAGGTGCAAGCTATGTTTAGAATAAAAAATCAGGATAATAAAATATAAAGATCAATGCAAACTATTAAATCAACGGAAAGAGCTAATTACGAAATGTAGACATAGGAACAGATTCAAAATTACATAAGAATACATGTATATATATGTGGGGGTGTATGTGTGTATGGTGGCATATATGTATATATATGTATGTATGAAGATATGTACGCATATAAGTGTGTTGGACAGCATGATTTATTCCATTGGGTGCTCTGGTATTACCCACAATCTATAAATATATAACTCAACTAATTTACATTAATCTTAACGGGTTTAAGTTTAAATTCCCCATCACTTATTAATAATATTGGACCCTTGTAATATAAAAACTATTTACTGTGAATCCCAGGAAAACACACTCGGCCCGAGGGCTAAGATCAAAGTGTAGTACGCTACCTTTGTGAGCCTCCGGTGCCTTCGTTGAGAGAATACTCCTTGGAGTGATCTCGTTTCCGCGGTCGATCCGCCCTGGAAGACGTATCGCCTCTCTGACCCAGCTTCAAGTACTACCCTTCGGCGCGATCCCGCCTCCGCGGTCGATCCGCCCTGGAAGGCGTAACACTATTCTGACTCGGCCCCTGTTTAGGGACTCGTCCTAACCGATCCAACGAACCTTCGTGCGTCTTTGACCAACTAGCTACTGCCAACTCTCCGATCCGGCAGTCGACCAGCTACCATCGCCGACCAACCCTACACTCGTTTCGCTGATACAACCGAATCAACTTCCCCTGAAGGAAACCAGTCATACCGGACCCGACACCGATACAACACACTTCTCCAGAGTACACTCGTGTACACTTTGGATAAATAAATTCGACGTTTATTGTTTCATAAACCTCTGCCTTTGTCCTCTCATTGTCTTGGCTGTTTCTCACCTTTCTTCAATAAGCTTGCGGGGGTGGGGGCGACATCCTTATCGGCCCCCGCAACACGCTCACAAATTGTCGGGCTCTTGCTTCCAAAAAGCAGCTCCCAAACCATTGATTCTTATCAGAGATAAGAATATATTATTCTATCGAAGTGTATAGCAATTTTGGAGGGAAAAGTTCCTGGTATTTCTGAGCATTCTAATCTCGATGAACACCGAGGATACGCGCCTCTTTGGCAGTGACTACTTGACACCGTCTGTGATAACATCAGGTCGGCGACAGTAACACCAGTCATCTTCGGAACCAGTTTCAAGAAAGAGATGTTCCAGCTGGGCTGTAAAGACAGAACATTGGCCCTCTACAAAAAAACTAATTGAAATCTTCCTTGCAACAAGAAAAGTCCTATCGTTGATCTACAAACTCACTCAACTACAAAATTTGGATCTTCTGACAGTTTCCTCCTCAACAAGAGCTCTGAAGAAATTTATGTGAGCGTTAACCCTTAAGAATGATTTACTCGCTTGAAGAACTTTTACGCACTCAGAGAAATATTTTGAGTAAGCCTTTATATAAACATTTTTTTCTTCCTTTAAGTTAAAGGAATTTTCTTCTTCTTTTTTCTCTCATATTTGTGTATATCCCTTATTCTTTTTTGTGTATATAAATAAACATTTTCTTCTTTTATTGTTACACCCCGAGCAGGAATTTGAGTCTTTTATTCTTCCGCCTAAAAAAAGAGAATTGTCCGCTCTAATCTTTCAAGGTGCTGTTGCTTTTTTTCAATTCTGTCACATTTAACCATAACCCTTTAATGTGGGAGAGCTGGGACAAATTTCCCACAATTAGTCTTTTCACATGGATTATCTTTTAGGCTATTATTATCTTCCAACTTAAACCAAAGTGTAACTTCAAGGAGACATTTAAGTTATTTAAAAAAATATATATTTAGGAATTCTAGTGTTATGGTTTTGCTTTTAAATGGGATGCAGAACATTTGTCTAAAGAATATATGTCTAATGAATTTTCGTTAAAAAAACTTGTTTTTTTGAGTCAGAAAAATTATTGACAGATAATCATGTCATCATTTTTTCCATTTAAAAAAAAATGAAAATCTTAGTTTGAAATTCTTTTAAAAATCAATTATAATTTTTTCAAAACTTATTTTAAGAAAGTTAAACATTATAATGTTTATTTAAAATATTTTGAAACAAACTTAACTTAGTTTCTGTGCCGTAAAGAAGTAATTTGAAAATAAAACAAAGCAGGTCATAACATTTCGTGTCACTTGACAAGTGACGAAAAACATTGTCATGACGTATTGATAAGCTTACTTGAGGATAATTTATTCTTTGGAAGGAGAGAAGCGAAATTATTTAGATTTAAGTGAACAAATTTACCTCGTTATTTTTAATGTTGCTGCTGAAAATAGCTTAGGATGGTGTTCAATTTGTTTTAATTAGTAAAAACGCTAATTCAAAATGCTCAACGTGTTTCACACAAAAGAATTTGTAATAATGAAATCGACGTTCAGTGGAGAACGCTTACACTCAAGCCACGTTTTGTGGCTTGAGTGTAAGCGTTCTCCGTTGTGACCTTCCGTACTTTTTAATTACAGACATTTTAACGATTTTTATGAACAAAAAATTACATTACTTAATTACTGCGGGTCTTCTGATTAGTCAAATCATTACAATTTACAAAGCGCTAAAAATGATCGATCTCATAAGGACATTTATAAAAGTGAATGCGGCTTTCAACTAATTGTATATTTTAACTTAAATGTAAAAATCTATTATAATTAAAGAAATAACAAATAATTGTATTAAAAATTCATTTTTCATCCTAAAATTTTTTTGCTTTCAGAAAATATTGTCCATATTCATAAAAGCAAATAAAAGCATTTGAAATTAAATAATATTTTTGTTTTATTGATTTTTGTATGTTACAACTCAGGGATGATTTTCAGGTAGGGGGTGTCCAATTAAAAAACAAAAACAAAAAAAAAACATGATTTGCTTTCCTCAAAGTCTTGTGCTTTTAACTAATATAATCACTAAACTGAACGCAACTGAATTTCTAGAGTTTTCATAAAATTAATTGGGGGGGGGGGGTAATAAATTTAAAAAAAAGATGAATTTAATAAAAAATAACATATTTATAATAATTTCCATCATTTGTGAATAGTTTCTGAAAGTTTTATTAACATCCGACAATTATTTTTATTTTTGCAAGATTTTCCAAATTAATGCCTGTCATACAAAAAAAAAAAAAAAAACGTGCTAAAAATTGTATATGTTATTTTACTAGTTCCGGTGATACAAAGAGAAACAAGATTTTTTCAATCAAAATTTAGAATGTTCTAAAAAGAAGGAAAATTTTTTTTAAATAATTAAAAAAAACTTTGGTCTTTCCTCTTAATAATAACATAAACATTT
Source organism: Acanthosepion esculentum (assembly GCA_964036315.1). Classification (NCBI taxonomy): domain Eukaryota; kingdom Metazoa; phylum Mollusca; class Cephalopoda; order Sepiida; family Sepiidae; genus Acanthosepion; species Acanthosepion esculentum. Next base: position 29,715,895 of record OZ038479.1, on the reverse strand, counting down.
AGATGATAAAATTTTGTTTTCGCCAAGTTTGGCGTCTTTTTCATCAGAACTATCCTCTTTTTTTAGCAATCTCATGAAGGTACCTAAGTAGGAACATTCATCTAAGGGCAACCTGTCCAAGGAAATTTGTTTAAGGAATACTCATCTAAGGATGGTGGTGTAGCAGCTCGGATTGAGGAATCGGAGAGTCAAGTTCGAATTCCAGTTGAATCCATTACATGCACTTATGTGCTAATAATACCCTTGGGAAAGGTATGAATTCTCTTCTTCTCTATGGGTAAACAGCAGGATGATATTTCTCAAATTCCCATGTGTTGGCAGCCTAAAATTTTCATTCTTTAGCCATAAAACTGCTAATATCTACTTTTTGCTTACTCTATGTAAAATACTAAATGGATATCTGGATTCTTTGACTAAAAATCTATAATGGTGTCAAGTTTCATTAATTTCTGGTCAGTGGATCAGAAGATATAAGTGTTTTGTTTAATTGTTGAGTACGAAAATAGAAATGTCCGTCCACAGAAAATGTCACTTCAGCAAAATTTCAACTTGCGAGCAGTTAGGAATCTTCACTTAAAACTTTTAAGGATTTTCTAATGACTATAAAATCTGTAAGATATATCAAAATGAAAAAAAAAAAAGTATTTTTGAGGGTTACATTTTTCCATTTTTTGTGTTGAATTGACATGACCTAATTGCAATATTTTGACAAGTTGAATGATTTAAAAACTAAATAAAAAAATAGACAAAATTTTTTTTAATGAGATTTTGTATTACTGTAGTATACAGAAAAATTTCCGCAACATTCAAAATAATTTTACAGCATTTCTGAAAATGTTGCTAGTCAAAAACTAACAAAACAAAATCTTTTAACATTCGAGTTGTTATGATTCAATTTATTTTTTTAAATTCCCATATATTTGTTGTTCTGTCTGAGACTTTCACATGAAGTGACTCCAAACATACCTTCTCCTCAGTATGTGCTCTCATATATATTTGTGTAAGTTAACATCCTGAGAAAAAGATTTGCTACACACAGAGCTTAACGAGTATGTATTTTTGTATGCTTGTGCAAGGTACCCTTTTGCGAAAAAGCTTTGCCACACACATCACAAGCATATGGAGTCTCTCCAGTATGTGTTCTAATATGTTCTTTCAGAGTGGACTTCTGACAGAAAGATTTGTCACAGACTTGACAGCTGAAAAGAGTTTCACCAGTATGTGTTCGCATATGTCGTTTCAAATCAGCATTTCGTGAGAAAGCTATACTACAAACTTTACAAACATATGAAGATTCTCCAGTATGTATTACCATATGTCTTTTCAACGTACCCTTTATAGAAAAATCTCTGTTACATATTTCACGGCTGAATGGAGTCTCTTTTGTATGCTTGGTCATATGGTCCTTCATATGACTTCTTCGAGAAAAGGCTCTGCCACACACTTCATAGGCATGAGGAGTCTCTCCAGTGTGTGCTTTCATGTGATTTTTTACATAACTCTTTCGTGCAAATGCTCTGTTACATACTTCGCAAGAGAATGGCATCAATCCAGTGTGTATTCTTAGATGTTCTTCCAAATGGGATCTTCGTGCAAATGCTTTATCGCAAATTCCACAAACAGAGGGAACCCATTTGCCAGGAGCCTTCTTTGGTGGTTTCAAAGAGAAGGTTTTATCACTGGTAACGACAATCAATTCACATTGATCTTCCATGGTGATTTTCAAAGTGCTTTAGCATAGAAAATACTTTAGCGAGGACTATAATAATATTAATAAAGGAAAAAAATATATTTTCCCTGTTCAGAGTTTCTTTATCAGTTTTAAAAAGATAAAAGCAATAAAATTCTTATATGTAAAAAAGCAACAATCAAATTAACATGTAATTTTCAAATATGCAATTTAAGAAAAGCCCCATTCATATATAAGTTATCTCCCTTTAATTTTCTTTATTTTGTATTTTTTAGTGAAGATTTTGATAATGCTCTCACTTTTTGTTACCTATAGTCTTCATCACCTTTAGCAGAATGTCAATATTAGGAGATAATTGCAAAATTATCATGAATCAACTTTTGAGAAAAAATATTAAGGGGTCCAGAAGTGGTAGCTTTTGGTAGTTAATGAAACTTATTGAGATTTATTATACACTAGATAATTTAAATACTCTAGTTTTCAAATGTTCTTTAGCCTTTTGCTACTTTTCAGGGCTGAAGATGTTTAAGCCTTTTAAATTTAACTTTAGAAATAAAAAACCTCCATAATTTTTCAAGAAAACTTTTCAGACAAGTTAATCAGCATGAAACTACATTTGATATTTTCAAAATCATATATGTTTGGATATCTAGAAAAGTCAGTGTTCACTCCATTGTAACAGACAAAGCATGTCACCGCGTTTAATAGAAGAAATGTTGATAAAATAAAGAAATTGTTCATCAGCAAAAGATTTTTTTAAAAATGTAGACTGGCAGTTGTGAAGTAATTCAACTTTTTGCCAAAATGTCCCTCTGGGCAGTAATTTGACTTTTCACAAGGGTAAAGAAAAGTTAAGAGTACCAGCCAGAATTCAATATCTTTTTAGAATTAGTATTTGACCTGAAACACGTACACCTTGGAAATTTCTAAAGAAAAACAGCAGATCAATTAATCCAGTTCTTTTCTTTATGTCTATGAGTGAACAGACTGGTGACCTGAATGAACATGGTACTTATTGTTTCGAAGTGCATAGCCAAATATTACATGATGATCTCACATGGTTATAATTAAGATTTTTATGTTCAAATATTTTTTAACCAAACAAAAGAAATTTGGTTTTGTTCTATTTGTTTATACAGCATTTAAACATAAACACATGCAAAAGATAATTTATAAGGCAGTACGAACAGCCTTAAGTACAAATATTCTTGTATTTTGTACTCGCAGGAATTCAGCTTCATTGCGCTGAAACTGGAAGAACTAGAAATTCCTCATTTGGAGACAGGTTTATTCGTGAGCAAATAGAAAGACACTGGTTGCAAGTGGAGATTTCAATTTAGAAATCTTAGAGGTTGGCAAAAAACAGCCAATGGTTATAGTGACTTGGGATTCATGTTTTGTTTTTAAAAACAAATTTCAAACTGAAATTCATCTTCTCAAGTTGAAATTCACATTTTAAATCCCTTGCTTTTCAAATGTTTTCAAATATCAGCCTTCTGAAATAAAAAAAAAAAAGGAAAAAATTAGAACCTCAGTAAAGAAATCAAGTAAAATTTTTAAATGTTAGTGGTTAGAAGATAACCAATAAATTTTATTTTAATATCAGTCATTAGAAAATCCCCATCAAAAATTTTAAAATGTTAATGTTAAAAAATCACCCCCCACCTCAAATTTTTTTTAATTATTAGTGGTTAGATAATCCACCCCACAAAAATTTTGGTTAATTTGCAGTGTAACACCCGCACTCAGTTCGCATTAAAAATTTCCAAAATTTTGACAAAAACAAATTGATGATTTAAATTCTCCAAGGAGTCCTGCTTTTAACTAATATAAATATGAAAAGGCTGAAATTTTAAAATTAAGTGGGAGTAACAGATGTAAAAAAAAAAAATTTTAAATAAATATTTTACAAAGATTTTCTAAAAAAAAAAAAAAATTTATTTGTTTGTAAATAATTCCTGAAAATGTCATTAAAATCCTCCAGCAATTATTTGATCTTTACAAGAATTGCCAAAGCAATGTGTTTTAAATGCTAAAAATCCCTACTAATCTCTGACCCCCACACAAATGAAAAAAAAAAAAAATTAACCAAAATTTTGAACGCACGAAAAAGGATTAAAAGAAAAAATAAATTGATAAAATAAACAAAAAATACTTTGGTCTTTCATTTTCAGTATAAAACTTTGTTTTTATTAAGTTGGGGCCTTTTTTTCTCATCATCAAGAAATGTTTTTTTTTTCTCCCAGAAAAGCTTTGGCGGTACCTAGAGGCCATTTTTTTTCAGGTAAATTTGCTTTATAGCACCCGCGCTAAATATCTCTTAAAATTTTCACAAATTGTCATAATTCTGTGTAAATGTACTTGCTGAACTCGAATTAACAATTAAATCATGAAGAAACCTACCGTTTTGGAGTTATCGACAAGAAAAAAAATCGGACTTCTTGTTGGTCATTCGTCCCCCATTACTGCCATCAGGATCTCTGATTCAATGCCAAGTACTTTCACTGGTGTATGAAAAATGTTGGCCTATTTACTTCTTTTACAGCTATATCTCTTTTTGAAATCACTACGCATTATCGTAATTTTTTTTCTTTTTGATAAGTGTAGTCTTATTTAAAATATTACGATAAAACCTTTTTTTCTGTGTAGAATAGCAATCACAAATTAAAAGAACAAATAAAATAAAAATAAAGCATTTTTTTATATTTTAAAATTAAAAATAAAACAAAAATTAATGCACAAACTTGGTAAAGTAGAAGGGTTTATTGTATTATTTAATTTTTTTTTAATTTGTCCCCTTTTCTACACAGAAAGAAGCCAAACACAACCCCTAACCCTAAAAAAAGAAAAGAAAATTACATTTCTTTATGGTAGTGCGTAGTGATTTTCTGCAACGAAAGTCTATTAAAAGAAGTAAATAGGCCAAAATTTTTCTTACACCAGCGGAAGTACTCGGCATTGAATCAGAGATCCTGATGGCAGTAATGGGAGATGAATTACCAACAAGAAGTCCAATTTTTTCTTGTCGATAACTCCAAAACGGTAGGTTTCGTCATAATTTAATTGTTAATTTGAGTTCAGCATGTACATTTACACGGAATTATGACGATTTGGGAAAATTTTAAGAGATATTTAGCGCGGGTGTTAAAAAGCAAATTTACCTTTTTTCATTATGGTATGCTCTTTCAAATATCCTCAAATTAATGGAGGTACCTAAATAAATATTAATTTGTAAAGTTTCAACAACTCAGCAACGAGACACTTCTTGTCACAACTATATAAGATCGCCATTGTTTTTAAAAACCCCAAAAATCATTTCGAGAAAATACGAATGAATGCTCTTTATCGTTATCCTTATTTATATTTTGTTCAACAGGATTATCTACTAGTAGACGGGGTTTTACATAACTTTATTCTTTATTAAAAATGAGATCTTGGGTTGTCTTTATAAAACAGTATCGAAAATGAGACGAAACAACAATGTGGCTGGTATGAAACGGAACGAAATGAATTTGCTCGTAAATCAAAATTGGTTTCAAGAAATAATTTTTACAAAAAAATACAGGTAATAAAATAAATAAACAGAATACATTATTACAAGATTAAAGACAAGTTAACATCAAAAACTATGAAGACATCCATATTTTCATAACAACGTAAAGTCAGGGTTCAATTGAGCATTATACATACATTAGAAATCGAACCCCCATTTTAGAACCAATTCCCTTGAAAAGTTGAATTTTTCATGAAGACAAGGGAATCACCAATTAAGGCCAGTTTCATATTGTACAAAAAAAATTGTAGAAAAATATGTTAAAAATATCTAAATATTTTTCTGGCAAAAAACAAAAATAATAAAATTAAAACTTTCAATGATCTTTAAAGAACTAAAGAAACTATTAAAAAAAGGCAGTTACTACATTTAAAAAAAAAACTTTTGTCCTTTAAAAACCTACGCTTTTCTTCTTTTAGTTATAAGTCCAAGAATAGCTTCTGCTTCTAAAAATTATATGTAGACAAATCCCAAAAGTGTTTAAAAAACAAAACATTTAAGCAAAGAGTACACTATTTACATTATTTGGACTATTTTCCTCATCTTTGTTGTCATATTTATTACGTTTCGGCTGTTGTATGCTCCGGTCTTCTTCAGGTGGTTGGAATGTCGAACTGAACCCTTTATTTTGCTCACTGGGGTAGACTTCTAATTCCATGTCCCATGTTTTAATGGATGTCAGTTATCAGTTATCTCCTGTTAATTTCCCTCTGAAAGTTCTCCACTGCCTTAACCGGGTATTGAACTCACACTCTTTTGGATCCTGTCACTGGATCTAACTAACGCCTCCATCCACTGTGCCATGTTTGTTAGTTAGATCCAGTGACAGGATCCAAAAGAGTGTGAGTTCAATACTCAGTTAAGGCAGTGGAGAACTTTCAGAGGGGAATTAACAGGAGATAACTGACATCCATTAAAACATGACACGTGGAACTAGAACAGTCTACCCCAGTGAGTGAAATAAAGGGTTCAGTTCGACATTCCAACCACCTGAAGAAGGCCGGAGCGTACAACGGCCGAAACGTTGTAATAAATATGGCGACAAAGATGAGGACAGTAGTCTGAATAATGTAAATACTGTACATAATACCTCATCTCAGAAATATAGACAGATACTTAAGCAGAGACATTTTTTTCTATCTCTTCTTGACTCAAATATTGAGTAGGTGGCTTGATTAGAGAAGCAAATATAAAATAATTTTATTGTTTTTATTTTTTACTTACTTTCAAATATCGAAATCTCAGGTAAAAACAAAAAAGCGAAGTCATAACCAGGAAAAAGCCCTTTTTTATTTTCTCAATGTTCATTTCCAATCGTGAAGAGGAAAAAAATCAAACTTCTTGCAGTTTCGTTTTTTTGTTGCCAATCATTTCCACACAGAATTGTTTCTAACAGAATAAATAATAAATATTATTATTAAATACTAGAATTGAAAATTTAATAAACACACGACAAAACAAAGATAAATTATTTAGATATGAATTTAAAAACAAAACGTTACCTAAATAATAAAAATCATCGTTAGTACGAGCAAGAACCGGTGTTAAACAAGGATTTGCCCACCGCGTAAAAAAATCCAACAGCAAAACGATCTGACGGACAATTTTTACCCTCATACAAAGTAAAAACAAAATTAAAATTGGTGTAGCCTTCGCTTTACGACGGTAACTCTCTATAGATTATGGAAACTGAGGATATTTATTCCTGAATAAAAACAGAAAATGTGGCACAAGGCCGAAATGGGGAACGGGAAAGAGGTTGGTCTTAAGCTTTCTGTCTTCTTAACTAACTTTAAAGTTAGTATGATTGGGTCAGCGTTTGTGGCCAGCTAAAGTTTAAAGTTTCTTAGCTCGCTACAAACCCTGACTCAATCATACTAACTAACAATGTTCCTTACACCAAAACAACACATTATTTCTCCCCACATCCACCATAATACCTCAATGTCTCCATGAAAAAACTAACTAGTCCCACATATAATTTATCATCTGTGGGGGTTGGGGGGTGGGGGGTATAAAATAACAATAAAAAATTTAAAAAACTAGCCCCAATGGGTATATATTTACATACAATATGAAATAAAACTATTTACAAGAAACTAAACAAAATTATGTTAGTAATAAAATGCTCCACAATCACTAAATGTGGCAGAAACATCAATTAACCGGACGAAATTAATGTGGGAGGGACTATAATAATATAAAACATTCGTTCATCTCAAGCATTCACACAGACACGTACTCATTCAGACACAACAACAAATACGAAAAATACACACGCGAAACGAAAGGCGTCCCGCATCCACCAGAGAACTGACATCACTGACGACCTAACGAGGGAGGGGATTGGGAATTAAACTTACAGAAAAATAGGGACAGAAATAAAAGGGGCCAATGAGCATACATACCCTAGCTAAGTTTACAGAAAAAAGGAAACTAAAAATTCAAAAAACCAAACCTAAGCTTACCAAATTTCGGGATGGGTTGGTTGGATTATGGAAACAGTTTATTTAATTCTGAAACTCCAGAATATGTGGCACAAGGCCGAAATGGGGGAGGGGTAAAAGGACGGTCTTCTGTCTTAACTTTTTAACTTAGCTAGCCACAAAAAAACGCAGACCCAATCATAAGGTACCTTCATGAGAGCGTGCATTTGTTTTTGAATTTTCGTTTTAACGGGAGCCATTAATTTTGAAAATCTTGTAAAAATAAAAATAATTGTCGGATTTTCATGAAACTTTCAGAAACTATTCACAAATGATGGAAATTATTATAAATATGTTTATTTTTTTTTTAAATCATGGTAATTTTTTATTTTATTTATTACCCCCCCCCCCCATAAGTAATTTCATGAAAACTCATGAAATTCTAAGGTGTTATGATTTTAGCGATTATTAGTTAAAGGCACAAGGCTTTGCCTTTGACCAAAGCAAATGCATTTTACTTTTTTTTTTATTTCGGACCCATCTACCTTAAAATCAGCTCTGAATTGTAACATACAAAACTCAATAAAACAAAGATATTATTTAATTTCAAAAACTTTTAAAACAATATTCCTTGCATCAAAACAACACATTCTTCCGTACCTTTCTCACCATAACCACCATAATACCTCAATGTATCCATGAAAATACTAACTAGTCCCCATATGTACAATTTGTGGTCTGTGGGTGGGGATAAAACAACAGTTTTAAAAATTAAAAAAAAAATAATAGCCCCAATGAATATTTACATAATGAAATAAAACTATTTACAAGAAACTAAACAAAATCATGTTAGTAATAAAACCCCTCCACAATCTCTAAATGTGGCAGAAACATCAGTTAAGCACTCACGTCACACAGACACAACAACAAATGCGAAAACTAAAACACGAAACGAAAGACGCCTCGCATCCACCAGAGAACTGACATCACTGACCACCTAACGAAGGAGGGGATGGGGATTACACTTAAGGACAGAAATAAAAGGGGCCAATGAGCATGCATACCCTAGCTAACCTAAGTTTAATGAAAAAAGGGAAACTAAAAATTAAAAAAACAAAACAAACCGAAGCTAACCTAATTTCGGGATGGGTTGGTTGGATTATGGAAACTGAGTAATATTCGAAAGAAAAATATTATGCTTAGAAACCGCATTTAAAATAAAGCTAAATCCGATTGTCAATGCTTGCTCAAAATATGAAAATAAAATAAAAAAGATCCGAGGGTTAAGTTAAAAATAGAATCGAAATGGATTCAACTGGAATTCGAACTTGACTCTCCGATTCCTCAATCCGAGCCACTACACCACCGTCCTTAGATGGCATGGGATGCATTTTTTAAGTCCCCCTTGAGAGAATGCGGTATTGTGGTGTATGGAGGGTTGAGTGGTGACGGGCGAGTTTTTATGGTGAATGTGGAAATTGTAATGAGTGAATGGGTCGTGAATCAGATTAGTTAGGTATAGGATAGTTAGTGTCGACCAGCCTCAACCCCTCCCCATTTTAGGCCATGTGCCACAATTGTGTAATTTTCACAATAAATATTGTCCTTAGATGAGTATTCCTTTAAATAAATGTCTTTGGACAGGTTGCCCTTAGATGAATGTTCCTAAATTCGATTTTATTTTTTCACTTAACGAACCCTAGGATCTTTTTATTTTATTTTAATTTTTTGAGCAAGCATTGACAATCGGATTTAGTTTTATTTTAAATGCAGTTTCTTGTTTATTTAGCATAATATTTTTCGAATATTACTCAGTTTCCATAATCTATAGAGAGTTACCGCCGTAAAGCGAAGGCTACACCAATTTTAATTTTGTTTTTACTTTGTATGAGGGTAAAAATTGTCCGTCAGATCGTTTTGCTGTTGGATTTTTTTACGCGGTGGGCAAATCCTTGTTTAACACCGGTTCTTGCTCGTACTAACGATGATTTTTATTATTTAGGTAACGTTTTGTTTTTAAATTCATATCTAAATAATTTATCTTTGTTTTGTCGTGTGTTTATTTTCAATTCTAGTATTTAATAATAATAGTTATTATTTATTCTGTTAGAAACAACTCCGTGTTGAAATGATTGGAAACAAAAAATACGAAACTGCAAGAAGTTTGATTTTTTTTTTTTTTCTTCTTCATAATTGGAAATGAACATTGGGAAAATAAATAAGGACATTTTTTTTCCTGGTTATGACTTCGCCTTTTTGTTTTTACCTGAAACTTCGATATTTGAAGGTAGGTATAAATAAAATAAAAAATAGAATTATTTTATATTTGCTTCTAATGAAGCCACCTACTCAATATTTGAGTCAAAAAGAGATCGAAAAAAAAAAATGTCTCTTTGCTTAAAAATAAATGTTTTGTTTTGTAAACACTTTTGTTGGGATTTGTCTACATATGATTTTTAGAAGCAGAAGCTATTATCTTGGACTTCTAATAACTAAAAGAAGAAAAGCGAAGGTTTTTAAAGGACTAAAAAGACTTAAAAATGTAGTAACTGGCTTTTTTAATAGTAAGTTCTTTAAAGGTCATTGAAAGTTTTTATTTTATTTTTATTTTTTTTTTGCCAGAAAAATATTTAGATTTTTTTAAAAATTTTCTATGGGAAAAAAACATTTTTTTTTTTTTTTTCCAATATGAAATTGGTCTTAATCAGTGAATCTCTTGGTTTCGTGAAAAAATTAACTTTTCATGGGAATTGGTTCTAAAATGGGGGTTTGATTTCTAATGTATGTACATGCTCAATTGAACCCTGACTTTATGTCATTGTGAAAATATGGATGTTTTCACAGTTTTTGACATTAGCTTGTCTTTAAATCTTTTAACAATGTATTCTGTTTATTTAAAATTTTATTAACTTTATTTTTTTGTAAAAATTATTTCTTGAAATAGTTATTACCAATTTTGATTTACGAGCAAATTCATTAAGTTCCGTTTCATACCAGCCACATTGTTGTTTCGTCTCATTTTCGATACTGTTTTTTATAAAGACAACCCAAGATCTCATTTTTAATAAAGAATAAAGGTAAAACCCAGTCTACAAGTAGATAATCCTTTTGAACGAAATATAAATAAGGATAACAATAATGAGCATTCATTCGTATTTTCTCGAAATGATTTTTGGGGGTTTTAAAAACAATGGCGATCTTATATAGTTGTGACAAGAAGTGTCTCGTTGCTGAGTTGAAACTTTACAAATTAATATTTATTTAGGTACCTCCATTAATTTGAGGATAAAAGAAAGAGCATACCATAATGAAAAAATGCCCTCTAGGTACCGCCAAAGATTTTCAGGGAGAGAGAGAGAGAGAAAAAAAAAAGCATATCCTGATAAGAAAAAAGGCCCCAACTTAATAAAAACAAAGTTTTATACTGAAAATGAAAGACCAAAGTATTTTTTGATTATTTTTTTATTTTTTAATCCTTTTTAGCACGTTCAAAATTTGGGTTAATTTTTTTTTTTTTTTCGTTTGTGTGTGGGTCAAAGATTAGTAGGGATTTTTAGCATTTAAAACACATTGTTTTGGCAATTCTTGTAAAAATCAAATAATTGCTGGAGGATTTTAATGACATTTTCAGGAATTACTCACAAATGAATGAAATTATTTTTTAATTTTTTTTTTAGAAAATCTTTGTAAAATATTTATTTTAATTATTTTTTTTTTTTTTTTTTACATCTGTTACTCCCACTTAATTTTAAAATTTCAGTCTTTTCATATTTATATTATTTAAAAGCAGGACTCCTTGGAGAATTTAAATCATCAATTTGTTTTTGTCAAAATTTTGGAAATTTTTAATGCGAACTGAGTGCGGGTGTTACACTGCAAATTAACCAAAATTTTTGTTGGGTAGATTATCTAACCACTAATAATTAAAAAAAATTTGAGGTGGGGGGTGATTTTTTTAACATTAACATTTTAAAATTTTTGATGGGGATTTTCTAATGACTGATATTAAAATAAAATTTATTGGTTATCTTCTAACCACTAACATTTAAAAATTTTACTTGATTTCTTTACTGAGGTTCTAATTTTTTTCCTTTTTTTTTTTTATTTCAGAAGGCTGATATTTGAAAACATTTGAAAAGCAAGGGATTTAAAATGTGAATTTCAACTTGAGAAGATGAATTTCAGTTTGAAATTTGTTTTTAAAAACAAAAAATGCATCCCAAGTCACTATAACCATTGGCTGTTTTTTGCCAACCTCTAAGTTTTCTAAATTGAAATCTCCACTTGCAACCAGTGTCTTTCTATTTGCTCACGAATAGACCTGTCTCCAAATGAGGAATTTCTAGTTCTTCCACTTTCAGCGCAATGAAGCTGAATTCCTGCGAGTACAAAATACAAAAATAATTGTATTTAAGGTGGTTTGTACTGCCTTATAAATTCTTTTGCATGTGTTTGTTTAATTACTGTATGAACAAATAGAACAAAACCAAATTTTTATTGTTTGGTTAAAAAAATATTTAAACATAAAAATTTTAATTATAACCATGTGAGGTCATCATGTAATATTTGGCTATGCACTTCGAAACAATAAGTACCGTGTTCATTCAGGTCACCAGTTTGTTCACTGATAGATGTAAAGAAAAGAATTGGATTAATTGATCTGCTGTTTTTCTTTAGAAGTTTCCAAGGTGTACGTGTTTTAGGTCAAATACTAATTCTAAAAAGATATTGAATTCTGGCTGGTACTCTTAACTTTTCTTTACCCTTGTGAAAAGTTAAATTACTGCCCAGAGGGACATTTTGGCAAAAAGTTACAACTACCATTGTCTCGTTTTTTTTTTTTTGTTTTTTTTTTCTGATTTCCTCTATTAAACGCAGTGACATGCTTTGTCTGTTACAAAGCAGTGAACACTGACTTTTCTAGATATCCAAACATACATGCCTTTGAAAATATCAAATGTAGTTTCATGCTGATTAACTTGTTTTTTTTATTTCTAAAGTTAAATTTAAAAGGTTTAAAGGCTTAAAAGTGTATAATAAATCTCAATAAGTTTCATTAACTACCAAAAGCTACCACTTCTGGACCCCTTAATATTTTTTCTCAAAAGTTGATTCATGATAATTTTGCAATTATGGTCTTCTAATATTGACATTCTGCTAAAGGTGATGAAGACTATAGGTTATATAAAGTGAAAGCATTAAACTAAATCTTCACTAAAAAATACAAAATAAAGAAAATTAAAGGGAGATAACTTATATATGAATGGGGCTTTTCTTAAATTGCATATTTGAAAATTACATGTTAATTTGATTGTTGCTCTTTTGCATATTAAGAATTTTATTGCTTTTATTTTTTAAAAACTGATATAGAAACTCTCAACAGAGAAAATTTTTTTCCCATTATTATTATAGTCCTCGCTACAGTATTTTCTGTGCTACAGCACTTTGAAAATCACCATGGAAGATCAATCTGAACAATGTGAATTGATTGTCGTTACCTGTGATGAAACTTTCCCTTTGAAACCACCAAACAAGGCTCCTGGCGAATGGGTTCCCTTTGTTTGTGGAATTTGCGATAAAGCATTTTCACGAAGATCCCATTTGGAAGAACATCTAAGAATACACACTGGATTGATGCCATTCTCTTGTGAAGTGTGTAACAGAGCATTTGCACGAAAGCGTCATGTAAAAGAACACATGAAAACACACACTGGAGAGACTCCTCATGCCTGTGAAGTGTGTGGCAGAGCCTTTTCTCGAAGAAGTCATATGAAGGATCATATGACCACGCATACAAAAGAGACTCCGTTCAGCTGTGAAATCTGTAACAGAGCTTTTTCTATAAAGGGTACGTTGAAAAGACATATGGTAATACATACCGGAGAATCTTCATATGTTTGTAAAGTTTGTAGTATAGCTTTCTCACGAAATGCTGATTTGAAACGACATATGCGAACACATACTGGTGAGACTCCTTTCAGCTGTCAAGTCTGTGACAAATCATTCTCTCGGAAGTCCACTCTGAAAGAACATATTAGAACACATACTGGAGAGACTCCATATGCTTGTGATGTGTGTGGCAAAGCTTTTTCGCAAAAGGGTACCTTGCACAAGCATACAAAAATACATACTCGTTAAGCACTGTGTTTAGCAAATCTTTTTCTCAGGATGTTAACTTACACAAATATATATGAGAGCACATACTGAGGAGAAGGTATGTTTGGAGTCACTTCATCTCAAAGTCTCGGACAGAACAACAAATATATGGGAATTTAAAAAAATAAATTGAATCTTTACAACTCGAATGTTCAAAGATTTTGTTTTGTTAGTTTTTGACTGGCAACATTTTCAGAAATGCTGTAAAATTATTTTGAATGTTGTGGAAATTTTTCTGTATACTACAGTAATACAAAATCTTGTAAAATAAATTTTTGTCTATTTTTTTTATTTATTTTTTAAATTTGTCAAAATATTGCAATTAGGTCATTCCATGTCAATTCAACACGAAAAATGTAACCCTCCAAAATCCTTTTTTTTTTTTTTTCATTTTGATATATATGTTGTAGATTTTATAGTCATTAGAAAATCCTTAAAAGTTTTAAGTGAAGATTCCTAACTGTTCTCAAGATATTGCAAGTTGAAATGTTGCTGAATTGACATTTTCTGTGGACGGACATTTCTATTTTTGTACTCAACGAATAAAGAAAACATTTATATCTTCTGATCCACTGACCAGAAATTAATGAAATTTGACACCGTTATAGATTTTTAGTCAAAGAATCCAGATATCCATTTAGTATTTTACATAGAGTAACCAAAAAGTAGATATTAGCAGTTTTATGGTTAAAGAATGAACATTTTAGGCGGCCAACACATGGGAATTTGAGAAATATCATCTTCATCCCTTCAAAGTAGCAAATGGCAGCACAAGATTTGAAAACTAGAGTATTTAAATTATTTAGTATATAATAAATCCCAGTAAGTTTCAGTAACTACCAAAAGCTACCACTTCTAGACCCCTTAATATTTAAATTATTTAGTATATAATAAATCCCAGTAAGTTTCAGTAACTGTCTCAAAGCTACCGATACTAGACCTCTTAATATCTTTTTCTCAAAAGTTCTGATTCGTGATAATTTCACAATTATGATCTAGTATCTGTCTATATTTCTGAAATGAGGTATTATGTACACTATTTACATTGTTTGGACTATTGTCCTCATCCCTTCACCGTTGAAACTGTTAGATGTAGACGTCTCTTCTACTCCAATAGCTTCATGTCTTGCACATCTCGCGTGTGGAATTCCCTTCCTTATTCCTGTTTCCCTGACAAAGACAATCTCCAACTATTTAAGTCAATCGACATCTCCAGTTGCCTTGATCTATCCACTTCCCTTCTCCACATCCTTTCACCTTTCATTCCTATCTGCTCTCGCTCCAAATCTTCTGTAACCCCCTTGCCTTGATCGATCCACTATCTTTCTCCACATCCTCTCCTTTACCACTCCTATCTGCTCTTCCTCCAAACCTTCTGTAACCCCTTGCGTGCTAGTGGCTTCCAGCCTTGCTTGAGGTGATAAGCTTAAAAAAAAAAAATCTGTTGCCATATTTATTACAATGTTTCAGCCCTTCAGTATGTCTATATTTCTGAGATGAGGTATTATGTACACTATTTACATTATTCGGACTATTGCCCTCGTCTTTGTTGCCATATTTATCACAACGTTTTGGCCATTCTACGCTCCAGCCTTCTTCAAGTGTCTCCTTAAGGACACATTGCACAGTGGATAGATCCAGTGACACGACCCAAAGAATTGTGAGTTCAATACCTGGTTAAGGCAGTGGAGAACTTGGAGAGGTGAATTAACAGGAGATAACTGATATCCATTAGACATGGTACGTGGAACTAGAACAGTCTACCCCGGTGAGTGAAATAAAGGGTTCAGTTCGACAAGGCCGGAACGTACAGCAGCCGAAACGTGATAAATATGGCAACGAAGATGAGGACAATAGACTGAATAATGTAAATAGTGTATGATCTTCAAATACTGACTCATTTCACTAAAGGTGACGAAGACTACAGGTAACAAAAAGTGAAAGCATTTAACCAAATCTTCACTATAAAATACAAAATATAGAAAATTAAAGGGAGATAACTTATATATGAATGGTGCTTTTCTTAAATTGCATATTTGAAAATTAAATGTTAATTTCATTGTTGCTTATTTATGATAATGATTGACAATGATTGACAACAAGTCTGTTGGTTTGTTTTTTAGATTAATATTAAAATCAGTTAAAGCCAGGAAATTGGTTGTTCTTGTAGGTGGGGAATAAAAATAAAGTGTAAATAAAAGAAAATGCCTGGAATACAAATATGTAAATCAGTAAAAGCAAGATTATAAATTAATACAGGAGACTATGAAATATTTATTTACGTGTGTATTTTGGATAGGAAAAAATGATCCACTATAAACTTTGTGCCTGAAATTAAATTGGAGTGTTAAAAGGGTTTTCTTTTTCCATTGATATCACTTACGTTAACTACTGTATATACTCGAATATAGGTAGCACTTTATTTCAACAAAATTCGGGGGTGTGACCTATCCACTCGACAACACAGAGAAGCTGAAGTAGACTGTGGTGTATCAGTCGTCCAGGCAAGTACTCTGGGCTCAAGCATAAGTGAAAATTTTTTTGACATTTCGGTTTTACACAATCGCCTCTTCGAACTACTGCATCACAGAAATAAAAAGTGTTTGATCTGCATGGCTCATGTCTACCATTTATATAAAAAGTGCTTGATCTGCATGGCTCATGTTTACCATTTATATAAAAAGTGCTTGATCTGCATGGCTCATGTTTATCATTTATATAAAAAGTGTTTGATCTGCATGGCTCATGTTTACCATTTATATAAAAAGTGCTTGATCTGCATGGCTCATGTTTATCATTTATATAAAAAGTGCTTGATCTGCATGGCTCATGTTTACCATTTATTATTTGATTTGTGATGAAAAAATATAATTTTCAATTGATTTTAAGATTGAAGCGATTAGCAGTATCCAAATTTTTTGTCTAAACAGAGCAGCCTTGCACTTGATAAGTAAATACCATGCAATTACAGCCCCCCAAATTTTTTTAATGTCTTAATACATGGAAGCAAAGTTTTGAAATAAAGGTGAATATATAAAAATATTTAACAAATATTAGTCATATTTATGTTAAAAAAAGGGTCATGTAAATCCCCCAGGTTATAGTGCAACCTCTCTGTGAGTCAACTGCAGATACCCACTTTGACAACTCTGAACTAAGGGTGTGTCCTAAACATAGTACCTTCATTCTTTGGCAATGTTTATTGTTTTAAAAAGGGATTCAGTCAGTTCTGTGCCATGCATGATACACGCTTAGGTGATCCTATATCTTTTGAGACATGACTGATGATGCAGGGTTTTTTCCCCCTGCAGTAGGTTGCCAGTTCCTTCTGTGGTAGCCCAGCTGCCATCCAAGGCAATAGAACCCGGTCTGTCCTGCTATTTACTCATAGCTGGTGGGGAAAGAAGAGGATTCATACCTTTCCCAAGGATATTAGCATGTAAGTGAACGTAATGGATTCAACTGGAATTCAAACTTGGCTCTCCGATTCCTCAATCTGAGCTGCTATCCATTAGTCCACTGCATACATCTATTAGGGATTAGAATTGCAATAAAACCTTAAAAAAAAAGACCTAGGGATTAGAATTGCAATAAAACCTTAAAAAAAAAGACCTAGGGATTAGAATTGCAATAAAACCTTAAAAAAAAGAAAGACCTAGGGATTAGAATTGCAATAAAACCTTAAAAAAAAAAAAAAAAAGGGATTAGAATTGCAATAAAACCTTTAAAAAAAAAAGACCTAGGGATTAGAATTGCAATAAAACCTTTAAAAAAAAAAGACCAAGGGATTAGAATTGCAATAAAACCTTTAAAAAAAAAAGACCTAGGGATTAGAATTGCAATAAAACCTTAAAAAAAAAGACCTAGGGATTAGAATTGCAATAAAACCTTAAAAAAAAAAAGACCTAGGGATTAGAATTGCAATAAAACCTTAAAAAAAAAAGACCTAGGGATTAGAATTGCAATAAAACCTTAAAAAAAAAGACCTAGGGATTAGAATTTTATTAAAACCTAAAAAAAAAAAAGACCTAGGGATTAGAATTGCAATAAAACCTTTAAAAAAGAAAAGACCTTGGGATTAGAATTGCAATAAAACCTTTAAAAAAAAAAAAGACCAAGGGATTAGAATTGCAATAAAACCTTTAAAAAAAAAAGACCTAGGGATTAGAATTGCAATAAAACCTTTAAAAAAAAAAAGACCAAGGGATTAGAATTGCAATAAAACCTTTAAAAAAAAAAGACCTAGGGATTAGAATTGCAATAAAACCTTTAAAAAAAAAAAGACCTAGGGATTAGAATTGCAATAAAACCTTTAAAAAAAAAAAGACCAAGGGATTAGAATTGCAATAAAACCTTTAAAAAAAAAAGACCTAGGGATTAGAATTGCAATAAAACCTTTAAAAAAAAAAAGACCAAGGGATTAGAATTGCAATAAAACCTTTAAAAAAAAAAGACCTAGGGATTAGAATTGCAATAAAACCTTTAAAAAAAAAAAGACCTAGGGATTAGAATTGCAATAAAACCTTTAAAAAAAAAAGACCAAGGGATTAGAATTGCAATAAAACCTTTAAAAAAAAAAGACCTAGGGATTAGAATTGCAATAAAACCTTTAAAAAAAAAAAGACCAAGGGATTAGAATTGCAATAAAACCTTTAAAAAAAAAAGACCTAGGGATTAGAATTGCAATAAAACCTTTAAAAAAAAAAAGACCTAGGGATTAGAATTGCAATAAAACCTTTAAAAAAAAAAGACCAAGGGATTAGAATTGCAATAAAACCTTTAAAAAAAAAAGACCTAGGGATTAGAATTGCAATAAAACCTTTAAAAAAAAAAAGACCAAGGGATTAGAATTGCAATAAAACCTTTAAAAAAAAAAGACCTAGGGATTAGAATTGCAATAAAACCTTTAAAAAAAAAAAGACCTAGGGATTAGAATTGCAATAAAACCTTAAAAAAAAAAGACCTAGGGATTAGAATTGCAATAAAACCTTTAAAAAAAAAAGACCAAGGGATTAGAATTGCAATAAAACCTTTAAAAAAAAAAGACCTAGGGATTAGAATTGCAATAAAACCTTTAAAAAAAAAAAGACCTAGGGATTAGAATTGCAATAAAACCTTTAAAAAAAAAAAGACCAAGGGATTAGAATTGCAATAAAACCTTTAAAAAAAAAAGACCTAGGGATTAGAATTGCAATAAAACCTTTAAAAAAAAAAGACCTAGGGATTAGAATTGCAATAAAACCTTTAAAAAAAAAAAGACCTAGGGATTAGAATTGCAATAAAACCTTTAAAAAAAAAAGACCAAGGGATTAGAATTGCAAAATTACCACAAAAAAAAGACCTAGGGATTAGAATTTTTTTTTTTTTTTTTTTTTTTTAAGCGTATCACCCCAAGCAAGGCTGGAGGCCACTATCATGCATGGGGTTATAGAAGGGATGGAGGAAGAGCAGATAGGAGTGGTAAAGGAAAGGATGTGGAGAAAGAGAAAGACAGTGGGTCGGTCAAGGCAGAAGATTTGGAGCGAGAGCAGATAGGAATGAAAGATGAAAGGATGTGGAGAAGGGAAGTGGATAGATCAAGGCAACTGGAGATGTCGATTGACGCTACACTTAAACCGTTGGAGATTGTATTTGTCAGGGAAACAGTAATAGGGAAGGGAGTTCCATAGGCGAGATGTGCGAGACATGAAACTATTGGAGTAAAAGAGACGTCTACATCTAACAGTTTCAACGATGAAGGGGTGGGAACGGGATGCCAGCCTAGAATTCCAATAATACCACAAAAAAAGACCTAGGGATTAGAATTGCAATCAAACCTTTAAAAAAAAAAGACCTAGGGATTAGAATTTGATTAAGACCTCAAAAAAAAAAAAAAAATGACCTGGGGATTAGAATTGTAATAAAACCTTAAACATAAGAAAGTGAATTTCTACATTTTCTTTGTCCTTGACTCTTGAGAATTGACAAGAAATAATAATAAACACTATTTGTTATTAAATTGTTTATTTACACTATTATAGTCTTTATTGGAATAGCTAGCAATTACCAATTGATTCAAACTTTATAAAATAGTAAATAAGGATTTCCTTGTTGACATATTTTAATAATATAGTAAGTACTAGTGCCTGATGAAAAGTTCTTAGCCCAACCGATTTCCCAAAAATTAGTACCCAAATGTTTGGTTATTGAAGTACTAAATTTGGAAAGTGATTTAGGCCAAGAACCTTTTAGCATTTTTTCATAAGTATTTATATTAAGATATGTTTCAGTTTGCGTTATTCAAAATAAAAAAAATTTCCCCAATACCAAATTCTGGGTTACCTCCCTTAGACTGCTTTACTAATATTATGTTTTGTGCTTTTTTTTTTTTTCCAATACAGTATTGCAATCCCTGCCAGCAGGATCGGATTATGCCCTTTTGGCAACCGTAGAGTAATGAAATTATGGGGCTTAACACAGATAGAGCAACCCTCTAACTCACCTGCACCCATATTGAATATTTTTTACTTGTGATATATTTTAACAACATTTACATAGCTTGAAGTTGTAAACTTATTGCAAATTCTTTCAATTAGATAACTCCACAGATTCGCTAAAATGAGCATGTCGCGATGAAAAAAAAAAATGCTCCAAAATTAATAAAAATAAAATTTTATTGTCAAAATCTTTATTAAGAAGAAAGTATCTTTTTATTATCAAATTATATTTTTTTTTAACTTTTGAGAAAATTATAAATTTTGGTTAAAAATGATTGGTATAGGAAATTTCAAGAAATTAAATTTTTGCCCCTTAATATTTATATTAGTTAAAAGCATAAATCCTTGGGAAATTTGAATCATCAATTTATTTTTATGTAAAACAGTTAAAAAAACAGTTAAAACAAGTTAGCAAAAATCTTCTCTGAATTGTAAAACAAAAAAAATGAAATCAAACTAAGACACTATTTAATTAGAAAAGCTTTTAACTGATTTCATGAATAAGATATATTAAGGACACTATTGTTTGAAGAAAAAATTTTTTTTTCCATGAATAATGGAATTTTACATTTAAAAAAAATTTTTAATTAGTGTAATTTATAAAGTTTCAAAACTTTCAAATTTCTGTATTTCTTTGTCCCTGTTCTGGGATATTGTTATCAAATAAAAAAAAAAATATATTTACTAATCATTCAGCGCCCCCCCCCCATTTTAAAAAGAATTGAAAATGTTCATAAATGTTCCAATTTGTGAATACACAACATTATCAAAAAGTTAGCGATAACTATAGGAAATTTAATGCCAAAGTATCTAAAATTCAATAAAACATGAGATTATGGAGAATATTTTTCGAAACTTTTAAGATTACTGAGTACTTAAAAACTATTTTAAAATGGTGTTTATGTTATATTCCTCAATTATTTTTTTTACAGATATAATCACCATAGAATAACGGATAAACTTCCGTCATTTAAGCTGTTAGCATGCCAACACCATAAACAGAAAAAAATGCATTTCTGTGATATTTTAAACTTAAACTAAGTAATATTTGTTTCAGATCAGATTAAACTATATTAATATATATATATATATATATATATATATATATATATATATATATATATATATATATATATATATATATATATATAAAAGGAAGAGGTTATAGTAGTTTCCAACGAGAGAAAAGTGTGTATATTAAAAAGAAGAGAGAAACCGCGAAAGTTTTTGGTTGTAATGTGGATTAAAAAAAATATATTATGCTTTATTTTCCATAATTTTGCTACACATGTTTCTGGTCTCGCGACCATTATCAGGCAAAGGGTGGAGATTTCCACATATTATTAAAAATAATTCATTTCTTCCTTTATGTTTTTCAATGTTAAATATTCTCGATATGAGACATTTTCCTTTTTTTGTGTTAGTTATCCAAATGTCTTTCTTGAACTGGCAGGGAAAAGTTCTGCGTGAAGGGTTAAAAAACAATTAAGGTTGGTCCGAGAAATGGAGTAGTTATTGGCATGCTTATCTTTTAATGACCCCTGTGTGTTTTTAGATCTATTTCCATTTTTGTGTGTTTTTGTCAGCATATGTGTATATATGTGTATATCCCCTCTCCATACATATATATATATATAATATTTATTTATATTCCTATATGCTTTATCTCTGATATTGAGCACTTTATCCCATAAATTTAGCACACTTTAAAACCATATTTCTTTGAAACATTAAAAGATAAGATACCGACAACTAATTCATCACTTCTCAAACCAACCATAATTGTTTTATGACCCTTCACGCAGAACTCTTCACTGCCATTTCAAGAAAGACATTCGGAATACTAACACAAAAATAGAGAATGTCTCGTATCGAGAATATTTAACATTGAAAAACATAAAGGAAAAAAATTAATTATTTTTAATAATATGTAGAAATCTCCACCCTTTACCTGAAGATGGTTGCGAGACCAGAAACACATGTATTAAAATTATGGAAAATAAAGCATAATATTTTTTTAAAAAATCCACATTACAACCAAAAATGTTTTCCCTACCTCTCTTCTTTTTAATATACACACTTTTCTCTCGTTGGAACCACTATAACCTCTTCCTTTTATATATATATATATATATATATATATATATATATATATATATATATATATATATATATTTATTTAATTATGGTTCGTTGTTTTTGTTGTATGAGTATTGCTTCAAGGATTAAAAATCTGTTTTTACTATTTGATTTTACTAGTATTTCTGTGTTGTTTGTGAGTAGCTGTGGAATGTTACCATCAATAAATAAAAGCAATTATAACTTGAGAGACTGCATCTTCAAATGCATATAACACCCAACACTCCCCTCCCCCAGAAAACATCTCACTTACATCACATCATAGCACTCACTAATTCTACGACACTCACCATTTATCTCTATCTACCCTGAAGATGACTTAAGAAAGTTGAAAGCTTAAGACCATATTTCTTGTACTTTTTCTTCTGAAATTAACTTCCAGGAATTTCTGACGGAATTTCCTCCCTGTCTGAGAAGGATCATTCATAATTTGGAAAAGCTGATCAGTAAAATTGCCACAAAATGTCTGTTGTCTTTAATAATATTTGCTGCCTAAATACACAATATATATATATATATATATATATATATATATATATATATATATATATATATATATATATATATAGTAAAGGTAATAAATCTGTTGGTATATAATCCAAGTGGATCCTACTAATATAAAATATTAAACTGAGAAAAGAAAGTTAATGACACTTTATCACAACTTCTTTCTCTCTTTTTCTCTCTCTTTCTCTTTATGCCTTTTGGTCCTATCCCCCTCCCATATCAATATATAACTTCCGTTAACAGATTTAATGTGTCAATGTCTGGATTTCCTCTACAAATTTAAATTTGAAAGAATAGAAATGTTACATCTAACTCAATCATGTCTCTCTACCCCCTTCACTCCCTCACTTCGTTAATTTACTTCTTACTGCCCGTCATAAATGCGTAAATTTCTTTTCATTTTTCGTTTCAACCTTTGGAAATAAAATCTGATGATCCGCAGTCCTTTAAAAGGGCTCTGGTGAAATAATTTATTATATGGAACCTTAAAGTGGTCTGTTTGTATTTAAATTATTAGCTCTGATTTACAT
The DNA here is from genome assembly GCA_964036315.1 of Acanthosepion esculentum. NCBI lineage: Eukaryota > Metazoa > Mollusca > Cephalopoda > Sepiida > Sepiidae > Acanthosepion > Acanthosepion esculentum. The sequence goes on along the minus strand of OZ038479.1, from coordinate 29,692,418 downwards.
TGAGCTCTCTGGATTTTATCCTCCTTGGGTCTACCCATACGGATTACCTAGTTTTTTGTAAACTAAATATATATATATATATATATATATATATATATATATATATATATATATATATATATATATATATATATATATATTATGAAATGGACAAAGTCTGACAATTATTTTAAGACATTTTTATGTTTATACATTCTTTTTATAGATGCTAGTTGTATCTATAAAAAGAATTTATAAACATAAAAATGTCTTAAAATAATTGTCGAACTTTGTCCATTTCATAATGTGTGACATCATTTGTTTACATTTGGATATGCTTTGAGCAGATATGAATGTACGTGAGAGATTCATGGAACATTGTATTTTAATGTCAGTAAAATTGACCTTGCTAATCGAATGATCCTCTGTGGCTCAATCGGTTAAGGCACGTCAGGCTATATGACGGTTCCGTATAATATACAGGTTCGATTCCTGTCAAAGGACGAATATTTCCTATGAAAATTTCTCAGACATTCAGGCCGGTAAATGTTATTAATACTGTTTATTATAAACAGAGTGTTTACTTAAATATTTGTATCTATAAAAAGAATGTTAAACATAAAAATGTCTTAAAATATATATATATATAATTTTTTTAGGTTTTTTTAAATATAACTTTGGTGAGGTTTTTAATATAACTTGATTCAACTTAAAAATTTAGTTAAAAATGTATACTTCATTTTATCTTTTAAATATTTTTATTCATTAATATTAATTTTTTTTAAATATATTCTTACTTAAATTTAAAATATATATATATATATATATATATATATATATATATATATAAATATATATGGAGAAATTGCATGACAAAGTAGAAAAAGTTTAATGTGATGCATTTTGTTTTGTCCTTCAGGACTTCAGCGGACTAAATTTGTTATCGGTAGAACTACATATGCACACGAAAGATTTTAGAATTATTTTTTTATCAGCCGAATTCATTTAGAGTTTTGTTTCTTTCCATCACATTTGTAAGTAGGTATTCCATACTTTGATATTAGAAGATCTGCCTGGAATGATGAAATATTGTCAAACCCAGGACGCAAATTTACTGTAGATGACCTTGCTATTAAGGCAATCTCTAGACATTTACGCTGTATTATTTTCTCCTTTGATCAGAGCAGCATTTTTTATGTCCAAGTTGTGGTCAGTTTTGTTACAGTAAGCAACCAAAGCATTTGATGTATTATTTTGTACAATGTCTCTTTTGTGTTCATATAATCTTTTATTTAGATTCCCTGAGGTTTCTCCAATGTATTTTTTGTGACAATCATTACAGGTGATGGAATAAACTCCTCCTTCAGGTTTTAACTTATTGTTTTATTTAGTATTGACTAAGTCTTTTATAGTTTTGGATGTTGTAGTGACAACTTTTATGTTGGGTTTAGATAGATTCTTTTCGATTGTAGATGTTACAGAATTAATAGGCAGGATAATATATTTTTTGATTCATTGGGTTTCTCAAGAGGGGAGTTTTTTTGTTGTTTTGGAATATTTTATGGCCATTTATTTCTGCATTGTATATAAAATAATTATATAAAATAAACTAGAAAAGTTTGAAAGTGTTTTGTATGTATTTCTCTTTTTTGATTATATATATATATATATATATATATGAAGAAATATAGTCTTAAAGTGTGCTATATTTATGGGATAAAGTGCTCGATATCAGAGATAGAGCGTGTGTAAATATAAAAGTGGACATGGAAGTCAGCACTTAGAGGCGACAGTCTGTTTCATGCTAGTGCAATCGCCTGACGATTGCACTAGCATGAAACAGACTGTCGCCTCTAAGTGCTGACTTCCATGTCCACTTTTATATATATATATATATATATATATATATATACAGGGTGTGGCTGGTATTTGAGGACAGATTTTATGGATTAGTAAAAAACTTGCTGAACAAATGAAAATAATTATATTTGATTACAAACAAGTAAACATGAAAGTTAGCTATTATTTAATTTTATTCAATAAAACCACCACTAGCATCAACAACTGCCTCTAGATGAGGTCGAAACCGGCTGCAAGTTCTGATTAATTGGTCCTTTTTTATGTCAGACATTACTCGAGCTATTGCAGCTTTAAGAGAGTCTTTGGTGTTGTGAGGCTGTTTATTAACCTCCTTCTCAACAACGCTCCACACATAATAGTCTAGTGGATTGAGATCTGCAGAGTTAGGAGGCCAAATGTTGGGTGTGATGTGATCGTACAAATGGTCAGGCACCCATTCTTGCAACTTTGAGAAAACGTCCAATATCCAAATCACTATGATCAGCCTTTAATGCCACAATCACAGAATGCCTTTTCATTTCATTTGTTATCATAGGGTTTGCCATTCTTGACTTCTGAAAAATAAAAGGATTAGTTGTAGGAAGCAGGATTAATCTTAAATCTGTATGTCCTTAAATACCAGCCGCACCCTCTGTATATATATATATATATATATACATAAACAATAATATTAATATTTTTTATAAAAATCAGATGAACGATAACTACAAACAGGATGAATGCCGAATGAATAACATTATAAAAAAATACATAGCACCAGTTGATAATAGCAAAAAAATTAGATTAATTATTTATTATAAAAAATTTAAAACTTGTAACCTTATAGTTAAAAATAATAATTCACCTCCTACAACAAAATTAAATAGAGCAAATATTATTTACGAATTCAAATGTCCATTAAGGAATTGTATTCCTCAAGAATCAACTTTCGTAAATAATTATATAGGCCACACTACAAATCGTTTAACACGCAGATTAACCCTACACATTTCTGACAATTGCTCAATTAGATCTCATTTAAATATTCATGGGGACCTACCGGACACTATTCGGAATATACTTGTCGATAACACTAATATAATAGCATCATCCACTTGCAAAAAAAGGCTAAAAATAATGGAAGCCTTACTTATAAAATTAAACAAACCAACCCTTAATAATATTAACTTTGAACATGGACATAATATCTTGACCGTGTTTTGAAACAAAAAAAAAAAAAAATGAATCACTTTATAAAACACACACAAACTATTTCTAATTCTAACAGTTGAAATACAATCCTTGATAATGGCTAAAAGTATAGCCGAAAGCGCTCGGAAAAGAACATTCGGACAATTTTTATATAATTTATCCTCTGAAAAGAAAAACTTTATTAGATCGCACGAGAAATTATATAAAAAACTAAATAAAAGCACCTTGTCAGTCGTTTTTAATGAAATGTGCTTGAAAGAAGGATTGCTGCCTAAATACACAAATATATATATATATATGTGTGTATGTGTGTGTGTGTGTGTTTAGGCAGCAATCCTTCTGTCATGCACATTTCTTTGAATATGACAGACAAGGTGCTTTGATTTAGTTTTTTATACAATTTCTCATGTGATTTTCAAAACACGGTCAAGATATCGTGTCCATGTTTATAATTAATATTATTAAGTGTCGTTTTTCTTTCAGTTTATTGATAAGGCTTTCATTATTTTTAGCCTTTTTTTGCATGTAGATGATACTATTATATTTGTGCTGTCAACGAGTATGTTATGAATAGGGTCCGGTTGGTCTCCGTGAATATTTAAATGAGATCTAATTGAGCTATGGTCAGAAAGTTGTAGAGTGAGTCTGCATGTCAAACATGTTTTAGTATGGCCTATATAATTATTTATGAATTTTGATTGATCAGGAATACAATTCCTTAATGGACATTTGAATTTCTAAATAATATTCTATTTAATTTTGTTCCAGGAGGTGAATTATTAAGTCTAATTTTTTTGTTATTGTCAACTGGTGTTGTGCAATTTTTTTATAATATTCTAAATTCTAGTTTAATTATAAGATCGCATGAGAAATTGTATGAAAAACTAAATCAAAGCACCTTGTCTGTCATATTCAATGAAACAAAAGAGTGAAAAACGAGAAGTATGGGAAGCCGTTGGTATAAACCACTGGCTTCTGTTATAACTTATAGGCATTTTTCACTCTCGCGTTGTCATGTGTGACGTCATGAGCTGCAACACGATTTTCGCTTCCGTGACTCGTATATACAAGTTTGTCATTACTTTGAAATTTTTCATGCAGCAAGGGTGGACTATAATTGTTGTTTTGTCCGTGTGTTGTTTGATTTATTGAAATTATCATCTTTGATAATGGCTTATGTAAGCCGAAAGCTTAGATTGGATTTAAACATGTATCAATATGGTGTTTTCCTTTTGTTTTTCAACGATAATGTGATTAAGCTTATCAAACAATATGAAAGGAACTTACTTAAAATAAATAGACAAAACTTGTCTATATTATTTAATGAAACATGCATTAAAGAAAAATTGCTGCCTAAATATACACAATATATATGTATTGACCACTAATATTATATATATATATATATATATTATGAAATGGACAAAGTCCGACAATTATTTAAAGACATTTTTATGTTTAACATTCTTTTTTATAGATACAAGTATTTAAGTAAATGCTCTGTTTATAATAAACAGTATTAAATAACATTTACCGGCCTGAATGTCTGAGAAATTTTCATAGAAAATATTCGTCCTCCGACAGGATTCAAACCTGTATCCTATACGGAACCGTCATATAGCCTGACGTGCCTTAACTGTTTTGGCCACTGAGGATCGTTCGGTTGGCCAGGTCGAATTTACTGCTTAGAAACTTCAATCTTCCATGAATCTCTCACTTACATTCATAACTGAGAACAAAGTTCCCCTCCCCAAGTTCTCAAGGGCACATGGCACAGTGGATAAAGGCATTGGTTAGATCCAGTGACAGGACCCAAAGAGTGTGAGTTCAATACCCGGTTAAGGCAGTGGAGAACTTAGAGAGAGGATTAACAAGAGGTAACTGATAACTGACATCCATTAAACATGGCACGTGGAACTAGAACAGTGTACCCCAATGAGCGAAATAAAAGGGTTCAGTTCGACATTCCAACCACCTGAAGAAGGCCGGAGTGTACAACGGCCGAAACGTTGTAATAAGTATGGCGATCAAGATGAGAACAATAGTCCGAATAATGTAAATATTGCACATAATATCTCATCTCAGAAATCTAAAACAAGCAAAACTGATGTTAGTTGACCCCCCCCCCCCAAAAAAAATGAGAGTCCGCTGTATTCTGCCTTTTGACTGATTTTATAACATTTGAACACCCATGCAACTTCATGTGGCCACTCATCTTCTGGAATATGCTCGTGCAAGCACGCATTTCCTTTCACTCAGGACACCTGTGTTCCCTGTTTATTCAAGGCTCAGGACACCTGTGCGTCCCATTTATTTTAGCCTCCAGATACGTTTACTGTTTATATTATCACCAGTTCTGATTTACACTCACACACTGATACAGCAGAAACAAGGTCAAATGTCTTTCCTCAACCGATAAATGTATCATCCTCTCATGAAACAATGGGAGAGAGCTATGGAAGTTTATTCTCCCATTTACATTTCACCCATTATGGGCATTATTATAGCCATGATATAATAACACCGTATTTCATGGACAGAATGAGTGAAAGGAAAATGAATTACAAACAAGCTTTGTTCTCAGAGTTTTATAATGCTCCATCATATACAAAATTATATATACATGTGTCCACACAGTCAAATAGAGTGAAAGGAGAACAAAAAGATAGGTTCTTACATATAATATGGAGATACTCCTGTGTTTCTGGAGCAGTGGTGTTTAGGATTCCAGATTTGAACAAGCTGAATTCATCTACTATATCCAAAGCAAGGACATATTCCACAAACTGGGAATGGTGAGTCTTGGTTTTACCAAAATTGCAAACTCCCTGCTGGAGATTTCTATATCTAGGGGAGATATATTCTAAAAGGGAAACGGCACCATGGATTTGTAAGCTGTAGCATTTGGCTGCTGGATGCCCAAGCAGGATGAACAACAGGTATCTTGACACCAATAAGCTTATGACTGAATGACTGACTGACCACTTTTGTCACTGTATGAAGTGATGTCACTAAGCAGCCGTCACATGTCTATCTTGACCAAAGGGAGATAATCGCCTTTTGTATCCTTACAATGATATATCATAACAGGTGATGAAAGATGAGTTGCACACAACAATGTTCAATGCAGAATGCCATGAATTGACAAGGATAAATCTCTGTAACCAACACCAAAGGCTGAGCTCTAGGGAAGAGAAGTGCATTGTGTGTGTGTGGTAGGATAGAGTTCTTAAAACACAATAAAACTGTCGTAAAATAAGGCAAGGGTGTGGTTGAGGTTAAGGGGTGGACACTTAACCAATTGTTCTCTTAAGAATTGCCAAGTGACAGGAGGAAACAAAATAAAAAATGTGCTAAGGAACCGCTGCACAAGACACCAAATCTCTGACAATAGCAAAATGAGTCTCACCAACTTCCCACTGCTGCTTTTCTTGTTGCATTTATTGACATGAGACAGTTGACAAGGCCCTGGATTGGGACAAGTTGCAGAGAGGCCTGTATTTGGACATGCCAAGATGTTCTGATGCTAACAGGATAAACCCGGATGTGACTAGCTTTGACAGACATGTCCGCATGCAACTCGGGGCAGGGGGGGTCTTTTGTATCTCTACTGACACACTTTGACCACAGTTACCCCTGTTGTTCCAATCAAAGTTTTGTTGAAAAGCACCCTTCCAGGACAGTGCAAGACTATATATACCTAATTGCGCACCAACCGATTATCACTTTTTGTTTTTGATCGAAGTAGAATATCCTGATGAGGAAAATACCAAACTGGGACCTTCATGCTGGTAAAAAAACAAACAAAAAACAAACTTGGAGTGTCAAAAGGACGGCTTTTCCATTGACATCACTATTATTTTAACAACCTCCATTCCAAGGCAATGTTTATTGTTTTAAAATGTTATGATGTAATAAAACTTGAACATATGATGAATTCATAGCAAACATATTAAAGATTATTTGTTTATTTGTTTATTTACAAAAATAATTTTATATTTACATCATAAAAACTAATACAATGCAATATTTATCATTTACCTATATGAAAGCAATTTCTTTTTTATAAATTTATAAACATTTACTAAATTAATATCTGTCTATATTTCTGAGGTGAGGTATTGTAATTATTTACATTGTTCAAATTGTTGTCCTCATTTTTATTGCCATATTCACGTTTGTCAGTAGAGATACAAAAAGCCAAGCAAATCACATATGGACACGTCTAATGAAGCTAGTTACATCCGGGGTTTCCCTGTTAGCAGCAGAACAGCTTGGCATGTCCAGATACAGGCCTCTCTGCAATTTGTCCTGATCCAGGTCCTTGTCAACTGTCTCATGTCAATAAATGCACATGACCCAGTAGATAAAAGTATTGGTTGGATCCAGTGACTTGACCCAAAGTGTTGTGAGTTCAATACCTGGTTACTGCAGTGCTGAACAAAATCTTGGAGAGTTGAGTTAAAGGATGTTAACTGAAACATCTGGAAGAAGCATGGCACATGGAACTAGAACAATCTAACCTGATGGATGAAATAAAGGGTTCAATTTGAAATTCCAGTCACCTGAAGAAGGCTGGAGAATACAACAGCTGAAATGTTGTGAATATGGCAATAAAGATGAGGACAACAGTCCAAACAATGTAAATATTTACTAAATTATTAAAATAAGGGAGGCACAGTGGAGTAATGGATAGCGACTTGGATTGAGGAATCAGAGAGCAGAGTTCGAATTCCAGTCAAATCCATTACATTCACTTATGTACTAATACTCTTGGGAAAGGTATGAATCCTCTTCTCCCCCCAGCTATGGGTAAATAGCAGGACAGACCGTATTCTATAGCCTTGGATGGCAACTGGTCTACCGCAGAAAGAAATGTCAACCTATTGTGGGGAAAAAAAATCTGCCTTGTCAGTCATGTATTGAAAGATACATGATTGCCTAAGCGTGTATCACACATGGCGCATAACTGATGACTTCCCAATCGAATCCATTACATTAACTTACATGCTAATACCCTTGACAAAGGTATCCTCTTCTTCTCCCACCCAGCTATGGGTAAATAGAAGGATAGACCGGGTTCTATAGCCTTGGATGGTAACTGGTCTACCACAGAAAGAAATGGCAACCTATTGCGGGAAAGTAATCTGCCTCATCAGTCATGTATTGAGAGATGCATGATCGCTTAAGCATGGCACATAACTGATGTAAACCAACTATAAAGAAATCCTTATTACTTACTATTTTATAAAGTTCCAATTGATTGGCAGTTAGGTTTGGTGCTCCTGTTATATATTTAGAGATTCTTGATAAAATCCAAACGAAGAATCTACAATGTTATTGGTCCTGACCTGGTATCTTGTCTTCACATCTCACACAACACCCAGAAACAGACAACTAAAAATTTGGAGGACGCCTGATGAGTAAAGAGGGCTTGGCAAATCTAAACTCTTGCAGAAGTTGCCACATTTTGTCTGGTGCTCCTGCTATATATTTAGAGATTCTTTTGGCACCTCGGTGTGGTGTAATGGTTAGCATGCTTGTTTGCTAAAACAGTTATGACGGAATAGTGAGTTCAATCCTCACTGGGTGTACCATAATTTGGGCCACATCTAAGCTATGCTTAGAAAATCAATATATTTAGAGATTCTTGATAAAATCCAAAGAAGAATCTGCAATGTTATTGGCCGTCCTGGGTATGACGATAAACTACATTTGTGTCCTGGGTATGACAATAAACTACATCTGTGTCCTGGGTAAGATGATAAACTAGGTCTGGCAACAAGGCCTCTGGTCAGGTTTTGAGGAGTGTGGAACTACCTCTTAATTGCTGGTGTTCCCAGGTCCACCCTGACCCAGGGTGGTAGCACCTGTTAGGGTCCCATCTATGAGCAAATAGCTAACCCCGAAACTGAGGTAAAAAGCATTATGAAAGTGTAAAAATAGGTTTTAATACCAGAAATACTTTCTTCTAAAAAATTATTATCAGAAATAAATGATTACCAGCAATAGACTTTTGATGAAAAAAATATTACCAGCTATAAATTTTCTGAAAAAAGTATTAGCTAATATATAATTCAGGGTGTCCATAAAGTTCGTGTGCACTTTAAAAAATTTATAACTTTATTTGTATTTGCGATAGAAATAATTTGTAAAAAGGATTAGAAAGAAGTAAATCTATATTTTTTAAGGTTTTACTGAAATTTTATTTAAGTTTCCACATGTCCTCCATCATTAGCAATACAAAGGGTAATACGATTTTGCAGTTCACGGAAAACATTTGCCAACTGATTTACAGTAATGCCTGAAATCACATTAGTTATTTTAGCTATACTTAAAACTAGGTTCATAAAACTTTATAACATTTTTTACAGATTATTTCTATCGCAAATACAAATAAAGTTATAAATTTTTTTAAAGTGCACACAAACTTTATGGACACTCTGTATATTAATAACAGATTTTTGAAGAAAAAAATGTTACCAGCAATAGACATTTGATAAAAAAAAAAATATTACCAACAATATATTTTTGTAAAAAAATAATTCAAGCAATAAAAAAATTTGTTGGCATTAAATAACCCATTGAAGTTGATATGACATAAAACAATGTTATTGGTCCTGACCTGGTATCTTGGCTTCAGTCACATTCCTACTACTGTAGTGTAGTTTCCCTGTGCCTTTTCTATAAATACTTTCATGCTAATTGTTCTTATGATCTTTCCTCTATGGTAACTAGACTTTATCAATTTAAGTACAGTACTAGATTGGCGGCCAGGTCTCATTGTTTTATAGTAGAAATAGCTAGATGTAACTGTAAATTCTATGCTAACAGTTTCTTTTATTGCTTGTGGAACTCTTTTGTGACTTCTTGTTTCCCAACTTTGATCTTCAAAAATTTAAATGCAATGTCAATCGTTATCTTCCGCCTTATTTATTTTTTGGTTCTTTTATCGTCCGCTCTACTTAATGGTAGTTTTCTCATGTTCTCTAACACTCAGTAACTTCTCGCATCTTAGTGGCTCTATTGCCTTGCTTGGAAGCGAAATGATAGCAGCACTTGATCTATATCTTATGAAGAAAAGATTTATTCAGCTGATATGAATCGGAACGATTATATTGAAGCAATTGCTAAGCCTGCAGCTAAGAAAGTTGGTTCACTTTGTCGTGCTAGACAATTTTTCTTGCCAGAATCTGTCTTACATATTTATAAGTCTACCATTCATCCTTGCTTTGAATATTGTTGTCACATCTGGTCTGGTGATTTTGACAAAATCCAAAGAAGCATCTGCAATGTCCTGACCGGACATATCAGCTTCAGTCCTTTTTACACCATCATAATGTAGCTTCCCTGTGCCTTTTCTATGAATATATTCATGGTAATTGTTCTGATGAACTTTCCTCTATGGTACCTAGACTTTATGAATTTAAGCTTAGTACGAGATTGGCAGCAAGGCCTTGTCATTTTACATTTGAAATGGTTAGATGTAACCGCAACTTCTATGCTAACAGTTCCTTCTATCGCACTTCTCGCTTGTGGAACTCTCTTCCAGCTTCTTGCTTCCCAGTTAACTTTGATCTTCCTAATTCTTATTCTTTTATTGTCCTCTCTCCTTAATAGTAGTTTTTCTCATATTCTCTAACACTCAGCAACCCCTTGTGTGTGCTAGTGGCTTTATTGTGTTGCTTGGCGTAAAATGATTAAAGAAAAAATTATTTTTTCTTCAGCACCCCTCTCCAAAAAATAAACTGGCTTTAAAATGAAAATTTGGATGTCAAAGAATTATGAGATAAACACTTCAGGCCTTCAATATCTGTCTATATTTCTGAGATGAGGTATTATGTACATTATTTACGTTATTCGGACTATTGTCCTCATCTTTGTCACCATATTTATCACAACGTTTCGGCCGTTGTACGCTCCAGCCTTCTTCAGGTGGTTGGAATGTCGAACTGAACCCTTTATTTCGCTCACTGGGGTAGACTGTCCTAGTTCCACATGCCATAGGACACATGGCACAGTGGATAAAAGTGTTGGTTAGATCCAGTGACAGGACCCAAAGAGTGTGAGTTCAATACCCGGTTAAGGCTGTGGAGAACTTTCAGAGGGAAAAATTAACAGGAGATAACTGATAACTGACATCCATTAAACATGGCACGTGGAACTAGAAAAGTCTACCCCAGTGAGCGAAATAAAGGGTTCAGTTCGACATTCCAACCACCTGAAGAAGGCTGGAGCGTACAATGGCCGAAACATTGTAATATGGTGACAAAGATGAGGACAATAGTCCGAATAATATAAATAATGCACTTCAGACCTGTCTTTGAAACTGCTTTCTTTCAACAGGATGATGATACAAATAATCAGAAACAATTTGCCAAAAATAAATGATATGTTGCCATATCAGACATCAGGGTTTTGCTGCAGCTACTATCCTTCCCTTTCTTTTATTAATCACCGACTCAAATAAGGTTTCAGGAAATAAGCTTTTGAGTATGCCAAGTAAATCAGCAGAAAATTTGTTTTTTTACTATTGAAGACATGTTGGGTTATAAATTGTCACCTGAATAAAATAGCCCACCTCTTATAACATGTTAGGTTTGCAAAATATACCATGAAAGATTAAGGTTTAGATTGAAGCTGTGATCTAAATTCCCAGATAATTACCACTTTCAGCGCAGAACATGGCTTTATTTGAAAACTATTGTCCTCATCTTTTTTGTTATTCTCACAACATTTCGGCCTTTGTGCCCACCAGCTTTCATCAGGTGCTTGTCGATCTGGGTAACCGTCAGGGAATTTTAAATTGAACCCTTCATTTAATTTGGGGGAGCAGATTGTTCTTGTTCTGCCAACCATATCTAGGGATATCTCCTCAAGTTCATATTTAATATTCAATTATTGTTTGTCCTGTTTCTACTGAGCGCCTGGACCAGGGATTGAACTCACAATTGTTATGTCACCAAATTCACAAACCAATGTTTTAATCTACTACACTATTGTCCTGAGTGTAGATCTTGGAGTCTTAAACCTAATCTGACTTAAATGTCACGTGTTCCAATTTCGAAGAGTATAATATTAGTGTTTGTTCTGCCTCCTAAGTTGATAAAATCTGATTAGAGAATATTAGACTAAATTTTTCATACATAAAATAATTGTTCACTTTTGGAAGTTAATCAAGGGTATATGGTTTCAGATCTTTCCTCAAACATTTGATCTTCTTGTAATTTTATAAGGGATTCTGTCTCTTCCATCATATATAACTTCATGTTTTGTGGATAATTGTCGAGGTTTAATGTAACTTTCAGGACTTAGACTTTTAGAAAAGTTTTTTTTTAGAAAGCCTTGATAATAGTGTTTTTTTCCCTAATATTCCCTAACACTCAGAAAGCGTTGTAGTGGCTTTATTGCCTTGCTTAGGGTGAAATGATTATAATACCTTTTATCAGTCCTAAACAAAAAAAAAGAAAAAGAAAAAAAAAAGAAAATCACTGATTTAAATCAATTTTACAAAAGTTTTTATTTAAAGCCAATATTTAGAAATAAAACAATTTTTTTTGTTTCCATGAAGGAAAAAAGTGTTAAGCATCTTGAATCAAATATTTATTAATCAAATGAAAATCAATTTTAAAAGTCACCATGAGCAGTGTTGTCATAGTGGCTTTATTGCCTTGCTTAGGGTGCAATGATTATAACAACTTTTATCAGTCCTAAACAGGGTTTTTTCATTTATCATTAATCTACTTCAAATGATTTAAAAAAAAGAAAATCACTGATTTAAATCAATTTTACAAAAGTCTTTATTTAAAGCCAATATTTAGAAATAAAACAATTTTTTTTTTGTTTCCATGAAGGAAAAAAAAAGCATCTTGAATCAAATATTTATTAATCAATTGAATAATTTTGTTTTTATTACTATAAAATAAAATTTTAACCACTAACAGATTTTAAAATTCACCATAAGCAGTGTTTGCATTCATGGATTTAAATACAAAACCAGTTTTACTGCTTTATTTGTACCAAGAGGCTTTCTCAGTTTGGAATGCACCAGTCCAGAGAACTAGAAAACACGTTCATCACCAGGAAATGAGGCCACTGATGACAGGTGTTGCTTAACCGCAGAAAGGATATTACTGCTCAACACACTTTCAAATTTCAACATTAAAAAACAATACAAGAATAGAAAAACCCATGTCTAAGTTTAAAAAACAAAACAAAACAAAAAAAACAAAAAACAAACAAAAAAAACACTGGCTGGCAGTGTTGCTACAAAACTACTCATAAAAAAAATTACAAGAATATTTATGTACAAATCAATTCATATATAGTCGTTAATCCCCATGTAAATTTGTTATTTTAAAATTCTGTATGAGTTTGGCCTTATCTAGATACCAAACAACAAAATAAGACTGTGAATTGAATGCAGATGCACCCAAAACCTTTAAAAAAATGGTAAAAATTTAATGTAAATTTTTATTAACTAAATTGGGAAAAGTCAGATAGATATAACCAAAAATTGTTAATTTGGCAACCCTAAATTATCTTAATCTCTCAAGCTATTTGTATTAGCTTTGCTCTTTCTTTTGCTTGCTTTATGTACAAAAAATGAAAAAAATAAATGAATAAAAAAATCAACAACCCTGGTTTGTATGAAAAGAAATGAAACAAATTCTTTCTGACTGAAACAGCTTCAAACTTTTTTTCCTTGACCTTTAGCACTCTGCATTATTAATATTACTTCCCTTTCTACTGCATTCTTTTTTGAGGCCACTCAATTGCAGTATCCTGATTGTTAATTCAACTCAAAGTTGTTTTTTGTTGCCATAGCAGGATATGACAGCACAACTATGAAATTCAAGTACACATTGTTCAGGGATCAGAGTCAACTTCAGTGGCAAGATAACATTTTGTACAGCAATTGAAGTCTAGTTTTAAAATTCAACATGAGCAGTGTTTCCATTTGTGGATTTAAATCGAAAGACAAATTTTGCTGCTTTATCTGTACAGAGACAATTTCTCAGTTTGGAATGAACCAGTCCATAGGACAAGGAAACTCGTTCATCACCAGAAAATGAGGTGACTGCTGGCAGTAGTTGCTTAACCACAGAAGATATATCACTGCTCAATACACTTTCAAATTTCAAAATTAAAAAACAACACAGACAAGAATTGAAAAACTTAGATCTACGTTTAAAAAAACAACACTGGCTGGCAGTGTTGCTTGCAAACTACTCATGAAAAACAATTACAAGATTTGTTTTATCATTTATTCATATTTAAAATTTTTATATATCTTAAATTTTAATTTATTTTTTAAACATTTTAATAGATTTTTTTTTTATTCTGCTACTAACAACTATAAAAGATGAACTTTAAAAAAAAAAAATTTTATTTTGAGACAGTTTAAAATTTCTTCTGGATGGTTCTGGGACAATGAGGAAAAAAGTTTGAGTCTGGAATCCTGACTTAAAGTATGTAAAAAAAAAAAAATTCTTGATGTTAATCTTTATAAAAATGTTAAAAGAATTGATTTATAAAAAGTTCCAGTTTTTTTAAAAAATTTTTGTTTCTCATAAAGTCATGAAATGCTTGCATATAATCATGGTGTTGTAATAATCTAGAAACATAAGCATTATCCCAAAATAGTAGACTCCATCTACTTTTAAAAAGCCTTTTTAAATTGACAAATTTTTAGTGTTCCGACCCTTGTTCAGGGATCAGAGTCATCTTCAGTGGCAAGATAACATTTTGTACAGCAAATGAAGTCAAATTTTAAAATTCAACATGAGCAGTGTTTCTATTTGTGGATTTAAATAGACAAGTTTTGCTGCTTTATCTGTATCAAGAGGCTTTCTCAGTTTGGAATGAACCAGTCTATGGGACAAGAAAACTCGTTCATCACCAGAAAATGAGGCCACTGCTGACAGGAGTTGCTTAACTGCAGAAAGTATATCACTGCTCAACACACTTTCAAATTTCAAAGTTAAAAAAACAACACAGACAAAAATTGAAAAACCCAGATCTAAGTTTAAAAAACAGCACTGGCTGGCAGTGTTGCTTGCAAACTATTTATAAAAAATTACAAGATTATTTATGTACAAATCAATCATACATAACTGATGATAACAATGACAATCTGTTATTTTAAAATCTTGTAAAAAAATAGAATAGTTGTATAGCGTTATCTAAAAAAAAAAAGAAGACTAAGTTAGATGCACCCTAAACCTTAAAAAATGGTAAAAATTTAATGTAGATTTTTATTAACTGACTTGGGGAAAAGTTAGTCAGATATAACCAAAAATTGTTAATTTGGCAACCCTAAATTATCTTAATCTTGCAAAAAATGAAAAAAAAAAAAGTGAATAAAAAATCAACAACCCTTGTTCATATGAAAAGAAATGAAACAAATTCTTTCTGACTGAAACAGTTTCAAACATTTTTCCTTGACCTTTAGCACTCTGTATTATTAATATTACTTCCCTTTCTACAGCATTCTTTTTTGAGGCCTCTCAATTGCAGCATCCTGATTGTTAATTTCACTCAAAGTTATTTTCTGTTGCCGTAGTAGGATATGACAGCACAATTATGAGATTCAAATACATTATTGTTCTTTTGTTTTCTATACAGGCCAAAAAAAATGAAAAAAAATATATAAAAAATCCGGTTTAATTAAAAAAAAAAATTAAAATATCAACCACTCTGGTTTAAAATAGTCTTTAACATTATGGAAGGTTATTGAATATGTCAAACATAAAAAAGGCAGACAAGTACACAAGCCAAAATATTTTAAAAACAAGGATGAAGAAACTGGTCTGAAAGACATGCAGACTTTTTTCTGGATAAACCTTTTCATAAATAAAACATTTTCTGCCTAAAAGTACTTTTCCTCATACTTCACAGTGAAATGGAGTCTCTCCAGTATGTCTTTGCATGTGTTCCTTTAAATGACCCTTCTGTGAACAAGACTTACCACAAGTTTTACAAGTAAATGGAGCCTCTCCAGTATGTATACGCATATGTTTGTTAAGATTACCTTTTTGAGAAAAACATCTGTTGCAGACTTTACAAGCAAATGGAGTCTCCCCAGTATGAATTCTATGATGTTCTTTAAGATTACACTTTCGAGAGAATGCTTTGCCACATTCTTCACACGCAAATGGGGTTTCTCCAGTATGAGTACGGATATGTCTTTTCAAGTCAGCATTTTGAGAGAAAGCTTTGCTACACACTTTACAAGTAAATGAAGAGTCTCCAGTATGTGTTATCATATGTTTATTCAACTTACCCCTTAGAGAAAAAGCTTTGCTACAGAGTCTACAATTAAATGGTGTTGTTCCGGTATGTGTTGTCATATGTTCTTTCATGTTGCCTTTCCGTGAAAAAGCTCTGCCACAGATTTCACATGTAAACGGAGTCTCTCCAGTGTGTGTTTTCATGTGTTCTTTCAAGTGACTTTTACGAGAAAATGCTTTTCCGCAGATTCCACAGCCAAATGGAGTTACTCCTGTATGTGTTCTAAGATGTTCTTCCAAGTGACCTTTCCGAGAAAAGGTTTTGTCACAGATTCCACAGACAAACGGATTTTTTCTTGTGTATGTTTTAATATTTTGATTCAAGTCGGCATTTCTAGAGTAGTTTTTATCAGTGGCATTAATAGTAAATGGTGGGTGTTCACTATGTCTTTCCATATAGATTTTGAAACTAGTTTTTAAATAAGAGCTTTGCAACAATATTTGCATACAAATCAAGATGCTTCAAGAGTAATTCATGAGATGATTTTTTAAACTAAGCTTTATTGAAATGCAGACCAAAGTAGCGCCCTTGAAGAGGTCCCATGTAAATTTTCAATGTAGCATTTGACACACATACTTGAAAAAGGACTGCACTTATGTTTGCTTTTAAATTGTTCTTTACAGGAAAATGGATACCATATTCAAAAATAATGTTTCCTCTGTATGATATCTAAATAGATATTTGTATTCATATCTTTGAAATATTTTTCATATGAAAAGGGGTTATTTTTCCTGGAACCTGAAAAACAAATAGTATTATAATTTAAAGAGGTTATACATTAGACGGAGGACAAATAAAAACTATATATAAACAAAATTACTTTTAAAAATATTACAAATATCGCATATAGCCACGGCTAAAAAGTTACTGAAAATTTTTACTGTTCCTTTATCAGCTTTCGAAAAGATAAACCCTTGGAATAGAAAACTTATAAGCATTTTCAATAACATAAAACATTTTGCACATCATTTACTACCAGATAAGCTTTAGAAGAGTATACTTATAATAGCAACGAGTGAGATCAACACAACAGCTAAAAAATGTTAACAGTTTGTCTACTCAAAATAATTTAAACATGGTACAAAAACAGCAGAAATAAAACACAAAATAAATACATTTGTTTATGGTAAATGTAGTGCTTTATTTAGTGAATGTGTTGGTTCAGAAAAAAGTTTTGTAAATATGCATTTGTTAAGGTACATGTGCTGAAACAGTAGCCCACACTGCATTGGTAATATATACAGTTTAGGTAAAGTATTTTATATGGAATATGTGAAAACCAGTTGGATGTGCCGTGCCTCCAAAAACCTAAAAGATATTTTTGTGCACATGGATGACTGTACCCAAGATTAAAGCATTAGGTAACTTAGACATTTAAACACAGTAATGTAAAGAATGTGCAGGCATAGTTTCAGTAAAATAACATAAGCAGCAAATCAAAATTAAGGATTCAACATTTGGCCAATCAAACGGAAGATTGAGAATCTAAAATTGTGTTCAAGGTGAGCCTATCTCTACCAATACAAGCAGAGGAGAATTAGCAGTTAAACCAGAAACAACACATCTGCTCAACACATCAGCACCGTAAAATTCCATTCACTACTCCTGGATGAGGAATTTGATACAAGAACTCTCCACTGATAGATAAATCGATTTATTTGTAAGTATGAACTTCGCATACTAAAACCAAATGCGTTCCCGAAAAGCTTACACATATGATTTATGACCAATGCTTGCTGTTCACACAATAAACTAATTGCTCTGATAGAGACTCATCCTTTTTCTTTTCCACAGTGTTAGTGTTCTACTTAATAAACAGCTATTATTGTTTGTTCTATAAATCCATGTTTTGTCTTTATGCATGTTTCTATAGTTCATGTTTTCTACTTTAGGGCCGACAAAGCGAATTGTAGTTATCACACTCCCTACAGATGTTTAAAAGTTTATTTTATTCTGTTAACATTTCGTTCAATAAGAACGCTATCAGAACTAAAAAAAAAAAAACAAAAAAAAACTAAGGAAAAATAGTTAACATACTGCTTAGAAATGCTGTGGTTAATTTTGAAAAAAAAAAAGTTCTTTTTAATTTAACAGTTAAAAAATTAAAAATATCTGAAGAAATCAATGAGATTTGTACATAGGAAAATGATGAAATAACTGTATAATAGATTTGATGGTAGAAGATAAAAGAAACCGCATATATCTAAAGAAAATAGCGAATACATAGAGGGCTGGTGCAAGGATCCTGTGCCCCTACCCACAGGATCTTTATTATATCCCCCCCATCTATGATACATCCTCCCTCTACTACATCTCAATTTTCATAAGGTAGTATACATATAAATACAGATTTTAACCTAATTATGTAAAATAATGGATCATATGCAATAATGGTGAACAACTCAACTAGAAAATAGAAAATAAATACAATGTATCGAAATGCAAATTAGAGACATGTCATAATAGATCACTCCGTCTTAAATCAACAATGTTTCGCAGCAATTTTTAACATCAACTTGAGATTTTTCTTGTTACAAGGTTGAAGAATTTAGCACTTTCAACATTATGAATAAAAATAGTGAATTTTATATGGCGTTTTTTCGAGACTTTATTTGTGAACAGGTCCTGAAAATTTAATTAAAATTCAACAAATTATTTGATTTTGCAAGAATTTCCAAATCTGTTTTTTTACCATAGAAAGTTGATAAAATCTCCTATATTGATCTTTGGTGTTCCCACTGATGCAAGAAAAAATTTTGACACTCTGTCTCGGCAAATTTTGGGAAGTATTAGGTTGGTGCAAAAATAATGTCGTTTTCTCACATATGTTACTTATGTAAATAACGACATTATTTTTGCACCAACCTAATACCAAGATTACTTTTGGGGTTTAAAAATCCTTATATAAGGATATAAAATAATTTTTATATGGATTAAAAAGCTGTTATCTTTCAAATCAAACCACAATTTAATTTCAGAGATGACATTTATATTTAAAATGTTTCTTTCATAATTTATATTTTTTTTAGAATGTCTGTGGCGGTACCAAGTACATTTATTATTCTCAGTGTTTAATTAGCATATTTAATTAGTATATTTATAATTCTCAGTGTAGAAATTTGTTTTCCTCCTTTTTAGTCAGGGTGAGCAGGTGGTGGAAAGCTGCTTGGAAAGCGAAATCGGAGAACTGAGTTCATTGCATTACCCCAGATGCCAATACTCTTGGGAAAGGTATGAATCCATCTCTTCTCCCCTCTTGCTATGGGTTAAATAGTAGTTGCATCTGTAAAAAACATTATCTCGAAAAAATTGTTAATCCTCATACGAATCGTGATGTAATAATAATGGCTTGCAAAATCTCCTCAAAATCAGTTACGAGTAGGGAGTTCAATGCTCAGTGAGTGCTCCATATTTTCAGCCTTGTGTCACATCTAAGTCTTGCTTAGAAAATCACATCACTTTTTTTATGAATAAAGAAAAAAGAAGAGTTTTTTTTAAAAAGTAAAACTACAACAGTGATGATAAAGTTTTCCTTTGCCTTTAAAGGTTAAAGAAAGACAAAAATAAAACCTTTACTGCTTTGGAAAGAATTATTGTAATATATAAATATATATATATTTGACCAGTTTAACACCTATAATATTGGAGGAATCGAGACTTTTCTCATACAGTCTCAGTTACGATGGACTGGTCATGTCTTGAGAATGTCTGATGACAGGATACCCAGGATCCTAATGTACAGCTAGTTAGATCAGAACTACAGGAATGTCGGACACCCCTGGCTAAAATACAAAGACAAGCTGAAAAGCAACTTGTCAGCTGTCAATATACCACATAACACCCTTAAGCACTTAGTTTGGAGCGGGTAGAATGGAGATCAACATGTTTTAGTGGACTCGGCAGTTTTCAATCTGCTTGTCTGAATCATCTTCAAGAAGCAAGAGCAAGATCTAAAAGGTCAGCCAATCTAACAGTGATCTCATCCCACAATCCTCACTCTTGCTCCATATGTGGCCTCCTTTGTAAATCACTAGCAGGTCTTAAGTGCCACTTAAGATTATCGCACAAAATTTCATAATTGTATCAATTAAACTGTCAGATCTTCATATGTCGAAACCAACGGGAGAGTCTATTATATATATATATATATATATATATATATATATATAAATGACAATAAGAAAACAGTAACTGCTGACGCGTTTCGTCCAATGCGGACTTTTTCAAAGCAAGAAACAAAATGAATTTAATTAAACAAAGAAAATTAATAAAAACAAAAAAAAACAGAGTGTTCTTAGCAACGGGAATGTAGGAAACGCTATTTTCATATTGTTAACTGAAAATGACGTCAGTTAATGTCACACGTGGAGAATATTATCATTAATCTGTGTTGATGGATTCAACCATTTTCTTTTGATTTTAATATGTTTTTGTGTACATTTGTTTGTGAGAGCAGTAATTTTGTTAGAAAAGGTGAAATAGGGAAAAAGCCTGGGCGTAGATTAATATTTGGGTATTGTTCGATAGCGGCACTCTCTCTCTCTATATATATATATGTATATATATATATATATATATATATATATATATATATATATATATATATAATTAGAAGAAAGATGGTTAGTTGGTTGTTTTGTTTAATGACATTCCAACCTTAGTGGTCATTTTATGCCGAAAATGATTTTGAGCGACTTTCATTTGGTTTTCAAAAATGTATTGCTGGAGACATTTGGTTTTCAAAAATGTATTGCTGCAGACATTTGGTGTTTGAAAATGTATAGCTGGTAATACTATTTTTCCAAAAACGTATAGCCGACAACCTTATTTTTTTCAAAAACAGCCTGTTGGACATAGTTTATTGCCGTACCCAGCATGCATATGCAGTTTACTGTCATACTACCGTCATACCCATGGACACGCATGCAGTTTACCGTCATACCCATGGACTATAGAAGAAAGAGTCCATGTGTGCTTCTTATAATATGTAAAATAGATAGGTTGGTTAATAAAACAAGGACAAACGGAAGGGTACCAATATAATCAGTGCAATAAAGATTTATTAATTATTAACCATGTGACAGAAATGAAGCACAGAAATTAAGGTTTTAAGTCCGGAATTTTCGGGCACATCTGTGTCCTTCATCAGTGGTGCAAGAAATGAAGTTTTGCACAGTGAGAAATCTTACAGAAATTTGGTTTTTGCTAATTATACAATTTCCACTGGAAACGAATAAGTAAGTAATCCCTATTTCTCTGTTTATTTCTCGAGCTGCTGATGAAGAACATAGGTGTGCCTGAAAATTCCAAACTTAAAACCTTAATTTTTGTGCTTCATTTCTGTCATATGGTTAATAATAATTAATAAAATAAATGTTTATCGCACTGATTATATTGGTACCATTTCATTTGTCCTTTCATTTGTTAACCAACCTATCTATTTTATATATATATATATATATATATATATATATATATATATATATATTATAAATTGATTTAAAATGTTTTTTTTCGCTACACAGTGATAACCATGTTTCAAAAATGGAAGCTAAAGCCCTTGAATTTAATTTTGTTATTAAATTAAAGACATTAGTTCCATTTCCTCGTCGAGCGAATTCCATTTTTGAAACATGGTTATCACTGTGTAACGAAAAAAAACATTTTTTAAATCAATTAATTTATAATATCAATGCTCTGTAAATTTACATTGAGCACTATTGTGTAAAAATAAAAATATCTATAAGAACACCGGATTTTATATCTTACTGTTCTTTCTTTATATATATATATATATATATATATATATATATATATATATATATAAAAGAATCTTTTCCCTGCAGAACAATTTTCAAATTTTATCATAGATTTTTAGTTACATTTTCTTGCATAATAAGGTGTCTTCCTGACCTTCATTAAGCATGAAACAAAAAACTAAGTGTTAAGTTGTAGGTACCGTATATACAAGTGTATCATGTAACTTTTGAAAAGCTAATTTTAAGGGGGTTGCATCATACACGAGATATAAAATTAGCGGCCCTGGCTACGCCGTTGACCAAACTATATATCCATTTACTGTAGACAAAAAGTACAGCTGTATTTAAAATAAAATTGATTTTGATAAAAGTAAAACTGATGTTTTCCTTAACTGTATCCAATAATAATGTATGTAATATTCACATATTAGTATCATATTATTATAAAATACAAACAAAGTGAATATGTATCTTTTCCATTGTTTATGCTAAAAAATGTTTAGCTGTTTATCATTCGGTTGTTTATGGCTGTATGCGTTTACGCAACGAGTACAACGTTACTAACGATATTTTTATCATTCTCTTTTATTTTTTTAAACTTATTTAAGTAGAAGATGGGATAAATAGATAGAGGAAAAGAGGTTATTAGTCTATTGCAATTTGGTTTCCCAAAAAAGGAACTCGCATGATACATGAGATACATGATAAAATAGGTACCGCCATGAGATCGCTAAAAAAGAGCATAGCATGATGAAAAAGATGCCAAACTTGACAAAAACAAAATTTTATAGTCTAAATATTCATGTTATTATTAAAGAGCAAAGATCAAAGTATTTTGGGGGTATTTTTTTAAAAATTTTTTAATGGTTTCTAGCATGTCCGAAATTTTCGTTAAAAATCGTTTTTTTTTTGTCATCAAAACTGGCAGATAATCAATCATTTTCAATCATTTTTATAAAAAAATGAAAATCTCACTTTGAAATTCTTTTCAAAATCAGTTATCATTTTTTCAAAACTTATTTTAATAAAATCAGAAATTATAATGTTTATTTAAGATATTTTGAACCAAGCTTAACTTAGCTTCTGTGCCGAAAAGATGTAATTTGAAAATAAAACAAAGCAGGTCATAACCTTTCGCGTCACTTGACAGGTGACGAAAGACATTTTCATGACGTTTAGAGAGCTTACGTGAGGATAATTCTTTCTACGGATGGAGAGAAGTGAAGTTATTTAGATTTAAGTGAACAAATTATTTACCTCGTTATACTTAAGGAAAACTTTCAGCGCTCTAATTTTTTTTTTTTGTACTTAGCTTTCACCTTTACGTTTACGATGCTTTATGGAAAATATATTATAAAGAAATGAAAAAATAAAACTGTTAAGAGTGAGATTAAATTTCATAAGAAAGGTATCTAATTAATTTATAGGTACCTTTCTTATGAAATTTTATCAGAAGTGTACATAAAATACTATAATTTTATGTACATTTATTACATTTTATTGTGTTATTTGTATTTCCATTCATTTTATTATTAATTTTGATATTTCATTTATGGAAAAATGTCATAACTGAGATTAATATAAAAATAAGATCATAAATTTCATAAGATGATAGTGATACTTGTAGGTACCCTTCTCAGTTGAAATTGAAAAATCAAATAAACTTCTTCACACGTGTTTCGCAAAAGTAAAGGCCTTAACAGTGGAGAACAATGCTTAACTCAAATAACGCAACTTAATTGTATTCTGGTTGGTCTTCCATACGTTATAATTACAGCCCGATTATAAACACAAAATTACATTTCTTAATTACTGTGGATCTTCTGATTAGTCAAAACGATACAGTTTACAACGCTAAAAAAAGATCTATCTCATAAGGACACTTACGAAACCTGATGCGGCTTTTAACTAATTTTATAATATTTTAACAACTTAAATGTAAAAATCTATTATAATTAAAGAAATAACAAATAATTGTATTAAAAATTCATTTTTCATCAAAAAAATTTTTTGCTTTCAGAAAATATTATTTATATTCATAAAAACAACTAAAAGCAAATAAAAGCATTTGAAATTAAATAATAACTTTTGTTTTATTGAGTTTTTATGTTACAATTCAGAGCTGATTTTCATGTGCGGGGGGGGGGGTTCAATTAAAAAAAAAACATGATTTGCATTCCTCAAAGCCTTGTGCTTTTAATTATTGTAATCACTAAACCTGATGCGATCGAATTTCTAGAGTTTTCATAAAATTAGATGGGGGGGGGGATAAATATATAAAAAAATACTTCTGCCATGACTTTAATAAAAAAAATCATATTCATAATAATTTCGATCATCTGTGAATAGTTTCTGAAAGTTTCATTAACTTCCGACAATTATTTTTATTTTTGCAAGATTTTCCTGTGTCATACAAAAAAAAAAAAAAAAACGTAGTAAAAATTGTATGTTATTTAGTAGTTTCGGTAATACAAAGAGAAACAAGGTTTTTTTCATCAAAATTTAGAATGTTCTAAAAAGAAGTAAAAATTTTAAAAAATAATTAAAAAAAAATTTGGTCTTTCGTCTTCATAATAACATAAACATTTAGACGATAAAATTTTGTTTTTGTCAAGTTTGGCGTCTTTTTCATCATGCTATGCTCTTTTTTTTAGCGATTTCACGGAGGTACCTATATAAAAAATAAAATCATTTTTTTTTTTATAAGTAAAAATTTGGGGGTCGTACGATACGCGAGATCGCGCATTACACGAGAATGTACCTCCAAAGATTTTCTGAACAGAACATACCTTAATGAAAAAAGGCCCCAAACAAAAGTGATAAAAACAAAGTTTTATCGTCAAAATGTTTATAATATTGTTATTATTAAGAAGAAGAAAGAGCAAAGTATTTCTTGATTTTTATTAAAGTTTTTAAATCCTTTCCCACACGTTCGAAATTTTGGTTAAAATTCTTGTTTTTCTTGCGTCAACGGGTTCACCAAAGAAAGATTATTTACATTAGGGATTTTATTTAATTTATTCCATTGTTTTGGAAATTCTTGTAAAAATCAAATCATTGTTGGATTTTATTTTAATGAAATTTTCACGACTTATTCACAAATGAATTAAATTATTTATTTTATATATTTATTTTTTTTAGAAAATATCATTAAAATAAAGTTTTTTTTTTTTTTTTACATCTGAACGAACCCCACTTTATGAAATTTCGATAAATTAAAATTTCATTCTCTTCATGTTTAATTAGTTAAAGCAGGACTCCTTGGAGGATTTAAATCATAAAAAATTGTCTTTGTCAAATAGAAACACCATTTACCGAAAATCTGAATCGTAAAATAAAAAAAAAATACAATAAAAAACTGTTTTATAACTCTTAGCCTCTTCAAACAGGGAAGCAATATCGCTTGACATGAAGACAAAGAAAAGAAATAAAACAATTTGAAAAATAAAATAACTGTTAATTGAAAACAATCCTGGGCATAATAGCAATAAAATTTACCTGCAGTGTTAATCATTTCTCTTCATCAGAAAGAAAAAAAATAAATAAAAGGTGAAATGCTTGAAAAAACACTCGAAATAACAACGAAAAAGTATCCAACCGGTGTAAATCAGTAACCAGTCCCCTGCTAAAATAAAAAAAACTACGAAATTATCGGCTCCCAGCGAGATCGCTTTGTGAGGATATATCTGACGTAGGATGATTTTGTTGTGCCAGTCTTCCAGATATAGGAAATTTGAAATCCTGGGTTGGAGCAAGGGTTGGAGTCAGGATTAGGATATACGAATGGTTACTGAAAAGTTCTTTATCCGATCAACTTCGCAAAATAAAATCTGACCAAATGAACAAACTAACAAACATTATTATTTCCGTGGTTGAGAGAAAGGCTTTTTGTTCGACTGAAAACTTTTCAACACTCCCCTTTTATATCTGTCTATATTTCTGAGATGAGGTATTATGTACAATACATTATTTGGACTATTGTCCTCATCTTTGTTTCCATATTTATTACAATGTTTCGGCCCTTCTGTATCTGTCTATATTTCTGAGATGAGGTATTTTACACTATTTACCTTATTCGGACTATTGTCCTCATCTTTGTTGCGATATTTATTACAATGTTTCGGCCCTACAGTATCTGTCTATATTTTTGAGATGAGGTATTATGTGCACTATTTACATTATTCGGACTATTGTCCTCATCTTTGTTGCCATATTTATCACAACGTTTCGGCTGTTGTACGCTCCCGCCCTTTTAAGGACACATGGCACAGTGGATTAAGGCGTTGGTTAGATCCAGTGGCAGGACCCAAAGAACTGTGTGTTCCATACCTGGTTATGGCAGTGGTGAATTAAAGGGGGATAACTGAATAACTGACATCCATTAGACATGGCACGTGGAACTAGAACAGTCTACCCCAGCGGGCGAAATAAAGGGTTCAGTTCGACATTCCAACCACCCGAGCGTACAACGGCCGAAACGTTGTGATAAATATGGCAACAAAAATTAGGACAATAGTCCGAAAAATACAAGAAAGGAAGAAAGAAATATTTACACTGCTTACATCGTTCGAACTGTTGTCCTCATCTTTATTGCCATATTGCACGACGTTTCGGTAGCTGTACGCTCCGAACTTCTTCAGGTGATAATTGTAATTTCAAACCGAACCCTTTTTATTTATTTCATGGGGATAGATAGTTCTAATCCACGTCCCAGTGGGTTGGTTGATTGATCCTAAAAAGGGATTTGACCCAAAGACTTGTGAGTTCAATACTTGGCCACAGCAGAGGGAACAAAAACTTGGAGAATTGAGTTACTAAAGGGAATTAACTGAAACTGAGATATCAACAAAAAAAAAACAACAAAAAAAAAGAAGAAAAGAAAAGAAAAAAGGGCATCACACTTGGAATTAGAACAATCTACACCCGTGGGATAAATAAACGGTTCGGTTCGAAATTCCAACAAATATCACCTGAAGAAGACCGGAGCGTACAACGGTCGAAACGTCGTGCAATATGGCAATAAGTTTGAGGACAACAGTTCGAACGATGCAAATAGTGTAAATATTTCTTTCTCTTTTTTCGTAGATTTTTGTAGGTTTTAACACTTTTGATATAAGGTTTGGGCGGTTTTTTAGTGAATGTTTAATGCTCCTGGTACATTGGTCCCGTAAACAATATTGGTGGACTCGTGTGAGTCTGGGCAAAAGTAAGACACAAAAGATATGGGACTTAAACAAACAAATATTAACAAATATATTAATTATTAATCTTCTTCAATTTTCGCTAAGTAAATATAGTTTTCACTTAATAACTTAATAACCTAACTAGGACGAAGTTTGGAATAATTTTAAAAACATTTTTGAAACTTTAAAAATTACGATAATAAAAAAAATGAAAACAATTCCTGTAAAGATTCATTATTCATCTAAAATCTGATTATAAAAACGGCCCTTCCACTACAAACGACGGCAGTTAGGACAGACAGTAGCGTAGAGAACAGTAAAGTCTAAGTGGCAAGAACACTAGTAAAAAGGAACACAAAACAACGTATCATCATCGCCCCGGAAAATCGAAAACTGACGATCTCAAACGTTAACCTCATCAACGAAACAAGAACAAGAAGAAAAACAAAAAAAAAACAAAACAAAACAAAAAAACAAGTAAGCACAAACTTTTAAAGAAACAAAAGAGACTGAAACCATTTTTAAGGTACACCATACCAATATCTGTAATTCACACCATGAAAAAGAAAAATACACATTCTTGTTATTAACGTCAACAAGTCTTGTTGTTTTTATGGTTGTACGTTTTATGCATTATATGATTATAAAACGACCCTTCCACCACAAGTGATGGCAGTCAAAACGGTAGAGTAGCAGTAGTAAAAAAGTCCAACACTCACGTACTCCTCAACGCTCCTTGAAAATCGAAAACTGACGATTTCAAACGTTATCCTCACCAACGAAATTCTCGGAACAAGCAAAAAGAACATCCCCCACAAAAAAACACGTAAGCACAAATTTTTAAAGAAAGAAAAGAGACAGTAACACTGAGAACATTTTAACACACACCATACCAATATCTGTAATTCGCACCACGAAAAAGAAAAATACAAATTCTTATTGTTAATGTCAGCACATGTCTCAAGTCTTGTTATATTGTTGTACGTTTTAATTAATTTCGTTTTCAGTATAATATTTTTTAAAAGGATTCTTCTATTAACTACTACTACAGATACATGTAACAAAGAGTTAATTACTTTAACTACCTCAACATCCTACTCTGTTACAGGTCTCTATTCGTCTCTGCTTTTTTTTTTTTTTTCATGTTTCAAGGATCCTATTTCTGTGTCATTGTCAGGAACTAGTTTCAGAACACGTTGGCTGTTAGAAGCCATTTACGAAATTTGACTTCAAAAGCCAACTTTGTAATAGCCAACTAAGGCAATCACACATTTTTATGAGTTGATTTGACTCGAGGTCGAAGTTGATTCGAGTAAAGAAACAAAATAGACACTGGTTTGAAGAAATGACCAAAGATTTATTTTCATTTACAAGATATGAAAATGTTTCTGGTAATTCGTATAGTGTAACGTCCGAATGTACGGTGTACGAGGTGTGAAAAAGGAGTATGCTTAACCCAGCTGACTGCTTGTTGGCTATCGGCTGAGGCTTGAGTTCGTTCTCTATGTTTACAAGAGGTCGTTTTCACAGCCTAATGGTCAGACGGGCGGTCAGCCGTGCTCTCGGATAGCCTCTATGGTTAGTGTGTGTGTAATGTCTCTCTCTCTCTCTCTGATCTCTCTCAGCTGTCCGCCTGCTCTTATAGGAAAATGCATGGACGTAGTTGTAGAAATTTGTGGCAAGTCAGAGTCGCGTCGATAATGGCCAGCACTCCGGTATATTTGCTTTTTTTTAAAAAATTGTTTCGAGTAGAGTGCTGCGTGTGTGTGACTTAGCTAGACGAAAATTGGTGTGTAGTTAGAGATATATCTTCTACATAATAAATGCGAACATCAGTGTGTCACTGTGCCACATATTTTAAATTTCTCAACTAACTTTCAGTAGCTCATGTTACAGAAATTTTGGATTCCCAAGTTATCATTGTTTTCGGCGATTTTTACGTGATTTTTTGAGACGAATTCTTTTGTAAGATAACGATTTTTATAACTTGAAAATAAATTTGGGAATTATCGAAATTAATTGCGAAATCCAGCAAAAGTCATCCATGAAATAAAAATAATTGTTTGTACGGAATGTAAGGAGCTACGTACATCAAAATGTCTTTAAATTAAATTGCGACAGAAGAATTATCGTTGAACTTTTAAAAGGTAACCTTAAATATTAATGCAATAATTAAATGCAGCGATCAATTTTAAGCCGTCCTGGGTATGACGATAAACTACATCCGCGTCCTGGGTAAGACGATAAACTACGTCCAACAGCAAGGCCTCTGATCAGGAGGTTTTGAGGAGCGTGGAACCACCTCTTAATTGCTGGTGTTCCCAGGAATCCATCCTGACCCGGGGTGGTAGCACCTGTTAGGGTCCCAGTTATGGGCAAATAGTTAACACCCAAACTCAGGTCAAAACACTATGACAGTGTAAAAATAGGTTTTAATACCAGAAATACTTTAAAAAAAATTATTACCAGCAATACATTTTTGAAAAACAAATATTACCAACAATACATTTTTTGAAAAAAAAATTACCTGTGAAGAAATAGATTTTTGAAGGAAAAATATTAACAGAAATAGATTTTTTGAAAAAAAATATTACCAATAATGAAAATTTTGTCGGCATTAAATAACCCATTGATGTTGATATAACATAAAACAAATCAAACCAAACCCAATTTTAAGTTCTGTAGTTTATTGTTGCCTATCGCACGCGGTAGCTGTGTGCCTCGCAAAAAGAAATCTCCGCCAACAGAGGACCAGATTTCTATCAAAAGAGCCACGGTTGCAGCGAGGAAAAGAAAGTCAAATGAAATGAAAACCCAGATTAAACGGCAGTCTGGAGAGATTCCAATGCTGAGAATATACAAAGACTTAGGGGCTCTCAAACTCCTGAAGGCCCAATCAAGAACCCGCCGCAGCAGTTAGCTTAAATGCCACCCGATAGGATTCTTTTTTAAGCTGGTTTCTAATAATTGTATAAATTTGACTTTAATTTGTGTTGTGGCCTTGTTAGGAACAAAGACACAGAGAGAAAAAGTGAGTTAAACAAATATATTAGCAAAAATACAAACATATACAAACGAGAGCAAGAATGTTCGGTCCAGCTGTCAGAGCTGACAGCTTGAAACTTCCCTCTCTCAAAAAAGGCAGTACCTGCTCCTATTTATAGCTGGTAGAGTCCATTCGTGCATGGGTAAATTACCATAACAATTTGTTATGTCTATGTGTAAATTGTGTTTTTCTGCTACAGATTCACTGTTTCATTTGAAGTCTTAATATTTTTACAGTGTGGTTCACCTTGCGAGTCACTCGAAGTAGCGGGTTACAGAGTAAGAGAGATTATGCGTTTATGTGATGAAGATACTGGTTTTAATTCTAGAGCTGAGCCAGGTTAAGATTGTATTGGCCGGGAAAGTATCTTGGGAGTCGGTTCCACAGAGGAGTGGTTCGCAGGAAGAAACTGCTCGATTAGACCGTATTTCTCACCGGTGGGATATGGAGGGAATGGGGGTGGTTCGCTACAGTGCATGAAAGTTAGAACAGGTGGGTCCAAGGAATGTAGTTCATCTGCGAGAGGCGTGCGACGTTTTGTCTGTAAGACAGGGGTTGCAGAGTGGAAAGTAATTTGCGACCCACAAGGGCGCGGATACGCTTTTGGACTTTATCGAGACTAGGAAATAAGAACTGGGCGGCTCCTGTCCATATATGATAGCAGTACCGATCTGGCTCTTGTAAAGGTAGAGTATAGCACGAAGAGTCAGGTACTTACTGGAGCGGTACAGGGAATCGACCATTTTTACTGCATCCTTACTGCATATATCAAATATGTGATGCAGTTCAATTTATATTACATTGAATCATTCATATAAAAAGTAGATTAGTGAAGTTAATGATATAAAATGGCGAACTCTCTTCGCAAACAAAATTTTAAAGTTGCATTAACTTACGAACCACTCGATGAATGTTATGATCCTTGTTTTTAATAACTACAAGCTGTATAAGGTCTTTTTTTTTAATCTGCTAGTACTTTCAACTGTACATACAGTCATCCTCAGGCATGGAAATTATTTTGTTTTTAGTAAATCCAGGTAGCATCAGAGACGAAAAAATTAAACGCAAATCGAAATATGTTTTTTTTTAAAAATGTGTTATTGTTAACGGATAAAAACTTTTGGAGCGTGCAGTCGCAACGCTAAGGTTGAATTTTTTTTTTTGAAAATTTAAGAGAGTGCGTTTTTTACTAATATGGTAATTTGAGAATTTTTTGTTGTAGGAGTTTATCAGTCAATGTGGCATGAACTAAATTGTTCAATAAATAGAGTAATGTCTCAGCTGTTATCCCGCAAATTTGCACGTCGGATCAGTTTTTAAAAATCAAATATGCGGTGCAGTTCAATTTATATTACAATGAATCATTCATACAAAAAGTAGATTAGTAAAGTTAATGATATAAATCATTATATCATTAAGTTTACTAATCTACTTTTTGTATGAATGATTCATTGTAATATATATATATATATATATATATATATATATATATATATATATATATATATATCCAAGTATAGGATTGGTGTATACGGAATAAATTACAATAACCAAAAATACTATTCTTAAAGGAGTGCTCAATACAGAGTAGAGCAAATTAACATTAAAGCACTAAATAATTAATATAACCAAAGTTCGTTGTCAAGTTTTTTGAATTCTCATATACTTGTATTTTGATTGATCATTGCAGCTTATGTAACAGCCTTTTTCCTATCGAGCGGTGTTTGATTGATTTGAACCTTTTAAAACCCATTATTATGCATTCAGCATCATCACTTGATAAGAAACCAGAAGTGTTGAAACAAAATGGCTATTTTTGTAGTGATTTTATAACATATTTATGTTATAATTTTCGAATAAATAATTTTATATATATATATATATATATATATATATATATATATATCCAAGTACAAGATTGGTGTAGACGGAATAAATTACAATAACCAAAAATATTATTCTTAAAAGAGTGCTCAATACAGAATAGAGCTAATATTACTTATTCAAAAATTATAACATAAACATGTCATAACATAACTACAAAAATAGCCATTTTGTTTCAACAGTTCTGGTGTCTTATCAAGTGAGGGCGTTGATTGTAGAATATAAATTACAGGTTGTGATGGTTAAATTGTCGTCATTTTATATTTTTAATTCATTGCATGCGCGTTCGTATGTTTTTTTTTATTTATTTTGTCGACTGCACAGTATAGTAGGGTCAGTTGGGCACCGCCCGTGAGAAAAAAAAAGAGCACTGCAATTCCCTCCGCCAGAAATTTGGAAACGGCATGCTGTACTGCTTGGCATTCGAGCTGGAATCTCCAATACGAACATTTCAGAGTGTTTGGGTGTCGATCTGAGGACTGTGCAGGGGATTCGGAAAGAGTTTGATGAGTCTAATGATGATTACGAAGGTGTTTGGTGTGATCACTAGTGATGTCGACGTTATGCCTCCATTCAACTCAAACTCAAGTGCCTTGAGGAGGTAGTACTACCCTGGGTCAAGAGGGCGGCTGCTGGAAGACCTTACATCTGGAAACAGGACTCTGCACCATACCACACAAGCAGAACACAGTCATGTCTGTCAGACAATTTCAGCGACCACATCACCTCTTACATCTGACTACCTAACTCCCCAGACTGCAACCGCCTTGATTATTATGTGCGGGGCGTAGTTGAACGAGAGACCAACAAAACTCCTTGTAACAACAAAGATAAACTGGTGGCAAAGGATTATGGCAGCATTCACGGACTTAAACAAGGAGACTGTCCAGAAGAGTTACCGAAGTCGTCTGGAGGCCATAGTTGAAGCCAATGGCGAGTTTATTGAATAAATTTACTCTTTAGTATTTTCAAGATATCTTTGTGTAATTTTGGTAGATATATCTGTTAAAATAAGTTGTCAGAGTTATTTTCAGGTTTGCGTAATTTAGACGACAATTTATCCATCGCACCCTCTATAAGGGAAAACAAGTTGAAAATGCAACTGGAATCTTTAAGAATATTTATCGAGTAACTTTACCGATTTCAAAGTTCTATGGTTTTCAAAAGTTAAACTGAGATGGAGAGTTGTGTGCCCGTGCCATGATCAGTTTCGCATCTGACTGGAGTTTGAAAATCGTTTTCATTTTATACAGAAAAATATGTAGCCCCGCTTGCTAAGTTTAAAATCAACCAATCAGATTGCATTTTAAACAGATAGCAATCGGACCCACATTTTTTTTGTTTTGTTTTTGCATAAAACGGAAAGAATTCTCCAATCTCATTCAGATGCGAAATTGATCATGGCATAGTCACACGTCTGTTCGTATCAATTTGACTTTTGAAAATCATAGAACCGTGAAACTGGCAAAGTTACTGTAACATGAGAGAAAATGGCTTACCTCTGAGATGGAAATTGATTCGGACGTGTCTCGCGTGTAAAATATTCCCATAAGAAAATGGCGGCTTTCTGAGTTGTATATTTAAGAAAAGATAGATCTCGGAGTCAGGTACTTTCGCGAGAATCTTTTGCCCTCCTATACAAATTTGACCTGTCACTCCGGGGGACACATGATGTTGGATTGTTTGGCTTATGCTACTCTGTTGGTTGAAGGAAACGAATTGGAACTTTATTACGGTGAAGAAGAAACTGATTACAGTTACTAAATATTCTTAAAGACTCCATTTGCATTTTCATATTTTTTTAAATATAATTTTTACCCGTTTAGAATATATAAATACTTAGATTGATGTATGTTTCATTAAATAATATAGACAAGTTTTGTCTATTTATTTTAAGTAAGTTCCTTTCATATTGTCTGATAATCTTAATAATATTATCATTGAAAGACGAAAGGAAATCACCATATTGATACATGTATAAATCCAATCTAAGCTTTCCACTCACATAAGCCATTATCAAAGATGACAATTACATTCCAATATATCAACCAATACACGGACGAAACAATAATGATAGTCTGTTTTTGTTGCATGAAAAATCGCGTAGTGTATTATCCAGTAAAATCTCAATGTTGTACATATAGTGTAACCCGGATATAAGAGACCCGGATATAAGAGAGATTTTCTCTGGTCCCAAATTAGAGCCTTACTTACCTAAACAAAATAGACCAAACCCTGATATAAGAGACTTCGTCTCTGGTCCCGACAACTCTCTTATATCCGGGTTACACTGTATTTCATTAAAATATGTTGGAGAATTAATTTCCCACCTTCCAATTTCTCTCTCACAAGCAGGATGTCGCGAGTCTCTCACTGCTGTCGTTATTTCCATGAAAAGTGCTCAGATGAACAACATTCCTTCGTTCTACCAGGTCTAACCTTCATGGCTAGGGCCTGCCATACTACTTACATAGTAGCAAACCATCCACATTCCTTCCATATTCCATCAGTGAGAAGTTAGTTCCACTCCAACGGCTTCTTTCTGCTAATCACTGCCCTATGGAACAGACTCCCAAGAGTCAGTTATGTGCCATGCATGATACACACTTAGGCGATCATGTATCTTTTGACACATGACTGACGAGGCAGATTTTTTTTCTGCAGTAGGTTGCCATTTCTTTCTGTGGTAGACCAGTTGCCATCCAAGGCTACAAAACTCGGTTTGTCCTGCTATTTACCCATAGCTGGTGGGAGAAGAAGAGGATCCATATCTTTACCAAGGGTATTAGCACATAAGTGAAAGTAATGGATTTGACTGGAATCCAAACTTGGCCCCCTGATTCCTTAATCCATACTGCTATCCATTACGCCACTGTGCCTCCCAAAAGTATGTTTCCCTAATCACTATAATGTTAACCATGGAGTGCATGGTCGAGTGGTTAGAAGGTTCGCTTTCTGACCATGAGATCTGGGTTCGAATCTCACCATGGTTGATTTGTCAGGAAGGAGACTTCCTGATGTTATCGGACTGGATCCAGGATCGATCCCAGCATGCAGCACCTTTGGAAAGTGCCTGAAAACCACAACACGAGTTGACCCAAGCCTTGTGAGTGAATCTGGGTAGACGGAACACTTGGGGGCTGTCGATAGCTGTGCTAGCATGAAGCTACAAGACATCGTGGCTTGAGTGTGCTGGCTTTGTGCAAATTGTTGATCATGCTAGATAACACACTCTCTCCCAGAAACTGTAACTAAGGTTTGCTCAGCATAGTTGCAGTATAAACCATAGGTGGGCTCTGTGGGTGTTGAGCAAAGCACATATGTGCCTGAGCGAGCGTCTGCAATAGGGATTGGCTAGCCACCCTAGTAGACGTGTATCTTCCAATACAGGTGGCCAGCTATTATAATGTTAACCTGTTCAAGTGTAGAGTTAGCCGTTATTTTCCCCGGCTATCTCTATAAACTATCCCTGAACATTCAACCTTGAGTGGCCACCAGGCCTTGTACAGGGTTAACCTTACTGTAAAAAAAAAATAATTTTTCACAATATTAAAGAAAAGAAATGAATAGGATGTTTAGTAGCCATTGTGTGTTTTTTCCTGTCATTTCCGTTACATTTTTTAAGATGATAACTAATCTATCATACTTTTCTGTTTGATGCGACTTTTTTTTATATTTCTATAGGTTAATAAACTATAAACAAAAAAAAATGTTTTTCTTTCATTAAGAGAGAAATGTTCATAAAAAACAGGAAAATCAAAATAGAAACAAACTTTATCTCGTGAACAAAACTGTTCTAATTTTTAACATGCATCAACAAAAAGAGGAATACAAAAAAAAAAACAACCTCACAGCATGGGGATTATTGCCCCATTTTTCGAGCGGAAAAACTCAGAAAATAAAAGAAGGTCTTTGTTGTAATATTAACTTTATGAAAACATGACAGATCTTGTGCATTCCCTTTGATCATATTTTTTTAATCAATTTTGATGAATTTCCTGTCTTTGAGACAGGAGACGTTTAATAACACTGATTCCTAAGGAACAAATAAATCTGACATCTTGAATACCCTTTGTAACCTGAAATATTTGTAAACCAAAACTATTTTTCCAATAGGAATCAATGTAGAGAAAAAAAAGAGTCACAGTACAATAAAATTGGAAAAGAAAAGCACGGCACGACACACGAATGTATACAACACGGTAGTCGACTCAGAGATTATTCCGCTCGTGTTAACTTGGTTTGGATATGTTGTTCGAGGACTGAAATTTTATTTGACAACTGAGGCAATTTTCGTCTCAAGTTTTCTGTTCAAAAACCGATTTGTTCGACGTGTGAGACGTTTGACAACTGAGGATACTCTGCATTATCTATTGCACTGAGTATTTGCAATCTTGCTGTTTCAAATAATAGGGTTTTTTTTAAGCTGAGTAAAATAATTTGAAAATGTGTACTTGTGTGTGTGTGTGTGTATATATATATATATATTAAAAAGAAGAGAGGTACCGCAAACTTTTTGGGTTGTAATGTGGGTTTTTAAAAATATATTATTCTTTATTTTTCATATGAAAAATAAAGAATAATAAAAAAAATAAAAATAAAAAAATAAAAATAAAAAAAATAAAAATAATATTAAAAAAATATATTATTCTTTATTTTTCATATGAAAAATTCTTCTTCTTAATATACACACTTTTCTCTCGTTGGAACAATTATAACCTCTTCATTTTATATATATATATATATATATATATATATATATATATATATATATATATATATATATATATATATATATATATATATATATATATATATATATATATATATGATAAAAAGGTTTAAATACTAATATTCCATGGTTATAATTTATTACAATAGGGCACCTTGGTGTGGTGTAATGGTAAGCAAGCTTGTCTTGCTAGATCAGTTACGACTGAAAAGTGAGTTCAATCCTCACTGGATGCCCCATACTTTCAGCCTTGTGCCACATCTAAGCTACACTTAGAAAAATCAATATAATTTATTACATTGGAATCGTAAATAAGATCCAATTCATCAGACCTACAAATTCAAAAATTTGAATTTGTAGGTCTGATACCTTTTTGTTATATTCTTACTCTGTCCTGAACATTGAGTTCTACCTGGATTCTATCCTAATGGAATTTTTTATATATATATATATGTATGTATGTATATGTATGTATTTATATATTTTATATATATATATATATATATATATGTATGTATCTATGTATTTATATATTATATATATATATGTGTGTGTGTGTGTATATTAACCACTAATATTATCTATCTATCTATCTATATATATATATATATATATATATATATATATATATATATATATATATACATGGTGTCCATAAAGTTTGTGTGCACTTTAACAAATTTATAACTTTATTTGTATTTCGAGATAGAAATAATTTGTAAAAAGGATTAGAAAGAAGTAAATCTATATTTTTTAAGGTTTTATTGACATTTTATTTAAGTTTCCACATGTCCTCCATCATTAGCAATACAAAGGGTAATACGATTTTACAGTTCACGGAAAACATTTGCCAACTGATTTACAGTAATGCCTGAAATCACATTAGTTATTTTAACTATACTTAAAACTAGGTACATTAAACTTTATAACATTTTTTACAGATTATTTCTTTCGCAAATGCAAATAAAGTTATAAATTTTTTAAAGTGCGCACAAACTGTATGGACACCCTGTGTATATATATATATATTATATATATAAAGACATTTATGATATGTTTAACGTTCTTTTTATAGATACAAGTATTTAAGCAAATGCTCTGTTTTATAATAAACAGTATTAAATAACATTTACCGGCCTGAATGTCCGAGAAATTTTCATATAATTTTTATTATAAAACAGAGCATTTGCTTAAATACTTGTATCTATAAAAAGAACGTTAAACATATCATAAATGTCTTTAAATAAATTGTTGGACTTTGTCCAATTCAAAAATATATATATATATATATATATATATATATATATATATATATATATGTAATACACCCACCCTTTTGCCTTTAATTTTCATTCAAAATTTCTCATATTATATGCAAGCAAGTATAGTACATCTATGACCATTATAGTCAAATGCTAATATCTTTGGTTCTGTGAATATTATGCAAAAAAATATGGTAGCAGTGAAGTACTTTTTGATGAATTCAATGTTTGTGCAACGGCATTCTATACAAATATAGGGCACCATGGTTTGTGGAAAAAACACCTTGAAAAATCAAAATGTTCAAAGCTTTACTGCTGATCTCTCTTCTGATCAAGATCAAACAGCTCAAAGGGCAAAAAACTAGCCTGTAACTTTCAATACTTCTAAAATCAAGCTATTGTCAATTTGACAATACCAGTCAATGTGTCTTCTTCCGTAACAATGAATATTTGAAGTTTCAACAAAGCATCAGGTTTTGAACATCTATTGCAATGTTCTGCACCCAGTGCACATGGGTGCTCTAATACATCCTAAAAGGTAGCTAAGAACACTCCAAGTTAACATAAAAGTAATTTATTAATTATTTTTATATTTAAAAAAAAAAACAACTTTATTTTTAAAAAGCTAGCTATACCGAGCACGTGGCTCTCATGTTTTGGTCAATACTTTGTCATTTGATATTTTAAACTGAATGGTAAACTCTTTAATCTTTAAGGTGGATAAATCCTTTCCCATTTGTCTTCCTCAAGGGATTTAAAACAGCCATCATTGGCCCCTCTAAAAGAAATAGCAGATTCTTCATAAATTCCTTTAAATGAAAACTGTACTGCTAGTCCTGGTTGGGAATACAAAACCTAAAAAGAGCGGTCAATAAAGGTAATTTTCTTCTCAAGTCTACCATAGTGGATGACAGATCAAGCCTTTAATTGATCAATTTTGGATTTCCATTGAAGAAGAATATCTTTGGTTGATTTTTTCATAGTGGCATATCAAAACCTCTATGGGTTATTTAATGCCAAAATCTAAATATTTTGTAGACAATTTTATGGCTTCAACTACAGATATTTTGTACAAAATTTTATACTTTTAGGGAAAGTGTATGTTTTTTTTTAAATATACAGTGTGTCCATAAAGTCTCTTTACATTTAAAAAAAAATATTATAAAAACAAATGAACAAATATGTGAAAATTGTTACAAAATGAGGAGTAAATATTGAATTTTTTCATCTGTTCCAGTCTGTATCTATCTATCTATCTCAGTTTCTTCATTATTTATCTATCAATCATTTGATCTAGCTCAGTCTCTTCATTATATATCTCAGTCTCTTCATTATCTATCTATCCCAGTCTCTTTATTATCTATCTATCTATCTATCCCAGTCTCTTTATCTATCTATCTATCTATCCCAGTATCTTTATCTATCTATCTATCCCAGTCTCTTTATCTATCTATCTATCTAGGTCTCTTCATTATCTATCTATCCCAGTCTCTTCATTATCTATCTATCTATCCCAGTCTCTTCATTATCTATCTCAGTCTTTTCATTATCTATATATCTATCTCAGTCTGTTCATATCTATCTATCTATCTATCTATCTATCTATCTATCTCAGTCTCTTCATTATCTATCTATCTCAGTCTCTTCATTATCTATCTATCTCAGTCTCTTCATTATCTATCTATCTATCTATCTATCTATCTATCTATCTCAGTCTCTTCATTATCTATCTATCTATCTATCTATCTATCTTAGTCTCTTCATTATCTATCTCAGTCTCTTCATTATCTATCTATCTAATCACTCCATTTGTCTTTTTCTTTCGATCTCTCCTTCTTTCTTTCTATCTTTGCTTCTTTATCTATCTATCTATCTATCTATCTATCTATCTATCTATCCATCCCAGCCTCTTCATTATTTATCTATCAATCATTTGATCTAGCTCAGTCTGTTCATTATCTATCTATGCTGGTAATTTTACTATAAAAATGTATTTTATACTTTTTTTTACTGTTGTATTGATTGTCATTTTGCTATAAAAATGTATTGTTAGTCATTTTATTATAAAAATGTACTGTTGATTTTTGTTTGTGGGTTCACTATTTGCCCATAGCTGGGGCCCTAACAGGTGCTACCACCCTAGGTCAGTGTGGACATGGGAAAAACAGCAGTTAAACGGTAAGTTAGGATGCACAGTGGAGTAATGGATAGTGGCTCGGATTGAGGAATTGGAGAGCTGAGTCTGAATTCCAGTCGAATCCATTACATTCACTTAGGTGCTAATACCCTTGGGAAAGGTATGAATCCTCCTCTTCTCCCTTTAGCTATGGATAAATAGCAGGACAGACCATGTTATACAGTCTTAGATGACAACTGGTCTACTGCAGAAAGAAATGGCAACCTACTGCGGGAAAAATCTGCGTCAATCATGTATCAAAAGAGACATGACCACGCATGGCACATAATTGACTGACTGTCGGTTTTTGTTTGAGGGTTCACCCTTTGCCCATAGCCGGGACCCTAACAGGTACTACCACCCCAGGTCAGAGTGGACCTGGGAACAACAGAAGTTAAGAGGTAGTTCCATGCTCCTCAAAAGCTACAACCTCTCAATCAGAGGCTTTGCTGCCAGATGTAGTTTATCCTTCAATAGCTTGTAAAGCACTGAATATTTTATTGTGATTTTCCTTACCATATCTCTGTGAATTAGGATTTTCTGCATTTGCCAACGTTAAATGCTAAAATTGATCAAATATGAATACATTGATGAGAAAATGAGATATCACGTAAATTGTCTAACATTCAAAAAATTGCTAAAGCACATTGAGTACAGGTTTCACACAGGCATATGTAAATATATAATGTAATGTCGTAAAAATAAATACTTATTTCAGCAGACTTCTGTAGTATTTTTCCTTTTTCAAATTTCATGACTAATTTTTCCATATTAAAATTTAAAGTGTGCTCTGGAGTTTTAGTTATTCTAGAAGTGCTCTCTGAAGTAAAAAAAAAAAAATATGGTTGAGTAACACAATCTATTGGGACTTTAATTCCAATCAGACTTCAAGCGAAACTCATCCATCAGAAAAGATGCAGGGAAAATGGTTGACTCCCTGAACCGCTCCAAAAATAGTCCTTGACACCTTCTGCCATGCTTCATATTCCCAAGCTACCAATTATGCCAAGAAGGGAATATTGCGTGGGCTGGAGCTACCCAATCTTTACTTTCTAGTCTTGATAGAGTTAAAAATTATTCATGTGATCTCCCATTATACAACCTCTTTCCCACTAATATAATGGTGCTAACCTCTTGCTACTCTATAGCTATTCCCATGCAAATGTTCAGATGAGTGCCCAATACTTTATATTCCACCATTATAGAAATTTACAGCTAGAACTCGCCATGCTATGTCCACAGAATCAAATCCACAACATTTCATCTGTATTCCATTTGTATGGAGGAAGTTTCACTCAGACAGGTTTTTTCCCCTGAAATCTGCTATTTTGCATGGATGCTGCCCTGAGTACAATTTTCTCTGAACCTCTTCAAGTCAACAGTCAGTCACTGTCCTTATCCTCGTAATCTTCCCTACCGTCTATTCTACCTCCTCTTATATTCATATCACACACCTCATTCAGTAACACTCTACCGCGAGTGGCTCTTGAGCATTGTATTGGGTGAACTTTAGTATAAAAAAATAGTTATTAGAAAGTCCTGTTGATGAATGTCAAAGCATTATTCCAAAAATATAATATTAAAAATATTAAGTTGTTGATGTTGATACCTTAGCCATTAACAAGTTGAACATTCAACATGCTCAAACCCACCCTGTAAATATCAGCTCTCACAGTCTCATTGTTTGGGGTCAAACTCTTAACGTGACTTCCCGAGTTATTTGCGATGATGTTGTCATATATTATGGCAGAGTACACATGGGGCGGGTTATGGCGAGTTTAACATTGAATACCAATAATTTTCGGTCAGGTTGAATGCTAAAGAGCGAATTAAATGTGTTCAGTTTTAAAATAATAAATGTAACTTGTCTTACATCTGATCTATGGGGAAAATGTCCATTGACTAACACAGCAGTCTCCACAGAAGCATACAGATCTCATGCTCTATGCATTTGCTTATGCTTTTTCAAATCTGAGTTGTCTGAAAATACAGATCCACAAATCTCACAAAGGAATGGTTTCTCTTCTGTAAGTATTTGCATATGTATTTTTAGAGCTGACCTGTCTGCAAATTCAGACCCACAAACCTCACAAGAATATGATTTCTCCCCTGTGTGAGTTCGCATGTGTCTTTTCAAATGTGAATTATCTGAGAAAGCAGATTTACAAATTTCACAAGAATATGGTTTCTCACCAGTGTGTGTTCGCATATGTCTTTTTAAAAGTGAATTCCTTGAAAATGCTGAGCCACAAGTTTCACAAGGAAATGGTTTCTCTCCACTGTGAGTCAGCATATGTTGCTTTAAGGTGGAACTAATTGAAAAAGCAGCTCCACATATATCACATGAATATGGTTTCTCTCCAGTGTGTTTTCGCATATGCTGTTTTAGATGAGAACTGCTTATAAATGCAGCAGCACAAATGTCACAGGTATATGGTTTCTCTCCAGTGTGTGTCCTCATGTGTTGCTTTAAGTGGGAACTTCTAGAAAATGCTGATTTACAAACATCACAAGAGAATGGTTTCTCTCCAGTGTGTGCTCGCATGTGTCGCTTTAATTGTGAACTCTGACAAAATGCAGCTCCACAAAGTTCACAGGAAAATGGTTTGTATCCACTATGTGTTCTCATATGTTGTTTTAAATTGGAGCTGACTGAAAATGCAGATCCACAGAGTTCACAAGAATATGGCCTCTCTCCAGTGTGAGTTCGCATGTGCTCTTTCAAATGTGAACTACTTGAAAATGCTGACCTACATACTTCACAAGAAAAAGGTTTCTCTCCAGTATGAATCCGCATGTGCTTCTTTAAATTTGAATTCCGTGAAAATGCAGATCCACACACGCCACAACAGAAGGGTTTTTCTCCTGTGTGTATTCTCATGTGGATTTTCAGCTGATAACCCTTTGCAAATGCAAAACCACAAACTTCACAAGGAAATGGCCGTGCATCTTTTGGCAATGTAGTTTTTTGCTTCGTTTTCTGATCTGTCG
Organism: Acanthosepion esculentum; assembly: GCA_964036315.1. Lineage (NCBI taxonomy): Eukaryota > Metazoa > Mollusca > Cephalopoda > Sepiida > Sepiidae > Acanthosepion > Acanthosepion esculentum. Next base: position 29,649,062 of record OZ038479.1, on the reverse strand, counting down.
TTCCGTTGGCTTGCTTCTTCATAGTCTTTGAAGTTTTGGCAGTTTCTGAGTTAATAGCTGTTTGTTTTTTCCTATCTTTAAGACTCTTTTTGGCTATTGCATCTGGTGTCTCAGTTTTTTCAGACATATCTCCTGGATTCAGTTCACTTTCACCTTCAGGATCCATGAGCTTCTGTATTCAAGCTCAAAAAGTGGATCCAAGTGAGGTTAGCTAAATTAAGTAATTCCTGAAAAAGAAAATGTTGAAATAAGTCAGTTATTAGCAATATAAAATATCCTGATCAAATGATGCTATAACAAGAGACATATCAAAATAAAATAGGACAAATACAGATATATTAACAATAATTGCAAAGTCTGCAGCTAAGAAAATTAGTTCATTATGTCATGCTAGACAATTTTTCTTGTCAGGAACTATCTTATATATTTATGAGCCTACCATTCATCCTTGCTTTGAATATTTCTGTCACATCTGGTCTGGTGATCCTGCTATTTATTTGGAGATGTTTTATAAAAACCATAGAAAAATCTGCAACATTATTGATCCTGACCTGGCATCTCAGCTTCAGTCACTTTCCCACTGCTGTAATGTAGCTTTCTTTTGCTTTTTCTATAAATAATTTCATGGTAATTGTTCTGATGA
>OZ038479.1:29535919-29635919 GCA_964036315.1 Acanthosepion esculentum | reverse complement strand
AAAATCTTTGGACTGGTGTCTCAGCCAGTCGCTCACAACACTTTTGACTTCATCGTCACTTTTAAACTTCGTTCCTCTCGTGAACGCTTTCAAGACACCAAACAGGTGAAAGTCTGAAGGGGCAAGGTCTGGGCTGTAAGGGGGATGAGGGAGCAGTTCCCAGCCCAGCTCGTTGATGGTCTGCACCGTTTGTGCTGCTGTGTGAGGCCTTGCGTTGTCATGATGCTAGATGACTCTTTCTGACTGATGACCCCTGCGTTTGTCCCAACAGATGAAAAGCTGAAAGTCCTTGCAATGTCATCCACTGTCACCCTTCTCTCAGATTGAATGAGGTCATTGACTGATTCGATCACCTCAGGAGACCTCACTTCTGTAGGCCTCCCAGGCCTGTCTTCTTCCTCAGCACTGCTCCGTCCATTTTTTTGGTTGAAACATGGGGCACCATACACAGTTGACATTCTCCTATGAATTTCAACTGGTTTGCACCCTTCAGCAACCAAAAACTTGATAACTGACCGCTGTTCAATCCTGGAGCATGCTTCTTGGTCGGCCATCTTTGTTAATCGCCAAAACTCTCAAAGTTTTTTTTTTAATCTGCAAAAGAAATTAAATCCATGTGAAAAAGAAGTAAAAAAAAGAAGAAAAAAAGAGTAAGCTTCTATCTGTATTAGAAGTCCTTATACCGAAAAATTCAACTTATTTATTGAATGACCCTCGTATTTTTATAATGAAAATATTTTACAAAAATGTGGTGGATTTTATTTTAGGTGAAATCTTGTTAGTTTAATTTATGTTGAACTAAAGTTTGGTGATATATTAAATTTTGTTAATGAGTTCTGATTTGGAAGGATGTTTGTTAGAATCTGTTATTGAAGATTCTGTAAATTAACTGCAAGAGAAAAATTTACATTTAAAAATTTACTGTTCATGTAAGTAATAAATGTTTGTAAAGTTGAATTCAATTTTGTGATCAAAGAAGTTATCTACCTTTGATTGTTTTGTGTAATATAATGTTCTCGAATGTTGAGAAATAAAGTTGATTTGTTAGCAGGAATTTGTTTAACTCCTGCATAAGGAATTTGGTGAGTGAATGGGAATAGAGTTCACTGATGAGTTTTGGTGAGTGAGTGTGAATATCGTTAAGCTTGTATAATGTTCGTATGAACGAAAAACTTGAGATTGTGTGACGTGAAGTTTAGTTGTTTAATGTCACGATGCTCACTGGCGTGTGTGAATGAGTTTCTGTTTTTATTTGCTTCGGGTGGCTCACAGAGACTTGGCGCAAACTTGGATTTCAGTCATGAGCTGTAAAAAATAGTTAAGCGTGGGTGGATAGTCACGCCCACTTGTATATTTATTAACCAATGAGGGCTCGAGATTTTTTTTGAAAGTGTATGAAGTTGAAAGTGTTCTGTGATCCACTTTTTGCACAGATTTGACCAAACTATTTTTGGGTATTGGAATTATGTAGAATTTCGGTTCTATAGATCTGCCACTGCTACTTTTTCAAGTGATGCCTGTTCTCCAACGAGGCAATACTTAACAAGTACACCAGGAAAAACCTTAATCAACTTACACAACAAATATAAAACTCATTAAGATTAAAATGATTGAACAATACATTGATTAAATTATCGTAAACCCCTGTTAGGGCCCCAGCTACAGGCAAATCACTTTGAAAGTTAAAAAAATAGGTTTTAATACCAGAAATTCTTTGCAAAAACAAATTTTACCAGCAATATATTTTTGAAAAAAAAAATATTGCTAACAATAAAACTTGTCGGCATTAAATAAGCAACTGAGGTTGGTATTCCATAAAACAAACCAAATCATTTTGTAGCATGAGGAGTTACTACTTGTAACTAGGATACAGACTTTCAAAGAGAGATGAATTCAATATTTTCGAAAGAAATCACTTGGAGAAATTTTACACATATATTTCTGTAGGATCAATACAAGGATAATATTTGTCGCTTAGTAGATTGCCGTCCTGGGTAAGACGATAAACTACGTTCAACAGTAAGGCCTCTGATCAGGAGGTTTTGAGGAGCGTGGAAACCACCTCTTAATTGCTGGTGTTTCCAGGTCCACCCTTACCCGGGGTGGTAGCACCAGTTAGGGTCCCAGCTATGGGCAATTAGTTGACCCCACAACCAGACTCAAAGCACTATGAAAGTGTAAAAATAGATTTTAATGCCAGAAATACTTTGTAAAAAAAATTAGTATCAGCAATAAATATTTGAAAAAAGAAAATATTACCAGAAATAAAAATTTTGTCAGAATTAAATAACCCATTGAGTTTAATATGCCACAAAACAAAACAAACCAAACTATACATTTTTGAAAAAAAATATTACCAGCTATACATTTAAAAAAAAATTACCAGCTATACATTTCATAAAAAATTACCAGCTATACATTTTTGAAGAAAAAAAACAGGAAATTTTGACGGCATTAGATAACCCATTGTGGTTGATATGCCATAAAACAAAACAAACCAAACTTAGTAGATTGGTATTGTTGTTAACTATAATTAGTTAAACGTATTTTTAGTACTATTTCTCTAGTAGTTTCATCTTCAAGTTTAAGATTAGTGACATTTACTAGGGTGCCCACATCACAGTTGAATATAAAACAAGTTTGAGATTTAAAATGGATTTAATAATCGTACCGCGCAAAAAATTCTCAAGCTTCCTTGGCAGTTCCCCTTTTGGGGATGCCTCAGGTACTCGACAATAAATCCAACCCCGCTCCCGAGGGAGAGGTACTGCCGGGGGGTAAAGCTCTTTGGGGCTTGGGATAATCTTCAGAGAATACCAATCCCAGCTAAAAGGTTAGGATTAGTTCGGCCTCCAGATGTATGAACTGCTATTCATAAAGTGAAGATTTGCATATGAAAACAACAGATGTTATATCCAGCACTCCGACTCCAGAGTTTCGTAGACAAGCATTTTTGTAATCATTCAGCCCGCTCGTCAGAAGGTTACAGAAAGAATAACATAATTCAAGAATAGAGAAAATATAGTGTAAAAACATTTATAGGGTTGGCTGTTAAAAATGTGTGTGTGTGTGTGTGTGTGTGTGTGTGTGTGTGTGTGTGATATGCCATGTAGCTGGTTGAAATTAAGAAAATGCCCGTCCAAGGAAGAAATCTGTCTCAGCAAAGAGAGGGCCTGTTGTTGTTGCAGTTACATGCCAGAGCCCCCCACCACCAAAAAAAAATGTTATTGACCCATTCTTTTATAGTCCTGAAACAGCGCCACCTAGTAGGCAAGATTGGGATAATACTCACGCCTTTCCACAGTTTGAAATTCATTTTTTAAAAAATTTTTTTTTTTAGACTAGCTATTACCCAGGGCTAGAGAATCCAATGTATCCAGCTATTTAATCTCTAAGAAGAGATGGATTGATTCCTTTTCCCAAGGGTATTAGTGAAAACAATGAATGCAACATTATTATTAATATTATTGGTCCTGACCTGGCATCTTGGCTTCAGTCACTTTCCCACTGCTGTAAAGTTGCTTCCCTGTGCCTTTTCTATAAATACTTACATGGTAATTGTTCCGATAAGTTCTTCGGTACCGTACCTAGACTTTATGAATTTAAGCGTTTCGTAGACAAGCATTTTTGTAATCATTCAGCCCGCTCGTCAGAAGGTTACAGAAAGAATAACATAATTCAAGAATAGAGAAAATATAGTGTAAAAACATTTATAGGGTTGGCTGTTAAAAATGTGTGTGTGTGTGTGTGTGTGAGAGAGTGTGATATGCCATGTAGCTGGCTGACATTAAGAAAATACTCGTCCAAGGAAGAAATCTGTCTCAACAGAGAGAGGGCCTGTTGTTGTTGCAGTTACATTACAGAGACCCCCTCAAAAAAGTGTTATTCGTCCGTTCTTTTATAGTCTTGAAACAGCAGGCAACAACCTAGCAGGCAAGATTGGGATAATACTCACACCTTTTCCACAGTTTGGAATTCATTTTTTTTTGTTTTGTTTTTAGACTAACTGCTAACCAGGGCTAGAGAATCCAATGTACCCAGCTATTTAATTCCTAAGAAGAGATGGATTGATCCTTTCCCCAAGGATATTAGTGAAAAGAAAAAACGAATGCAACATTATTATTAATATTATTGGTCTTGACCTGGCATCTTGGCTTCAGTCACTTTCCCACTGCTGTACAGTTGCTGCCCTGTGCCTTTTCTATAAATACTTACATGGTAATTGTTCTTCGTTATGGTATCTAGACTTTATGAATTTAAGCGCAGTACTAGACTGGCAATGGGGTTTCATCAATCTATAGTTTAATTGGCTAGATGTGACTGTAAGTTCTATGTCAACAGTTTCTTTTCTCGCACTTCTTGCCTGTGGTACACCCGCCCCCCTATATGCTTTCCATTCAATCTGCTTTCCATTTAATCTTCAAAAATTTACATGTAATATCAATCACTGGTGTAATGGAATAACCAGGCACCCCCATGAATGATTGCACTATAGGTAGTAATTACCTATAAAGTCAACTGTCTACGAGAGACTCTGTAGAAGAGGAAGGAGAGTGAGAGAGTGAAGACGCAAGCACGTCTGACCTTCCAATTAGTGGCACTCACTACTAGATGGACCTGTGTGTATAACTGTACCGTATTTCATACTGTACATGTGTACAATAAACCTTTATTCTAGTATCCACCGTCCTGGGTACGACGTTAAACTGCATCCAACAGCAAGACCTCTGATCGGGAGGTTTTGAGGAAGCGTGGAACCACCTCTTAATTGCTGGTGTTCCCAAGTCCACCCCGACCCGGAGTGTGTAGCACCTGTTGGGGTCCCAACTATGGGAAAATAGTGAACTTCCAGGTCTTTTCCAGCACATTGAAACAATGATGTTGCCAACTAATACTTTTTTGAAACAATGATGTTGCCAGCTGTACGTTTTTGAAACAATGATGTTGCCAGCTATACGTTTTTGAAACAATGATGTTGCTAACGTTATCCTTAAATTACGTTTGCAAAGTATATATATTTAGTAAATATGTGGAAACTGGATCTGGCATTAAATAACCCATAGTGGTTGATATGCCATAAAACCCCAAACAACCAACCAACCATCTAGTATCCACCTGGTGTTACTTATTTATTCCCTTAGCACGGAATATAACAGTGGCCACGAGGATGTTTGTAACGAACTCACACCGACATAACAATCACTATCTACTGTCCTCCTGGTTACTCTTTTGTTCTCACTTCTTAGTAAAGTTTGTTTCCTAATTCTTCCACACCCAGTAACTTCATTGTGTCTTAGTGGCTTTACTGCCTTGCTTCGGGTGAATTTGATTAAAGATAAAAAAATTAACCCCCGCAAAAAACCCCCCAAAAAAACAAAAACAAAACAGGCTAGCTCAAAATTTGAACTTGGCTCATTAATATTTCATACGAATACTTGTTGCACTACCAGGATGAGCGGGTATATTTTTATTTTAATCATTATAAAGCGTCAATCAAGAGTCGTTAAAAGTAAGTGTCGGATTTGTACATTCAATAATATAGTGGCTTCGTTCTGGCTCAGTTCCATCTATAGATTAAATAGTAGGGCAAACTGGTTTCTCTAGCCTTGTGTAGCAGTCACTCAAGGAGAAGGACAACTTTGAATGCAAAATCATGGAGAAGGCAACAGGAAACTACCCCACTATCTTTCCCAAGAAGTTATGTCACAATTAGAGACAATAAAGAAAAGGGAGCTGTGGAGAACCAAGATCGCCTACATAAGGGAGATGCTATTAAATGTAGCCAGTATTAGAATAAGTTTCACATTATTTCCTTCCCGAGCTTAATCTCGCCCTACTAAGCTATTCTAATATTCTACAGAGAAGTACTCAACAAGAAAGCTAGGCAAGTTCCTTGCTCCTTCCTCCCCTTCCCAAATCGCTTCTTTATCCCCCTCCCCTAATCTTTCCTTTATCCTCAATCTCCCATTCCTTCCCCTTCCCATATCCTTGAGCTCATGGTGTTGAAGTCAAGAGAGGCCTGGAGTGGATTAGTGAAGCTTGTCATTCGCCGTGAATTTATATTTGCCGATACAGAGGGTGCGACAGGATAGTTTCTATGTGGGTGAGATGTAGCGATTTTGGAAGAGGGTGGGTCACGAGTTGATATCCGTGTTGGGTCTCGAATTGCAGAGTCTCGTTCGGGGAGGTAGACTGACCCTGAACCCGTTTACACGCGTTCGAAAGGGAATATTTTTGGCCGAGCCTACGGGCTCGGAAAACCCACGTTAAACTCGACCTTGTGCCACATACGACACTCGTGGAGGGTAGATATTCTACCTCGAATTCTCTGCATCTGAGCAGAGAGGAACCCGGACGAAGCTTAGCCGAAGGGCAGGGTCTCGTTCGGGGAGGTTGACCAACCCTATCCCGTTTATGCGGGTTCTACGGGCATTTTTTGGCCGAGCCTACGGGCTTGGATAACCCACGTTAAACCCGGCCTTGTGCCACATACGACCCTCGTTGGGGGTTGGGCTGTTAAATATTCTAGCTGAAATCTTTTTCGGCTATACAGTCGAACTCTCTGCCCGAAGGCAGAGAGGAACCCGGACGAGGCTCTGCCGAAAGGCAGAGTCTCATTCAGGCAGGTAGACTGACCCGATCCCGCTTATCCGGGTTCTACAGGTTTTTTTTGGCCGAGCCTACGGGCTCGGAAGACCCACGTTAAACTCGGCCTTGTGCCACATCTACCCTCGTACATATTGTCTAGCTGAAATCTTTTCAGCTATACGGCTCTACTCCCTGCATTCGGTCAGAGAGGAATCCAGACGAGGCTTTGCCGAAGGGCAGAGTCTCGTCTGGGGTGGTATTTCGACCCGACCCCGTTTTTTACGGGGTTTACGGGGAATTTTTGCCCAAGTCTACGGGCTCGGATACTCCACGTTAAATTCGGCCTTGTGCCACATCCGACCGCGTGGGGCGGTTTGGAAATATAATAGCTGGGATCTGTTGCGTACGACTCAGACTGACGCGAGAACTACCGACCTTCCAATAGTAGCACTCACTACTGGATTGACTTGCGACGACCTTGTGAATAACTGTTACCTTTATTCTTATTGTACTGGTTTTTACAATAAAACTTTACTTATTTTATCCATCGTGTTTTCAAGTATATACTCCTATTACCATGGAATATAACAGTTTTCTTTATTCGAGGACACATATGCGGAAATTATCACCTACAGCAAACAGTGAAATTACTCTTCTGTGCCAACATCTGACGAGGTGACACCTATCTTAATTCAAGTTTACCACAATCAGCTGAAAATACAAATCAAGTTAATCATTTAATTAACAAATTATATAACTCCACGGAAATTACTGCAATTGGGTTGCCTCTACATAGTCTCGTCAAGTATATTTACCCAGCTTAACCACTAATGCAGGATGTGGCACAAGGTCGTTTTTGTGTGGGGAGCACCATACACATACGCATGCATTTGGACCCTGGACAAAAATCGACCAGTCCCCGCGACCACTGGTCTCGTTGATGTTAATATTACTTTGACCCCATCTCTCTTTGTGCAATGAGGGGGGTGTTGTCGCAGAGTTAGAATCACCTGGGACCGAGCAACTTCTGTCCTCTAAAACGGGAAGAACACTTTACTCCATTTTCGGTCAAAAGCTTTGCCAGTTTTCCCAAGAGACTGCTTAGAGGTCGCTGTGAATAAGTTATAAAAACGGGGGATTTTTATGTTCCCCCCTCTTTTTTTTTTATTTTTTACTTCTGACATGCTGGAATTATAACGCCAACTGGGACCTTCCCGGATATGGGGATATCTTTGTACCTCTTAGTGACTGGATTTTATTCACACGCACATACACACACACGTAAGACATGTCTCATTAAATAATTTAGATAAGTTTTGTCTACTTATTTTCAATAGGATCTTTTCATATTCACGGAAAAAAACTTCTTAGTATCCTTATTAAAGAAAGAGAAAAAAATTAACATGTTGATAATATTCATTTATTCAAATATTTTCGACATTAGTACAATGTCATCATCAAGGTGTTAGTTTTTCTAAGACAAAGTTGTTGTGTGCATCTGAAAGTTAATTTTTTTAACTGTAATGCGAAAAACGCCATGGTTCTGTACGATTTAAAATTACATGTCAGGGGAGGTAACTTGGTTTGGAATGTCCATATGTTTAAAAAATACATAAAAAAAAACTATTAATTAGAACATAGATATTGAAACTATCTACTGTAAACATTTAAAAACATTTTTGCAGTATTCATAATTAATTTTATTAAGGGTTCCTTTCAATTTATATATATATATATATATATATATATATATATATATATATATATATATATATATATGCACACACACACACACACACACACACACACACACACACACACACACACACACATATATATATATATATATATATATATATATATATATATATATATATATATATAAATGAACATAGAAGTCAACAGAGGCGACAGTCTGTTTCATGCTAGATGCAATCGTCAGGCCATATATATATATATATATATATGTATATATATATATATATATATATATATGTATATATATATATATATATATATATGAATATATATATATATATATATATATATATTACTGAATATATATTATTGTATATATACATATATAATTATATATATGCATATATATATTTATGTATATGTATACATATATGTATATATGTATGTATATATATGTATGTATGTATATATATGTATGTATATATATGTATGTATGTATGTATATATATATATATATATGTATATATATCATATTATATATGAATCAGTCAATTATGTGCCATGCGTGATACACACTTAGGCGATCATGTATCTTTCGATACAGGACTGATGAGGCAATTTTTTCCAGCATTTGGTTGCTATCCAAGGCTATAGAACCCGGTCTGTCCTGCTATTTATTTACCCATAGCTGGGTGGGAGAAGAAGAGGATTCATACCATTCCCAAGGGTATTAGCACGTAAGTGAATGTAATGGATTCGACTGGAATTCGAACTCGGCTCTCCGATTCCTCAATTCGAGCCGTTTTCCATTACGTGCCTCATTAATTTCAATTTATTAATCAGAAAGATTATTTATCATTTTCAAAACTTATTTTAGCGAATATTCACATTTCAGTAGCATATGCGTTTGATTCTTAGAAATGAGTTGTACACGATAGATGTTTTTAATTTAAGAGGATGACAGCTTTTGAAGTGAAGGAATCAAACGCATATGCTCAGACCAACTAGATTTTCTACACAACATTAATAACTTAACAGAACAATTCCTAAAATGAAAATACCCAATAAATATAATAAAAGAAGCACTTAATAAAACTATCCACATAAACCGTAACACACTTCTCACATACAAAAAAAGTAAAAACAACAATCGAATTCCCATGGTTTTTAATCACAATCAATATTCCCACACACTTACTCACAAATTAAAAAATGACTACAAGATCTTCCAATTAAACAAAAATATGAAACACATTTTCGCCAAACCACCCATCAACGCAAAAAAACAAACACCTAACTTATCAGCTATCCTCACCTCCACCAAATATCTAAATAATACAAACCAAACAGGTAATTACAAATGTAACAAAACTCGTTGTCTAATTTGCAAACACATAATAACAGACAGTGAATTTCTCGCACCCAACTCCAAAATCACAATACTTGTGATAGCAATAATATAATTTACTACCTATTCTGCACAATATGTCCTAATAGTGGATATATTGGCGAATCTGGAACTAACTTTAGGCTTCGTTTCAACAACCATAAACAAGACATACGACAAAATAATTCATATTCCCCAGTAGCAGAACACTTCAATAGACCACGACATTCGATAGATAATTGCAAATGTATATTGATAGACTCAAATTTTAGCACTACATACATACGAAGAAAAAAAGAGAAATACTGGATTTTAAAATTAAACACATATAAACTAGAGTTAAACAAAGACTTGGGTATTCTAAATCAGTATAAATATTTCAATAGTTAAAATATTTCTTCAAAAAATTTCTTTAGATATGGTAAAAAATCCTTTTTAAACAATAACCAAAACACCAGATGTCCGTTAAAAAATCAAACACAATCGCGTTCCACACCACGTGTCGTCCGAGTCTAAAAACAAACACACAAACACAGTAATTTAAGTACAACACACATACGAAGAAGAAAAAAAGAAAAATACTGAATTCTAAAATTAGACACATATAAACTAGGGGTAAACAAACACGTGGATATTTTAAATCTACATAAATATTTCAACAGTTAAAAATATTTTAAGAAATATTTCTTGAGTTATGGTCAAAAAACCTTTTAAACAACATTTAAGACACTATCATCAGTCTTCCGCCAAAAATTCAAACAAAGTCGCATTGCACATCACGTGACATGCACGCTTCACGACAAACGCTGTAAACAAACACACAAATACAGTATCTCATTTGATTTCTGGGGAAAGACCTAGGTGGTCTGAAATATTAAATAAATAAATATATACAAAAACATAGAAATAAATACTTTCATAAAAAAAAACATCCAATTTTGTTTCATTTATTTTATCCAGATATATATATATATATATATATATATATATATATATATATATATATATATATATATATATATTTCATTCTCCTAAAGTCGAGGGGCCTTCTAAATGTCCAGTTTATTTGAAGGTTCCTTGGATTGGGGATAAGGGCCAAAGCTTAGTTAGCAAGTCGGTTTCTGGTTGTTTTCCTTCTGTTGCTCTGCGTTGTATTTATCGAACTCGGTTTGCATTTCCGTCGTTTTGCAAAGATGAATTGCCCTACATCAAATTAAGTAATTTGGTATATGAATTTAATTGCCAGTGCGCTGCTGGTTATGTGGGGCGTACAACCTTGCATTTGGAAACAAGAATTAATCAACATGTACCTCCTAAAATACGACTTGGCAAAATAGATAACATGTGTTATCTTCCCTCTACAAATATGGAATCGGCTATTGCTCAACACCTGGTAGAGAATATAGCCTGTGCCAAGTCGTATACGAAAGAGTGGTTCAAAATTATTCACGTAGCTGGTTCCAATAATCATTTAAAGAATTTGGAATCAATCTTATACAGATTGATTCCAAATTCTCTTCTCTTTGCCGGTAGAAGGATTTGTGAAGTCCCTTAATTTGTTGGGGGATATTTTATTTTAACTGTCCCTCGTTAATTATTTACACGCAATATCCCCTCCCCTCGTTATAAGTATATATACTTGTATGTTATTGATTCTAGCATTTTTCCCCCTTTTTTTTGCTCTTCAATTTCGTAGCTGTTCTTTTCGTTTAATTTATCAATTTTTTCCAACCATTTTCTCCTGATGAGATGTTAGACGAAAGAGCCTTAAGGACTATTACCATTAATAAATTCCTTGTTTTTAATACAGTATATATATATATATATATATATATATATATATATATATATATATATATATATATATATATATATATTATGAAATGGACAAAGTCCGACAAATATTTTAAGAAATTTTTATGTTTAACATTCTTTTTATAGATACAAGTATTTATGTAAATGCTCTGTTTATAATAAACAGTATTAAATAACATTTACCGGCCTCAATGTCCGAGAAATTTTCATAGAAAATATTCGTCCTCCGACAGGATTCGAACCTGTATCCTATACGGAACCGTCATATAGCCTGACGTGCCTTAACCGATTCGGCCACTGAGGATCGTTCGGTTGACAAGGTCGAATTTACTGCTTAAAAACTTCAACCTTCCATGAATCTCTCACGTACATTCATAACTGCTCATGGCGTATTAAATGTAAACAAATGACGTCACACATTATGAAATGAAAAAAGTACGACAATTATTTTAAGACTTTCAAAACTCGAAGACGAAATAAATGTGTTTTAGACCGAAAGATATATATATATATATATATATATATATATATATATATATATATATATTCGAAATTCTTAATACAACGTTTACATATACCTATTTGAAAAAGACTGGGTACAAAAAACAATATGAATTTTGTACTTATCTGTTTGGTTGTCACGAACTTGAAAGTATTCGTCTTGTTACTATAACTTCACGGAGCAAAAAGAGAAAGATTGACTTTCCCGCTTAATGATGTCTCGAACTGGTTTCGTCTGATCATGTGACTGTTCTTTTATTCTCGTAAATATTTATAATTAATTTGTATTGCTAATTTTTGTTTTGGATCAAAGGGAGATAACTTTTTGTACATGAGCATCCACTAAAAATAACGTTTAAAACTTTTCCCATTTGTCACACACACACACACACACACACACACACACACACACACACACACACACACACACACACACACACACACACACATATATATATATATATATATATATATATATATATATATATATGTGACGAATGGGAAAAGTTTTTTCGTGACCCGTTTCGTCCTTTAGGACATCATCGTACTAAAGGACGAAAGGTGTCGCACTAAATCATTCTCTTTTTTTCATACATCTTCCTCCAAAATTGTTCTTGATATATAAAAAATTGTATATCGTTATACTATATATATATATATATATATATATATATATATATATTAAGACATTTTTATGTTTATATATTCTTTTTATAGATACAAATATTTAAGTTAATGCTCTGTTTTATAATAAACAGTATTAGTAACATTTACCGGCCTGAATGTCCGACAAATTTTCATAGAAAATTTTCGTTCTCCGACAGGAATCGAACCTGTATCCTATACGGAACCGTCATATAGCCCGACGTGCCGTAAACCGTTTCAGAGGACGAAAATTCAGAGAAAAAAATTTCTCGGACATTCAGGCCGGTAAATGTTACTAATACTGTTTGTTATAAAACAGAGCATTTACTTAAATATTTGTATCTATAAAAAAGAATGTATAAACATAAAAATGTCTTAAAATAATTGTCGGACTTTGTCCATTTCATAATATATATATAAAATAAATTAATCTTTTTCCTTTTCTCTTCTTATCTCTAGCAGCGTTACACGTAGTTCCTTTATTGTATTGTATAACACTTTACTGATTTCATCTTCAGCTTGTAATGCCGCTATAACCGAGTCTTCCAACGGTTCGCTTTTCGCCGGAATTAATCGCGATAGTCCATCAGCGTGCCCAATTTTCTTTGATGGTGAGAACTCAAGTTTGAAATTGTAGTTTAGTAACACAGTTCCCCATTTTAAAAGTCTGTTCGCTGTATAGACTGTATAGACTGGTTTGTGGTCCGTTTGGAGCGTGAACTCTCTCCCATAAATATATCTGTGAAAATGAGTTATTGCAAATATTATGCCTAATGCCTCCTTTTCGATCTGTGAATAGTTTCTCTCTGCCGGTAATAGTGATCTAGATGCGTGCGCAACAGGTTTCTTTGTACCGTCCCGCATCTTGTGTAGAATACACGCACCTACCCCATGTGAACTCGCGTCACTTGCAATAATGATTTCTAGTTCGGGATCGAAATGTGTCAGTGCTAACTCCGAAGTTAATTTTTGTATTATTTCCTTAAACGCTTTTTTACAGTCTTCTGTCCAATTCCAATTATTCTCCTTTTTTAGTAACTCATTTAGTGGGGCCCTCAATTTATGCATATTATCAATAAATTCGCCATAGTAGTTAGCTAGGCCCAGGAAACTTTGTAATTTTGCAACATTTTTTGGTTCAGGCATATTTTTAATTGCCGATGCCCTCTCTGGGTCTGGTTTCCTGCCACTTTCATTAATTATCTGGCCTAAGTATTTAATTTCATTTATGAAAAAATCGCACTTTTTTCCTTTTACTTTGAACCCAAAGTCTTCTGAAAACTTCCTTTATGTGTGATGTGTGCTCTTCAACATTGTCGCTCTTAATTAGAATGTCATCCAGATAAGCGGTCGCGAAATTCTGGCTCGTGAGCATTGTGTCCATCGTCTGCTGAAAAATTGCTGGTGCAACTTTTACTCCGAATGGTAGTCTGTTGAATTTATACAACACTTTGTGTGTATTAATACGTAGGATTTCTTCTTGTACTGGGATTTGCAGATAAGCCTCACTTAAATCTATTTTGGAAAATATCTTACCGCCGTTGAGCTTTGTAAATATTTCCTCTGGGCTCGGTAATGGGTAATGATGGTCTTTTATAACCTTATTTAGCCCCGTCGAAAAGTCTGCGCATACACGGATTCTCCTGATTTCTTTTTTTACATAGACTACCGGTGCTTCTCATTCACTAAACTCTATTTTTGAAAGGATCCCAGTTTGTTCAAGTCTCTCTAATTCTTTGTCGATTAATTCTATAGTAGCAAACGGTACGTTTCGCTTCTTTTTAAATACTGGTTGGACGTTTTCTTTTAATTCAATTCTGGTCGCAAATTTGTTGCATTGTCCCAACCCGCTCGAAAATACCTCAGGAAATTGATTATATAATTCTTCCTTTAACTTTGTCGCATCAGATGGTTCACACACTAACTTTTTGCAAAAAGAGATGATAGGTAGGTCCCAAACGTCGAATTTTTGCACCCAGTCCGTACCTACTAGATTTTATGTATCTTTCATTACGTATATCTTGATTTTATTTTTGTTTTACCGTGAAATTTAACATTTACGATTATTTCTCCTTCGAATTTTATCCGTTTTCCTGTAACCGACTTAGCAATTTTTTGTGTATGTAACATGGTTGGTCTGTTAAGCTTTCTCCATGTCTGTAGGTTAATTATCGTTAGATCGGAACCCGAGTCTAGTTGCAATTTTATCTTTTTATTTAAAATTTCAAGTTCCACGAATTTCCTTATGTTAATATTGTCTTCGTCGTGCATTCTAGTAGCTCTTATCTTACTAGTGAATTTTCTGTTCCTACATTGGGATGCCTTGTGACCCATTTTTCCACACGTCAGACATTTTTTATATTTAAAACGACAATCCTTATTCCAGTAGTCCTCCACATCGATAACATGCAGATGAGAGGGGCTTATATTTGCTTCAATTTTCGTCATAATTTGCCCTATATGTTGTACTTTTTCTTTTATTATAGAATTTTTGTTTTCTTTCCGGGGAGGGTGAAGAACGTAAACTTTTTGTTTAACTTGCGTATATGTGATACTCCTGACTCCTCAATGTCCTTCAACTCTTTCTTTATACTCAGGCATTTTTGGCAATCTTCTGATAGTTGTTGTAGTGTTAGTCCAGGTTCATTTTGTAGTTTTGAAAGCATTCTTTTGCGCATTTCACTATCTTTTGCTGAGACTAACCCTTGAACAAAGATGAGACACTTGAAATTGTCCGGTGTTAATTCTGCCAACTTGAAGTCGTCGCAATGTTTATTGACGATTGCGGCAAACGTGGAATAGTCTTCATTTTCGTCCTTTACTAGGTTAAGATATTTCCATCTTTTGTGAAATAGTGACGTCTTTGGACTAAAAAGCTCTGTCAGGCATGTCACAGTTTCTCTTTTTTGGCAAGACGTAATCGACAAATTTTGTGTATTTCTCTGTTCCTAGTTTTCTAAGTAACAGACGTAGTTTCTTAACTTCCGCCCAGTATTGACAATCCATGTTGAAGATGTCTTCGTGACGTCTAAAATAGTCCCCGAAATTTTTATCCTCTTCTAGAGAGTATTTGAACGTTTCTATCGTGTTCCACACTGCGTCTTTGGAAAAAGTCGCCTCTTTTTCGATGTTTTGTTGTTTGTTACCCGCTACCTTTAATATTAGTTCTTGGAGTTGCATTTGTCTTTCTTCATTTTCTTTCTTCGTTTGTAGTAATTGTTTTTGCCATTTCTCTTCCATTCTTTCTTGGAGTTGTAATTGCTGTTCATTTTGGTATTTTACAAGTTCTACTAAAATACTTTTAAAATCCTCCATGATAAGAGTTTTACGAAAAACTCGCTTTTCCGTATTTTAATCCGCGTAAATCTTTGTCGCTAAGTTGTTGTGGATACTGGCAAAAAACGACAATTTTTTCTTTTGAGTCTCCGAGAAGTGCAAATTCTTGTCGCCCATGCTGTTGTTGTGAGAAGAGAGAATTTTTTTCTTTCCGTCTAGGTCCCAATTTCTCGTCACCAAGTTGTTGTGGTCGGCCAGGGAGAATTTTTCTTTCTTTTTCCTTTCCCGTGTGAGTTCAAATTCTTCGTCGCCAAGTTGTTGTGGACAACGAGGGAGAATTTTGTTTCGTTTTCCTTCCGTATGAGTTCGATATTCTCGTCGCCAAGTTGTTGTGGACAACGAGGGAGAATTTTGTTTCGTTTTCCTTCCGTATGAGTTCGATATCCTCGTCGCCAAGTTGTTGTGGATTCCGGGATGAAATCCGGTATCAAATAACAAACGCCAAGAATGAATATAGGGAAATAAATGTATTAACGTAATAATGCAAAACTGGTAACACAGGTTAGTAGTTCCAAGAATGCGGGTTAGTAGCAAAATAAATATATAGTTCTTGATATCAACGTATCGCTGTATGACTGAATCTGCGTGCTGGTTACTGTGACTTTTGCCCGCTACGTTCGTAAGCTCATGTTATTTCTCGGTCGGTTACCTACTACTTTGTCTCTCGGGTATTCACGTAGCAGTAGTATATGTATACACTGGGTGAGTCCCTTTGTGTAAAAAGGGGAGACCCCTCAACAACCACATTAATTCAACTTTAGATTAGGAAACAAAAAGGATAAGCAAAAGACATTGTTACACATAAAATATGTATTTAACAAGATATACAATATCAAACAACGATGTGAAAGAAAGCATGCATTTAAGTAAGAAAAGGTTGAATAAAACAAGAGTTGTCTCTCTTTAACTGTAATTTTAGTACTCCAAAGTGCACTGGAAGAATGTTTATGAGAGTTTCTTATAATGACTGTTCTCAAAAGATTTGCCGTGTTAGAAAAGATTATGTGAGTGTGAGTGAGAAGGTTGGCGCATGGTTTCAGCTGTCGTGGATTCATTTGGCAGCTGAATTCTCACTAATTAGCTAAGAAAAATTCTTGGTTAAATAAGTGACTATAGGCTCCAGATTGCTGCGCGGTAAAAGTTATTCTTCGCGTGCAGACGATCTGATTGGTTGGCATTGACCAATCAGCGAGCGAGTTTTGAAGAGACTTAAGAAAACTTCTGTGATCCGTTTCTCCCAAAAGTGCACAAAACTGACTACATGAAAATAGAGCGATTACAAAATTGTCGCATTGCTGCGATATTTAAATTGTCTATAATAACGTAGTGGTGATTTATTAACCAATGAATGCTTGGCGTTGTATGTGATTTGTATTAGTGTATGTATGTATGTATGTATGTATGTATGTGCGATACAGACCGGCACAATATTCAGTACAGTCAGACTGTTGGTGAGCTAAAGACGTAAATTCGCTGATTCTGCTTTTAATATCGTTAAATGATTACAGTTCCAACTAATTTAATGTAAATGTGGTATTACTGAATACACGTATTTTTTTATTTTAATTCTATGGCTGCAAATTTGGGGATTGATTTTCTATAAAAATTTACCATTTCTAAGAAATGACAAAGATTCTTACTGTCCTTAGGAGACCGGGAGTCGGAAATGCGTTTATATTATTTTATGTAGGCCTAATACCGTCAGAGCTAATATCATAACACCCAAAATCGACTGAAGTCAGATCAAATGTTGACTTTGTCATTGAAATTTTTAGATTATTATCATGTAGGATTTTTATAACAGTTTCAACGTCTTTTATGTGTGCTGAAGAATCATTGCTAAAAATAAAAATATCGTCGATGTATGTAAATACACAGTCATCATATTGAAAAGTTTTGTCCTTGTATCTTTGAAAAGTGGATGCTGTCTACTTTAGCCCAAATGGCATGGATTTGTATTCGTGTAACCTGAGAGGAGAAATAAGTGCTGTTTTTTTTTTATAACATCCGGTCACTTTTTGATTTGATGGTATGCTGACACCAGGTTGATTTTGCTAAATCTTGTTTTGATGTCTAGCTTATTATGTTAATAAATTAATGTTCGGGTTTGTCAAGAGCCTGAAATTCGTGCCTCTTTGGAAGGCTCAGAAGAATCGGAGACTTTTCCCTCCAAAATTGTTATACAAATTTCCTGGATCCCTTCATTCGTCAGAAAATATATTCTTATCTCTGATAAGAATCAAGACTTTGGGAGCCGCTTTTGAAAGTAAGGAAAAAGGTTGGAGTGAACAAGCTGTGAGGTTTCCGCCAGACTTTATGGCACCATGGAAAGAATAATGGTGGTGGAATTCCTTTTTATATTTTCCAGCTCTCTCGTTAGTCAGAATATATATTCTTATCTCTGATAAGAATCAAGGCTTTGGGAACCGGTTTTGAAAGTAAGAAAAAGGTTGGAGTGAGAATTGGAAAAATAGGCTAGAATGTGAACTTGTAAAATATTGCATTCGTGGTTTTCAAATTAAATTCCAATATACCGTCAGAGCTAATATTATTACCCCCAAAATCGACTGAAGTCACATCAAATGTTGACTTTGTCATTGAAAGTTTTAGATTATTATCATATAGGATTTTTATATCAGTTTAAACGTCTTTTATGTGTTCTGATGAAAAAGATTAATCAAAAACTGTTTGGTTTGAGTGAAACCTGAGCATTTTGGTCAAAAATGTGAAAAAAAAAAAGAAGAATCGAATAAAAAAAGACGTGGTTTTATCAGCAGACATTGAGAATGCCATGGACAGAGCGTGCGATAAATAAGTTCTATGAAAATGTGATTAACATAGAGACGGTTGATGGCAGTCAGAAAGAGACAAATGAAAGTCTAATGAAAAAAGAAGGCTTGGAAAATTTAACACTCACAGGACAGATCAACATATTGAAAAAGTCTTGCCCGTGTATCTTTGAAAAGTCGATGCTGCTTTCTTTAGTCCAAATGGCATGGATTTGTATTCTTGCAATCCGAGAGGAGAAATAACTGCTGTTTGTTTTTTTTTAAATATCACCTGGTCACTTTTTGACTTGATGGTATGCTGACACCAGGTCCATTTTGTTAAATCTTCTTTTGTTGTCTAGTTTATTATGTTGTCTAGGAAATAAATTAATGTTCAGGTTTGTTAAGAGCCTGAAATCCACGCGTCTTTGATACCTTAACTTCCAAGCAACAAAAGGGAGAGGTTGATTTTCCCGCCTGACGATGTCTCGTCAGGTCACGTGACTGTTTTTTTTTTAAATTTTTGTGAATATTCATAATTGTTATTGCTATTTTTGTTTCGATCAAGGGGAGATAATTTATCGCTTTTTGTAATGTTGTTTAATGCTTGGTAATGACCGCAGCACCTGAAATTTCCATCTGGCTTTTTAACCACGTGTAGGGTGGGGCTGGCCCATTCACTGTCAGAAAGTGTAATGGCACCATTGTTTTGTAATTTCTAAAATTCCCTCTTTACTGCCTGGGTTTTCTCTTCTGATAGACGTCTAGCCTTGGCAATGACTGCCTGTGTCAATTCTATGGCATTGTTGGGGACGAGTAGAATGTGTTAAGTGATATCAGAAGGTTTTTAGGTTGTTAGACTGTGTGTTCTTACATTCATCTTCAACAATATTAACGTTCACAAATATGAAACAAACAAGGCAAAGAATAAATTGAAATAATACAAACATTTATATACAACTGAACAATATTTACAATAATGTTTTTTATGTTGCCGAGTGTTCAATATTAGATGTAGTGTTAGATTGGTTTAGGACAACTGAAGTTGCGTACCCTTAATTTGGTATATTTGTACCTAAACTCATATTAGAAGTAGATTGTACTTGCGTAAAGTATCGTAAAGTTCTTTACTTATTTAGTAGTGAATGTTCTGTTCACTTTAGGTAAGCAAAGTTTGTTTTATGTTCGAAAGTTCTTTAACGTCTGACTGCGTTAGTCAAAGACGGGAGTTCCTTGAGCGTTACGTTTTGCCAATGTGTGAGCGATCGAAATTGGTCGTTGTCTGCTCGGCTCGGGTCTGCTCAGGACTGCTCGGTGTGACACGTGTTTCCGGGTCTTTTATACAGTCTCATAGGCTCCAGGAAGAACGGCGCGTAATATGATCGTGCGCGTGGGAGCGATCTGATTGGTCGAAACTGACCAATCAGCAAGCCGGATTTACGGTGATCGACCAATGGGTACAAGAAGAGTGCATTTCTCTGTTGGCAAATCTATTAACAAACCAAAATTGATTAAGAACTCGAATCCTAGTAGGGGGTGTTGAATACCCGCTTTTACGAACGTCCACAGAAAAGAGCGTCGAAGGTTAGGTAGGCTTATCTCGGCTTTAATTCGCCCGTAGCAATGTCTGGGCCTATAGCCGTAGTTAGAGAAACTGGTGTTGGTTCCGGTGATAAAATGTTGACGTAGCTATGTCGAATAATAGATAAGCTAGCAGAGTATCTGGCTATATTTCTGAGGTGAGGTATTATGTACATTATTCAGACTATAGTCCTCATCTTCGTCGCCATATTTATTACAACGTTTCGGCCGTTGTACGCTCCGGCCTTCTTCAGGTGGTTGGAATGTCGAACTGAACCCTTTATTTCGCTCACTGGGGTAGACTGTTCTAGTTCCACGTGCCATGTTTAATGGATGTCAGTTATCAGTTATCTCCTGTTAATTTCCCTCTGAAAGTTCTCCACTGCCTTAGCCGAGTATTAGGTTTATAATACCCAGAATTGCATACACAGATGTCCTCAAGGACACATGGCACAGTGGATAAAGGCGTTAGTTAGATCCAGTGACAGGACCCAAAGTGTGTGCGTTCAATACCCAGCTTTCAGAGGGAAATTAACAGGAGATAACTGATAACTGACATCTATTAAACATGGCACGTGGAACTAGAACAGTCTACCCCAGTGAGCGAAATAAAGGGTTCAGTTCGACATTCCAACCACCTGAAGAAGGCCGGGGCGTACAACGGCCGAAACGTTGTAATAAATATGGCGACAAAGATGAGGACAATAGTCCGAATAATGTAAATAAGCTGGCAGAGGTATTTATTATGAATGAGATTTTTTTTTTGTCCCCAACATTGCTAGTATCTTTAATAGATTCGGTGGGGTGGGGACGTTGTCTTCCAACCATTTAGTTTCCCGTTGGTGAAGATGGAGGCGAAATTGGCTGTTGTATCTGGTCTCTTTTTCTTTCTTTCTTTTTTTGTTTGTTCCGATATTTGCATCCGTGTTTACATGAATACGCCACGCCCGCATAATAAATGTGCACGCTACATATTTTTTGTGATTGTCCCTTTTGGAAAGATATCTTTTCTTTTTACGGTTTCAAACCTTTCTAAAAAGGTAAGGTATTGCTGAGGTTTTAGTAGGTTGTGGGATATATCGCTACCCCCACCTTCATTTTGACGCACGCGCGACTTTTCACCCCTTCCTCTCACTTTCGACCGGTTATAGTAGTAAACCGTTGTCTTAGCCGAAGATGAGAAAGAATTTATTTTTCGCGCGCTTTTGCGCTGACGTCACGGCAAATTTGGCTTAAAAAATTAGTCGCCCCCGTGGTCGTCTGACCATCGGCACGGGCTGGCTCACTTGTCTCTCGCCGGTAACAACATATATACTGACAGAGACATTTTATTCGGCAAAACCTTGCCTAGACCTCATGGCTCGTCTCGGTATCTTAACGCATACGACACGGTCGTCACTTTGCGATGACAGATTTTTTTGTCCCGAGGCTAACATCTTTATAGAGCTGCCAACTTCCAGGAACTTTCAAAAAACTTCCAACCTGATGAACAAGCATTTTTCATATTCTTCGAACTGTACTTTCTGAACCAGTTACTTTAAAAAGAATTACATACACTCACAATTATAAACTCTCGCAGTGAGTATTTTTTCCTTGCCGTATGTTATTATGCATTACAACTGACTTTCTGACCTTCTTCTCGAGGAACCTTTTTCCCGCCATTAGCCATCTTGGATTTGAATTTTGGCGCGGAATCTTATCTTGTCAACTACCATATTTCCAGCATCTTACTGAAGGCTTAACTCAAGACAATTAAATTTCATTATTACTACATTTCCAGTAATCTCACTGAAGACAATTTACTAATCTACTTGGCCTCTTCTTCAACTATATTTCCAGTACATTTACTGAAGGTCTTCACTGAAGACACTACTTGTTAAACTCTAATAAAATTTATGTTTGTTCTTAACCTTTTGTTGTTTTGCCTGTCTACTTCTTTTCCCTTTGTACGTTTGTACGGTGGAAAGAGCACGTCTTTATATTTTTCCTTTTTTTTTTACTTTGTTTGTGGATTCGGTAGTAGTGTGTAGCGTCTGGCGCAAGGCCTTATTTTCGTAAGCCAGATCTGCACCGCTATCGGGTCCACAACAAGGTGTAGCGGACCCGGGCGCGATATGAAACCACGACCCGAGCGCCCCCGTATCGTAAATGATGAGGTCACAAGAGGCCCGCTAACGTTTTTCGAATTCATGACGTGAAATCTGACAAGATGAAACAAAATAGACAACAGAACGAGGATATGTATGATTAATGCTAAGTTTATTTACAAGGCAGAGACTGCGGAACCGTCACATAGCCTGATCATTATCAATCTTCCAATCTGGAATGTACGTGAGAGATTCATGGAAGATTGAAGTTTATAAGCAGTAAACTCCACCTTGCCAACCGAACGATCCTCAGTGGCCGAATCGGTTAAAAAGGCACGTCAGGCTATATGACGGTTCTGTATAAGATACAGGTTCGAATCCTGTCGGAGGACGAATATTTTCTATGAAAATTTCTCGGACATTGAGGCCGGTAAATGTTATTTAGTACTGTTTATTATAAAACAGAGCATTTACTTAAATACTTGTATCTATAAAAAGAATGTTAAACATAAAAATGTCTTTAAATATATATATATATATATATATATATATATATAGTGTAACCCGCATATAAGAGACCCGGATATAAGAGATTTTCTCTGGTCCCAAATTAGAGCCTGTGTTAATGTATATATAATAGACCAAACCCGGATATAAGAGAAACCCGGATATAAGATACTACTTCTCCGGCCCCGACAACTCTCTTATATCCGGGTTACACTGTATGTGTATATATATATATATATATATATGAAGAATTAATGGTTTTATATTTTAATCTAACATTTTTATTGCTTCTAACGTCATTTCTAGTGGATACCCGTGTTTTATATAGACAGCCCATTTTTATTTTAAGCTGTGTGCAGTACGTCAATCGGCCGAGAAATCTTTAAAAAAGATAATGGGCTCCTCCACCAGGGTTCGAATTTTTGCGTTCTGCTTTGTAGAAGAAAAAAACACCATTTGAATCGGCATGCATTTTTGACTGCTCAACCAGAGAAAGCATCTTAGTCCCGCAAAGCTCTATTTAATTTACGTTACCCTTTTAAGGAATGCAAGCTTCCCCTGTTCAAATTATTTTTCTCGCAAGCCCATATCTGTACAGTTTCGTATCCGAAACGTAAACAAAGAATTAACTGATTTATTTTTTAATCCTACATTTTTATTACTTCACTGAAAAGTTCCTAAAAGTTTCATTAAAATCAGACAATTATTTGATTTTTGTAAGAATTTCCAAATTAATGGGTTTCCCCCGTAAACTGCTACACTAAAATGGCCATTACCACAAGTAGTACAAAGTTAACAAAAAAAAAAAAACACTCAAAAAACGAGATTTTTGACCCAAATTTAGAAAGTGTTAGAAAGAAGGAATTTTTTTTTTTAAATGATTAAAAAATACTTTGTTCTTTCCTATTAAACTATAAACATTTTAACGATGACACTTTGTTTATATTAAGTTTGGGGCCTTTTTTCATTTTTGCTATACTGATTTTTTAGCGAATTATATTGGAAGTAGGTAGTGAGATTTTGTAAACCCTCGTTTGAAATAAAACGCCCGAATATCCATAAAAAAGAACGTTTTTGAAGAAATAAAACGTTCTTTTGTATAAAAGTCGAACACAGACCCGTGTGTTGGAAATTTGCAACTATTTTAACCCCGAAGTAGACCAAATAATACGTTATTATCAGGAATTGTTCATTCTCAAAGCAAATTTCTCATAAACGAAGGGTGTGGGTCTTTTTTACACAAGGAAGTAAATATAGATTGACACCGGTTGCTAACTTCCTTTGTTGTGGTTTTTAAATGAAAAAAAAAAGTAATTTCTTTGGAAATTAACTTTTTAAAAAAATTATTTTAATTATTTAATCTTTTTTTCTTGGTGAAACTCGTGTGAGGATGTAATTTGTGGACAACATCCCTTTTTTCTTTTAGCCAAAAAAATTCATACTTAAGATTTAAAAATGTGAAAATATCGAACTGTTTAAAAACTTGATTGCGAATCGATTTACCTTTTTTTTTTTTAAATTTCATTTTCTTCTGGTTTTTAAAGGTAAGTAAATACAATAAATATTAATGTTTGAAAATATGTTTCTTAGACAAAACATAATTTTTCTACATTCAAATTTTTCTTCTCTTTTTTTACTCCTTGCAAAAAAACATATTTTAAAATAAATTTAAAATATTTTTTAATTAAATTAAATTAAAATTCAACTTTGGTTTGTTTTCGAAATAATTCTTGTAAAAATAGATTTTTACATTAATTTAAATTTAATTTAAAAAATTCAACTAAATAAAGATTTTAAAAAATCGTCGTCTATTCAAGTCGCAAACATATTTAATTAATTTTTAAAAATAAAATTTTAAATTTTAAACCACATTCAATTTTTTCAACCACTTTATAATTGGGAAAAAGGTATTTTTTATTTTATTTATTCAATGTTTTTAAATGTACATTTCATTAAAAAAAAACGAAAAAAACAATTTTTATTTTTTGTGCGTGTTTAAGTTTTAAAAAAAAAAGCGTACTAAGTGATATCGTCCACCATCGACTTTTAAAGAAGTTCGTCAGTTTTTTAATATTTTTTGCCAGGTGTGTAGAGTTTAGAATTCTATGATCTTATTCTTAATCTAAAGTACAATTTTACCTTAATTTAAAAAAAATAATAAACATTTTCGTGGCCACTAAAGTTTTGTCCACCGTAACTAGAATAAGGAACACGACAGTGGCGCATTTAACTCGAGGTTTAGCAGAGGGCCTCAACGTCTAGGTGTATAATATTTTTGACACTGTCTTAGGCCTTTCATACATAACTCACTGTAGACTCTAAACAACCCTTCAGTAATTTTAAATACAAGTCATCATCCTCGGCTTTACTCGCAAATTGTTTAATTTACTCTTCCATATCCTTCTAGTGAGAATGTGGGGTTTTGGAGGGGCCTCACAGGTGGAATAATCTAGGGCCGCTCTTAATCCAAATCCGACCCTGAACACGATATTTATGCTCAGAATGTTATCAGAAAGAGCAGTACAAATACAGAAGGACTGCGTTTTATAGATTATGCAAGTGCATTTGATAAAGTATGCCACAAAGATCTGTTATCTTTCAGCAAACTGGATATATTTGAGAAGGACATTAATCAAGGACCTATACTGACAGCAAACCACCTGCATAGGGATAGAAAGGAATTCAGCAGATATACAAAAATAGAAAGTGGTGTAAGGCAAGGATGTGTCTTCTCACCAGACTTATTCAACCTATACAGTGAGGTAATTCTGAGAGAATTACATGTTCTACCAGGATTTAGTATTGGCGTCCGCAATCTTAATATAAGATATACAGATGACATAGTATTGATACCAGACAGAGCTCTTATGGAAGGCAGTGAAGGAAAGCAAGAAGAAAGGATTAAACCAGTACTACTCAAAGTGGTGGTCCACGGACCAGTGCTGGTCCGCGAACCATCAGCTACTGGTACATGGCCAGTGTCCATGCCATGCTAAGGAATCATTTATAAAGATTTTTTCGTTTTATGTGCCGTGTCCTTTCAGGACATAGGCGATTATGCTCCTCCATTTCCCCCTATCCCTTGTGGCTCTCAACAGGTTTTGTGTTTCTGCCAACTCCTCCAGATCACGCTCCACCATCCACCTGCCCAAGCCCACCATGTATGTCATGCGCTACTTTCCCCTGTCTCTTTTGCCCTTTATTTGTCTGTCCTGGGTATGACGATAAACTACATCCGCGTCCTGAGTAAAACTATGTCCAACAGCAAGGCCTCTGATCAGGAGGTTTTGAGGAGCATGGAACCACCTCTTAATTGCTGGTGTTCCCAGGTCCACCCTGACCCGGGGTGGTAGCACCTGTTGGAGTCCCAGCTATGGGCAAATAGTTAACACCCAAACTTGTGTAAAAGTAGGTTTTAATACCAGAAATACTTTGTAATAACAAAACATTACCAGCAATAATTTTCGAAGGAAAATTTGTTATCAGCAATAATTTAAAAAAAGTACCAGCAATACAAACAGCTATACATTCTTTGAAAAAAATATGACCAGCTATAGATTTCTTCAAGGAAAAATATTCCCAGAAAAAGATTTTTGAAGAAAAACACATTACCAGCAATAGAAATTTTGTCGGCATTAAATAACCCATTGAGGTTGATATGCCGTAAACCAAACCAAATCAAACAAGAGGGCACAGAATCCCCAATATGCACTACAGGCCAAGAGAAATTTACAGTGAAACATATACTGTTAGAGTGTGTAGATTTTGATCTAGTGCAAACAAAATATTACCAAGTGAGTAATTTAAAAAAAACTTTTGACAAAAATAAAACCATCCAAGATTGTAAATTTCCTAAAAAAAGTTGGATTGTACTCAAAAATATGAGTAATTGAAAAATGGTTCAAATATATATTTATACATACACACCTTTTTTTTACCAAACTATTGCTATGAATCTATTTTAAAATTTTTTTTGGCATTAAATGACCCACTGAGTTTTGATATGCCATAAAACGAAACAACCAACCCTCTATTCGTCCCGTGAGTATCAGATTTACTAGGCCCTCCTTTCTCATCATGTGTCCCAGAAATTTCATCTGCCTCTTCCTTATGTTAAGCATAAGCTTCCTCCATATTTGCATCCTCTCCAAAACTTGACATAGAGCCATTAGCTGACCGCAGACAAGACATAGTGCTCAACAGAATAAGAATTGGTCACACGCATCTGACACACACACACACCTGCTCAAGGGAGAAAGTACACCTCGATGTACCAACTGCAATCAATTTCTCACAGTCAAACATATCTTGATAGAATGTAAGAAGTATAAAAAAATACGTAATAACTATTACCAGGCACAAAATCTGAACATGCTCTTCCAAAAAGTTTCTACTGGTCAAATAATGGGATATCTGAAGGAAATAAAATATTTCCAACTTCTATAATATTATTACCAGCTCCACGTTTTTGAAAAAATATTATTACGATTTAAAACACTTTTAAATACAAAAAAATCCAGTTTCAGCATTAAATGACCCATAGGGGTTGATATGCTGGTAAAACAAATAAACAATCAATAAATCAATCTCCAAAACTTGATCGTTGCTCACATGCTCGGTCCATTTTGTTTTTGTGTTAATAAACTGCTTATTTTTTTTTTTTTATTACTTTTTATATGTTTTGATATTGAATTAGTCAACTTCCATTATATTCATTGTATATATCATTTCCAATATAGATTAATATTACCACGAAATATTACAGGTATGTGACACGTTGAGAAAAACAAATTGCTGGTTTGCCATATCATATAGTTTGAGAAGCACTTGTCGCATCCCGCTACCACTTTCTTTAAATTTTGTACATTTTGGTGCAGAAAAGTGGATCAGAGAGCCTGCTCGGCTTAGTAAATATTTTCAGGAAATATCAGCTTCTAATTGGTCAATAAACACACAGGTGGGCGTGGCACAATCCACCTACGTACAAATGTTTTTTCCGGCGCGTGATCAAGTCAAGTTTCCCGCCAATTTCCCGTGATCATGTCACGTGATTACATTATCTATAAATAGCAGACACAAGTTCTCTCATTCTCTTTTACTCTTCCAAATCCCTGCGAAGATGTGATCTTAAGGATTCTCGTCTAGACCATGGAATGTCAGACGTTAAAAGCATATTCACGCATGCACGTACATACAAACTTTTCCAACCTACATTACAAACATACGGATCATTTCCAAACATGCAACAAGAACTTTTCTCTTTAAATTTATTCTAAAACTACAGTTTATTAAGCATTTCTTGGCTTTATAATTAATTGAACTTTCGTGAGCTCAGATGAAAATATTCCCAGGCTAAGAGACATAACTCCATCAGATCTTTAACTTCTACGCATATACCTCAACACACAAATACAATGTTATGTTTTAAAACTATTTTGTTTCTTGTATTTCATGCTTTGTGGTATTTTATATTTAATATAAATTGTGTGGTCAGGTTATTCATGCAGCCATAAACAGACATCTACAATTGTCCATTCTTATTACCAAGTCACTACATTATGGTAACTATGACGTCTGAAATGGGGTGAGAGAAACAACTAGACCACTACACACTGGTTTGGTTTGGTTTGGTTTGGTTTGGTTTGGCTTGGTTAGGCTTGGTTTGGTTTGGCTTGGTTTGGTTTGGTTTGGTTTGTTTTGTGGCATATCAACCACAATGTGTTATTTAATGCTGACAAGTTTTATTGCTGACAATTTCTTTTTTTTATTTTTTATTTTTTCAAAAATATATTGCTGGTAATAATTTAGCAATTAAGACATGGTTAACACCAGTAATTAAGAGGTAGTTTCACTCACCTCGAAACCTCCTAATCAGAGGCTTTGTCAGATGTTGTTTATCGTCATACCCAGAACGCTTTTAGGATAGGTTCGTATGAATAGAATATGTATTCTTCATAAATAAATCAGTTTGTAGATCAGGTTTCACTGATGTATTTTTGTAAAGAGGTTTTTTTTATCGAGAGTAGTTTTTTTTTTTTCTTCTTTCAAAAATGTATTGCTGGTATTTTTACTATAAAAATGTGTTTTTATATTTTCACAGTATATTGACCCCAGTTTGGGGGTTAACTATTTGCCCATAGCTGGGACCCTAACAGGTGCTACCACTCCGGGTCAGGGTGGGCCTGGGAACACTAGCAATTAAGAGGTGGTTCTATGCTCCTCAAAACTTCCTGATCAGAGGCCTTGCTGTTGGACGTAGTTTATCGTCTTACCCAGGACATGGAGAAGCACTGGACTAAACATCAACTGCAAGAAGACAGAATGCATGGTCGTTAGCAAAAGGTAACTTACAAAAATGAATCAACCAAGCACAAACATTTAAATATCTGGGAAGTGTTCTAACAGAGGACAGAAAATGCAACACAGAAGTCTAAAGACACATTGGGATAGCCAAAGATGCATTTTAAAAGCTAAGCAGAGTATGAAGATATAGAAAGATTTTGTTAGAAACAAAGAAAAGCATGCTGAACTGTTGTGTGATATCTGTCCTCCTCTACAGCAGTGAATGCTGGACAATTTCCTCAATGATGAAGATGAAGAAGAGACTTGAAACAACAGAAATGTGGTTCTACAGAAAGATGCTGAGGATACCATGGAGCCAACATGTGACCGGCAATAAGGTTTTAGAGAAAATGGAAACAAAAAAGAAACTTCTACTTAATAATCAAGAAGAGACAGTTGAAATTTCTGGGGCACATAATGAGGAAGGAGGGCTTGGAAAATCTGTTACTCACACGACAAATGGAGGGCAAGAGAGACAGAGAAAAACAATGTATAACATACTTGACGTAGTTGATAAAATGGACGACAGAACAAGGTTTAGAAATAACGAAAAGACAGAATTTATTTAAAGCTGCAAAAATATTAAAAGATAGAAAACTTTGTTAGAAAGAAAATTGTGGAGAGCCATGATCACTTATGTCTTGAGGGGACATGGCGCATAAAGAGAGAGACTTCGTAGAACAGGCTCCTGAGAGGATGTTTTCTCTAATCGTTACAATATTATCGTCTTCAAGTCTAGGGTTAACTGTTAACTATCCTACATATCGTCATGATACACATATCTTCCTGCCCCCATTCAATAACCCTCTATCTTGAGTGGCTCTTGGTCCTTGTATTAGGCGAACAATAATAAAAAATATAATTTCTACATTTTATTTTATTTTTTTGAACATGTCCATTGAAAGTGTGGAAATCATTATGTTTTCTATCATGAAAATCAACATCAGTGAAGGTTTTTTTTTTTACAATTCTTAGAATACAAGGATACAATTCTGTGTTTTTGAATCTTTGATTCTACATAAACCATTCTGTCATTACCAATCAATTCTATTTTAGCGTTCAAAAAAAATATTTAAAAAAAAAAAAATATTTAAAAAAAAAAAATATTTCCTATTTTTGTCATTTTTCTTTCGCCCAGGGGCAGGGACCCACCAAAAAAAAAAAAAAAATCAATACCCAAATTTAAAATGTATTTTAAAAAACAAAAAATCTTTGTTGAAGGTTTAATTTTAGTTTTAATTTCAAGCTAAATTAAATATTAAATTAAAGTTAATATTTCCAATAAGCGAAATATTTGCTGCATTTCAAACCAAATTTAAATTGTTACCAAAGTTAGGATGCTTGTCTCTATTGGTAGTTGCATGATTAAAACAAACACTTGTAGTTCCAACGAATGATTTCATGGAAATATTTCAACTAGATGTTGCTAGCGTCGGTCACTCCTTTTTGCGTAAAACAATGCAAAAAAATTAGAAATGCTTAAGAATTCAAATCAATGAAAAAACCCGAGTTGATGACGTTTACAAAGTAAGAGCATATGCTTTTTAGTGAGGTTCATGCCTTATTCGTATCAGAGTTAGGATGCTTGTCTCCATTGGTAGTTGCATAATTGTAAGAAAAACTTGTAGTATGCTCTTACTTTGTAAACGCCATCAACTCAGTTTTTTTTCATTGATTTGAATTCATAAGTGTCTCTAGTTTCTTTGCACTGTTTAACTCAAAGGAGTGACCAAGGCATGGCAAGGTGCCCATAAATGATTCCCCAAGCGTAGCTTAGATGTTGCACAATGTCGACATTGCGGAGCACCCAGTGAGGATTGAACTCACTACTCAGTCGTAAATTTTTCTAGCAAGACAAGCTTGCTAGCCTATTAGATCATGTCAAGGTCCCCAATGATTTTCTGAGTATAGCTGTGGCACAAGGATGAAAGGATGGGACACCTTGTGAGGATTGAACTCGCTACTCAGTCATAATTGATCTAGCAAGACAAGCTTGTTAACCATTACAGCACTTTGCCATGCACTGTTACTATCGTTATGCATAAAATCAGTGATAGTGTATACTAAATGCATCTTTAGAGTCTTAGATAAAGATGTACAATGAGAACATTTTTTTCCAATTTCTTTCTTTAAAATTTGGTGGAGCTGCATCTAATGCATCGGAGTGTCTTATAAGCAGTGAAATAAGGTATCAGTAAAATCGTCCATGCTGACAAATCTGTCAACACAGCATAATTCTCTTCATTAAAATATCTTTCAAAAATAAAATGTGCTTTTCTGAAACTTTATTTGCGAAAGATTAGCTGGTTTAAAGTTTAATCTGAACTGAAACAAAATACTTACTTTTAAAATTTGTAATATACTTTTAACATTTTTGGAATTTAAAATTTCCAAAAAAAAAAAATGTTTAAAATAGATTTTAAATTTTTAACAAAATACTTTTAGTTCAAAATGTTGCAGGAAAGCATCTTTTTTTTAAGATGGAAGAAGTGTTTTTTGAAGTGTTGAGGGATTTATTGACAGCCTGACCTTTGAGAAATGTAAATTAGAGGGACAGTAGTAAATTTATGTCTGTTGGAATCAATAAATACAGTGCTGTTCGATAAAAGTGACTCACCTGATTTTTTTTTACTTAAAAATATTTTCGTCTATTGTTTTTGGGGTGAAACGAATTTTTAATCTTAGTAATATAAAGACCCCTTCCCAACCACCTAGTAAAAGAGTTTACTCACCCTAAAGTATTCTATTGATAATTATAATTATGGATATAAATGAGATTTAGGGAAAAAACTCTCTACAAAAAAAGTGACTCACTTATTTCCTACAGCTAATAATCAATAGAAACATAACCTAACAGCTTTAAATAAAGAATAATAGAGGTATAATTCATTTATAATAGGTAATATAGTTCGAAATATTTAATAATCTATGGGTCCTCTTTTATTTTGAATAAACTTTTCAACCCTTTTTGGCATAGACTTGATTAGGTTCTGGCAAATCTTATCTCGAAGCATTGAATTCGATTCGGACATGAAATTCCCAATCAAATCCTCTTTGTTGCTCAAATGCTTTCTCGAGAGCCTGTACTTTATAATGCTCCATAAGTTTTCTATGGGGTTGAGGTCAGGAGATTGGGGCGGCCATGTCATAACACTCACCTGCTTCTTATCAAAGTATTTCTTCATCAATTTTGATTTGTGACAGGGATCATTATCCGGCATAAAAATGAGCTTGGTCGGGTCGATTTGCACCCTTTCAGCAGAAGGGAGCAGACAAGACTCTAAAATTCTCTTGTACTGCTCGCTCCTGAGGGTCTTTTCAATAGGTTTTAAGAAACCAGTTCCATGAAAAGAAAAGCATCCCCAGAACATTATACTGAATGGATGCTTGACAGTACTTACTGCTAAATTCAAAGAGCTTTCAAAGCTTCTTCTTCAGATTTTAGATCGCTTATCCATATTTTTAGCTAAAATGAAAGTTTTTCACCAGAAATTAAAGCAAACCTTTGAACATTAGAACAGCTCATGATCAGACTATTATTGTCTGTTATATTTAATAATATATGTTTGAATATAATTTTCTTCATAGATATTTTTGTAAATTTATGAATAAATTTGTTTTTCACAGACAATTTTATGAACTTTCAAAAATTGACTAAAACAGAGGAGACGGGAAGAAAAAAATGCCTCAAAAACATAAAAATGCCCAAAAACATAAAAATGCCCCAAAAACATAAAAATGCCAGAAAACATAAAAATGCCCAAAAAACATAAAAATGCCCAAAAACATAAAAATGTCAAGAAACATAAATATGCCCAAAAAACATAAAAATTGCAGAAAACATAAAAATGCCCCAAAAACATTAAAATGCCAAGAAACATAAAAATGCCAGAAAACATAAAAATGCCCAAAAACATAAAAATGCCAAGAAACATAAAAATGCCCCCAAAACATAAAAATGCCCAAAAAACATAAAAATGCCAGAAAACATAAAAATGCCCCAAAAACATAAAAATGCCAAGAAACATAAAAATGCCAAGAAACATAAAAATGCCCAAAAAACATAAAAATGCCAGAAAACATAAAAATGCCAAGAAACATAAAAATGCCAAGAAACATAAAAATGCCCCCAAAAACATAAAAATGCCAGAAAACATAAAAATGCCCAGAAACATAAAAATGCCCCAAAACATAAAAATGCCAAGAAACATAAAAATGCCCAAAAACATAAAAATGCCAAGAAACATAAATATGCCCCCAAACAGAAAAATAAATAAAAATGCCCCAAAACAGAAAAACAATGTTGTCATCAAAATCTTTGTGCTATTATTAAGAGGAAAGATGCAAAAAATTTTTTTTTATCCATTTTAGAACCTTTGAAATTTTGGTTAGAAATCTTGCTTTTCTGCTGTCAACATGGAACCAAAACTTTGTGCAGGAAATTTTAGCATCTTTTTTTTTTGTGGTAAAAGAAACACATTGATTTGGAAATTATTGCAAAAATCAGATAATTGAAAAGAAATTGCATAATGACTACAACATGAACACTTGTTGAATTTTTTGTTTTTTTCTTATCCCTTGACCCATAGGACCATGGGGGCACAACACGTACTGCACTTGCAGTAGAAGTGGTCTTCCTTGGGCAAGATATCCTGATGGAGCCCAATCCTCTTCTGGCCAGTTTTGAATTCAGAGTTTTTCCTTCGAGACTATTTACCACCCAAGGCTATAGAACCCAGTCTGCACTGCTATTTACTCACAGCTGGGGAAGGGGGAGAAGAAATGGATTCATACCTTTCCCAAGGGTATTAGTACATAAGTGAATGTAATGGATCCGACTGGAATTTGAGCTTGGCTCTCTGATTCCTCAATCTGAGCCATATTTATGAAGTCACTTGTTGAGAAAATGTTAGAAAATTACCAATAATTTTAAAATTTATTATAGGTACCTTTCTTATTTTCTGATAATGTACTGTATGGACATTAATATTCACAAAAATTGACATGTTTATACACACAAAAAATTCCTAGTTCTTTTCAAAATACTGGGTGCTGTTGAGCTGTTATTGAGTTTTTCCATTTATAATAGTTTTATTTTAATATAGAATTATTATAGTTTTAATTTAATAACAATATCACTTGACCATTACAAATTAATATAGGATTATTATAGAAAAAAAACGAAATTTTTAACCAAAATTTCAAAGGTTCTAAAATGATAAAAAAAAAAAAATTTGCGTCTTTCCTCTTAATAATAGCACAAAGATTTTGATGACAAAATTGTTTTTATGTTTTTTGGCATTTTTGTTTTTTGGACATTTTTATGTTTTTTGGCATTTTTATGATTTTGGGGCATTTTTATGTTTTTTGCCATTTTTATGTTTTTTGGGCATTTTTATGTTTTCTGGGCATTTTTATGTTTTTTTGAAATTTTTATGTTTTTTGGCATTTTTATGATTTTGGGGCATTTTTATGTTTTTTGGGCATTTTTATGTTTTTTGGGCATTTTTATGTTTTCTGGACATTTTTATGTATTTTGGCATTTTTATGTTTTCTGGCATTTTTGTTTTTTGGACATTTTTAAGTTTTTTGGCATTTTTTTCATCCTGTCTCCTCTTTCTTACTTCATTTTTGAATGTTCATAAAATTGTCTGTGAAAAAGAAATTTATTCATGAATTTACAAAAATATCTATGAAGAAACTTTTAGTAGACATATTATTTTTCTCGCCATTATACATTTTCTTCTCAGATTATTTTATATCTCAGACCAATTCTTGTTTTAATTTTCATGATGAGAGCAAAGGATAGAAATATCCAGAAAATGCATTTTTTCCAAATTCATAATTATCGTTACTTGTTATGTGTTTATTTAAATTTTATTTCACAGACATTTTTTGTATCTGTCTATATTTCTGAGATGAGGTATTATGTACACTATTTACATTGTTCAGACTATCGTCTTCATTTTTGTTGCCATATTTATCACAATGTTTTGCCCATTGTATGCTCCGGCCTTCTTCAGGTGGTTGGAATGTCGAACTGAACCCTTTATTTCACTCTCTGGGTTAGACTGTTCTAGTTCCACATGCCATGTTTAATGGATATCAGTTATCTCCTGTTAATTGCCCTCTCCAAGTTCTCCATCGCCTTAACCAGGTATTGAACTTTCACTCTTTGTTCTGGATCTAACTAACGCCTTTATTCACTCTGCCTTGTGTCCGTATCTCCTGAGCCAACCAAGCATAGAAATGAATACAATATGGGAACCAGTAATAAAGAGTGCCAGAGAAAAGCAATAATAATAATGAAAATTGCAATATGACCTCTGGTAAAAAGCATGCAATGATAAAAGCAAAAATTGCAATTTGAGCACTGGTAAAAATGGTTGCTGAAGATATTAGGTTTATAAGTCCCTGAAATTCATACACACATGGCACAGTGGATAAAGGTGTTAGATCCAGTGACAGGACTAAAAGAGTGTGAGTTCAATACCTGGTTAAGGTGGTGGAGAATTTGGTGAAGGGAATTAACAGGAGATAACTGATAACTGACTTCCATTAGACATGGCACGTGGAACTAGAACAGTCTTCCCCAGTGTTCAGTTTGACATTCCAACCACTTGAAACGTTGTGATAAATATGGCAACAAAGATGAGGTCAATAGTCCGAACAATGTAAATAGTGGACATTTTTTATAAATTTAAGAATAAAAGAAGAACAGCTTTTCATATTTATTTTTTTATAAATGGCAAATAGTAAATAGAAAATTAATCTTGTAAATAAACAACTAATAAATAATTCGAGTAATCTTTACATGAATTTAAGCACTGTACTAGATTGGCAGTTAAGTCACATCATTATGCAGTTGAAATTGCTGGTTGTAAATTCTTGCTTGCGGAATTATCTTCCGGCCTCTTGCTTTCCAGTCAACTATCCATCCTGAGTATGATGTTAAACTACATCTGGCTGTAAGGATTCTGATTGGGAGGTTTTGAGGAGCTTGGAACCAGCTCTTAATTGCTGTTGTTTCCAGGTCAACCCTGAACAGGGGTTGTAGCACCTGTTAGGGTCTCAGCTATGGTTAAATAATTAAACCCCCAAACATGGGTCAAAATGCTATAAAAGTGTAGAAATACATCTTTATAGTGAAGGCACCAGCAATAAATTTTTGTTTGGTTTGTTTTGTTTTATGGCATATCAACCTCAATGGTTTATTTAATGCCGACAAGATTTTTATTGCTGGTAATAATTATTTTACAAAGTATTTCTGGTATTAAAACCTATTTTTACACTTTCATAGTGTTTTGAA
This sequence comes from Acanthosepion esculentum, assembly GCA_964036315.1. Taxonomy (NCBI): domain Eukaryota; kingdom Metazoa; phylum Mollusca; class Cephalopoda; order Sepiida; family Sepiidae; genus Acanthosepion; species Acanthosepion esculentum. Next base: position 29,599,355 of record OZ038479.1, on the reverse strand, counting down.
GATGAGGACAACAGTTTGAACAATGTAAATAGTGTAAATAATTACAGTACCTCATCTCAGAAATATAGACAGATCCTGAAGAAGGCAGGAGCATATTGTGGCTGAAATGTTGTGAATATGGCAATAAAGATGAGGACAACCATTTGAAGAATGTAAATAGTGAAAATAATTACAGTACCTCATCTCAGAAATATAGATAGATGCTGAAGGATTGGTATGAACTCGAAATACCAAAAATTTTGAGAGAGTTAAAAAAAAGTTCCACCAGAAGCTGGTATCTAACATTCCTGCACTGGTGCAGAGATATAAGATGAGCTTTGGTTTAAAAAACATAAACGAGAGAAAAGCAAGTCCAATGGCTGTAAACATGTTTATGTTCGGATGTGATAATTATGTAACTTCAACATCAAGCCAGTCGTTACTTTCGAGATGAATTTGAATTTATACTGTAAGACTCCTGGTATACTTGTGAGCAAGTCTACAGTGTACGCCTCCTTCTTTCTTGTTCTCACATGATTTCAGGATGGACTACTCTTCATTACCCACTGCTACAAATGTTTTCCTGTCTAACACAACAAAAGAATTAGCTGGACTGAAGTGTAAATAAAAACCAACATACCGATTGACGACTCTGAGTTCGGTTTGAAAATCAAACAAATATAACCTGAAGAAGGCTGGAGTGTCCACCAGCCGAAACGTTGTGAATGTGACAATAAAGATGAGGGCCACAGTCTGAACAATTTAAATAGTGTAAATAGACACGCTAACCCTAACGCTAACTGCCTTATATTCAGTTGCATACTGAGACATCAAACAAAATCAGAAATTTGTTATTACTCTCACGTTGCAAAGAACTCTTCCACCAGTGGATCACAGTCTCATCGCATTGCAACACTGGTTCCTGTATGATCACCGAAGTTAAGAAATGTTGAGCCAGGTCAGTACCTAGATGGGTGGCCTCTTGGGAATACCAGGTGCTGTAAACTTGAATGTGTGGTTGGGGTAATGGATAATGGCTCGGAAGTGTTAAACAAAGAGCTGAGTTCCAATTCCAGTTGGGTTCATTATATTCACTTACATGCAAAAATACCCTTGAGAAAGGTTTGAATCTACCTCTTCTCTCCCAGATATGGGTTAAATAGTAATGCTTATATTACTAAATCATTATTATCCCAAAATAAATTAATAATTAAAATAAAATACAATTGCATGTTTAGATTTCAGCATTAAATAAGCCATAATGGTTGATATGCCGCTAAATGAAAACAACTAAATCAATCTTCCACCAGCCATTAAGTTTTTGAAATACTTTCTCCAGGACATGCTTATATCCCCCACAAGCTTTTTAATATTCTGAAGTATATATTTTGATATCTGCGTACTACTGTCACTGTCCTATTTTCATTTGTAATAGTACGTATTTTATTATTGGTGTAAGCACAGTTTTATACAAAAACTAAATATCGATCATTCTATAGGAAGTCGGGGATCGGTTTCACACTGTATTTATGTTATGAACAGGACCCCCACTTCTATAATGATAAATATTTTTACCAACTTTCCAGAAATTAAATTTGTTCTTCATTTTTATCTTATTTATATTAGCTAAAAGCAGGAGAGCTTGGAGAATGTATGATGGTAAACTACAGCAAGGCCTCTGATTGGGAGAGTGGATGTTTTAAGTAATGTGAAATCACCTCTCAATTGCTGTTGTTCCTAGGTCCCCTCTGACACGTGTTGATAGCACATGTTAGGGTCCCAGCTTTGCGTAAATAGTACCCCCTTCTAAAATGAACCACTATGAAAGTATAAAAATAGATTTTTAGAGTAAAATTACTAACAATACATTTTATAGCAAAATAACCAACAATACATTTCCTGTAGTTGAAGGGCATACAATTGTAGTTCAATATATATATATATATATATATATATATATATATATATATATATATATATATATATATATATATAGATGAAGCCATAAAATTCTGTTCAAAATATTTAGATTTTGGCATTAAATAGGTTGGTATGCAGCTGAACAAAATCAACCAACATGGAAGAACTTTTTCATGACATTAATCCATATAATATTCTACAGTTTCTTAAAGAAATAAAACGGTATTCCAAAATATAATTTCATCGAAACTAGAATATAAAACGCACATATCACCACCTCTAGTAATAATGTCCGCACAAACATGTCAATCAGTTATGTACCATGCATGATACACACTTAGGCGATCTTTTGATATTTGACTGATGAAGCAGGTTTTTTTTCCCGCAGTAGGTTGCCGTTTCTTTCTGCAGTAGACCAGTTGCCATCCAAGGCTATAGAACCCAGTCTGTTCTGCTATTTATCCATTGGTGAAGGGGAGGAGAAGAGGATTCATACCTTTCCCAAGGGTATTAGCATGTAAGTGAATGTAATGGATTCAACTGGAATTTGAACTCGGTTTTCCAATTCCTCAGTCTGAGACGCTATCCATCATGCTTCCACTATAATCAGTTATTGACAAAGAAAAATAATCTCATGATTCATTCTGCAAAATATATATATTTTGTCAAAAATACATTGAAAAATATGACTTAAACAAATGAAATATATTCTTTATGAGATAATTTTCTTTAATGGTTGTCTCATATGACATTAAAAGGCGTTATTAAGTATCATTTACTAATAACAAAGTGCATGAATCTAGTACGCAAAACGTTTGCACTATTTTGCATTGTGCAGCGATATAGTTGGTAGCCAAATTTATAGTTTATAATTTTACTTCTTGCAAACCCTAATCAGTTCTGAATGAATTTTAAAACTGCAACTTGATATATAAATAGATAAACACTTTTTTTCGAAATGTACCGTAACATTTCCTTCTGTAGTTATTTCTTCTTTCTTTTTTTTGTTGAATTAACTTGGTATAAAAATAGTAAGCAGTAAACATAAAAATACCAGTACAACAGTTACTTCCTTTTGTTTACATGATAATTGACAAAATGTATTTTAACTTAAAAAATGTACTAATAATTTCAAGTTTTGAAATAAAGGTAGATATCTGATAATTCTTATGTTTAAAAACGACTGTGTAACTCCCCAGATTTTAGTGCAGCCTATCTGCGAGTTAGCAGTAAATTATCAATTATTAAGCCATCAGTAGGAGTGTGATCTATCCAGTGGGGGTGAACTATCTACGAGTATATACAGCAGTGTAAATATTGACAACTCCTTGTCCCAGAAATTCAGACAAGAAAATGATCTTTTAACATTGCAGGCTGTTTTGTTTGTATGATGAGGATATATAGAGGTACCAATTTTCCGTTTCAAATTTTCCTTAATTCTATTTCAGGTTTCAGGGAATTCCATTTTTTTTCCACTTTTTTCAGTATAGATTTCTGTTTTGGCTTCATCATAATACTTAGTGAGAGCGTGTAATAATATGTAAATATTATTAAAACAAGAAAATAAAGAAAAATTTTACTAGCTGGAATATACAACCATTGCAGAAGTTGCTCCAGTTTGATAGGCCTTTGTACCTCATACTTCAGCCCTTACTCTAACTTCATGAGTTTCTGGGGCAACCTTTGCAAAGAATTCTACAATTCTAACTAAGAATTAAGTGAAAATGGCAAAACCTACAGAAAAGTAATACGGCAAAGTCATCTAGAGACAAAAAGCTACATTATTGTTCGACCACTTTATTGAAATTATTAAATAACATTTTTGAAAAAAGTCTAATTTGTAAAATTTGGCTTTCGGAAATGACAAACTGTCCCCACCTCTGTCACCATGTGTGATAGGAAAAAGTAAGGATAAAACAAAAAGAGAAAATTTTTGCCCCCCCCCCCTAAAACTTTTAAAAAATTAAATCAAGCTGACATCGTAAAACTTGCTTCCTAAATACTGTAAACTGCAGGGAGACAGTAGGTCAGGGGGATGTTAAAACATTACTGACTTTATCCTTTGATGTTTTTCTGATGAGTGAGTTAAGAACGGCAAATATAGTAGCAAAGTAAAATGGCAATTTGCAAATCTGTTAGAAAAAATATCCATTTCAAAATTGTGATTTCTGTTTCAAGTAGACCATTCTGTTTTCACAGAAAATAAGCCCCTCTAGATATACAAAGAAACTTCGTCCATATACAAATTTATAAAAAGATAATTTTTAACATTTTTCTTTTCTCTTTGCAGTTTGGAATCTATTTGGATAAAATGAGCAATATAGACACAGATGAGGAAAAACGAATGTGGCACTGTGAGGTTTGTGGATTAAGTCTTTCCTGTAATTCAACCCTTGAACGGCATGTAAGAACACACACTGGAGAGAAGCCTTTTCACTGTGAAGTTTGTGGATCTAAATTTACTCAAAATGCTGGTCTCAAACAGCACATGCTAATACACACAGGGGAGAAGCCGTTTCACTGTGAGATTTGCAAAGCCAAATTTTCCCAAAGTTCCAGTCTTAAACAGCATATGCTAATGCACACTGGAGAAAAACCTTTTCATTGTGAAGCTTGTGGGGAGACATTTTCCAGGAGCTCACATCTCAAACAGCACAAAAGAATACATACTGGAGAAAAACCTTTTCATTGTGAAGTTTGTGGAGCAACCTTTTCTCGGAGCTCAACTCTCAAAAAGCACATATTAATACATACTGGAGAAAAACCATTTCACTGTGAAGTGTGTGGATCTACATTTTCACAGAATTCATCTCTCAAACAACACATGCTAACACATACTGGAGAGAGACCATTCCAATGTGAAGTGTGTGTAGCAAGGTTTTCTAGAAGTTCCAATCTGAAAAAACACATGCTAATACATACAGGTGAGAGACCTTTTCTCTGTGAGGTTTGTGGTGATAAATTTTCTCAGCGTTCAGTTCTGAAACAGCACATATTAATACACACTGGGGAAAAACCTTTTCACTGTGAGATTTGTGAAGCAAAATTTTCCCAGATTGCAGGTCTTAGACAACACATGTTTACTCACACTGGAGAAAAACCATTTCACTGTGAGATTTGTGAAGCAAAGTTTTCCTGGCGATCAACTCTGAAACAACACATGCTGACACACACTGGAGAGAAACCTTTCCATTGTGAGGTGTGCAGATCTAAATTTTCTCACAAATCAACTCTCAAACAGCATATGCTTACACATACTGGAGAAAAACCTTTCCAGTGTGAGGTATGTGGTGCAAAGTTTTCAACAAGTTCTAATCTTAAAAAACACAAGTTAACACACACTGAAGACAAATTTTTCCACTGTGAGGTTTGTCAAGCAAAACTTTCTAATGTTTCAAATTTGAAACAACATATGAAAAAACATATTGGAGAATAAACTTTCATGATAGAAGTTACATATTTATGCTTATTGTAAATTTTACACATTGAATTATTACAGTGTATTAAAAGTAATTTTGTTTTTAAATTATGGGGACTTCTTGAGAACTCCTGTATGATTTTTAACCCTTTGCCTGTTCTGTGCATCATATGTGATTTCCACATTCATACATCATGTCTGGTGCACACAATCCATGATTTTAAAAGAGTGGTAAAACTAAGGATGCTTAAGAGTCTGCTATTAAACAGGATGTCTGATGAAAGGCCTAATCTAATATTTTGTGCATCACTTATGACCACAGGACACTTGCTTGTTTTATGATTTATAACTATTATAAGCTGAAGGAGTTTTCTTTATTCAAAATCGACTAAAAATTCTGATTTTAGCATCATTTTTGGCTGTCATCACAATGTAATTCTCTTTATTAAAAAAAATCTTTCAAAAACAAAATGTACATTTCTGAAATTTTATTTGAGGAATATTAGCAGATTTAAAGCAAATATATACTTTAAGTTTAAAAATTTGCAGAAATGCATTTTTTAACATCGCATTAGGTGTTTATTTAAGATGTTGACATCTTGATGGACAGACAGAAGTTTATCTAATTTTTTTCCTACAGTGGACATATCTGTAAAAATTGAGGAATATAATGTGTGTACTTTTCTTATATAATTTTTTAACTACCAAGTAATCTTAAAAATTTAGGAAAATATTCTCTGTAATCTAATGTTTACTGAATTTTACGTACTTTGGCTTTTACTTTAGTTATCGCTCTTATTTTCTGATGATGTCATGTATGGATGTCTATATTTACAAAAATTGGCACGTTTAGAGACAAAAAGAAAATTATTTCTAACCCTTTGCTTGTCCTGCATGTCATAAGTGATGCACAGGACATGGGATTTCCATGCCCGTGCATCTTGTGCAGTGCACACAAGCCCTGATTTTAAAAAGTGGTAAAACTAAGGATGCTTAAGAGTCTGCTATTGAGCAGCATGTCTGATGAAAGGCCTAATCTAATATTTTGTGTATCCTATATGACAACAGGATGCTTGACTGATAATGTAAGGTCTCAAATGACAGATATCTATTTTTCCACTTTATTGAAATCATTATAACCTTTGCATCACATGTGATGCACAGAGTCTAGTGTAAATAACTTGTGATTTGTACGTTATGTGCATCACATGAGGCACAGGTTTTTCTTATGGGAAACACTATATATCTGCACATTCTATCAGCTAAACAAGCTGAGTTGCCTTGCGATAGTTATAAATCTGAAAACAAGCATGAACATTTGGATGGTACAAACGACAATGCCACGGACAGGCAAAGGGTTAAGCAAACAAAACAATTATCGGCATGGATACTGGAACACCTTTTATAAGATCTCAAATGAAAGACATCTATTTTTCCAGTTTATTGAAATGATTATAACCTTTGTATCACATGTGATAAAAAGTGCGTAGACTAACTTATAATTTATACGTTCTGTGCATCACATGATGCGCAGGTTTTTATTGTGTGAAACACTATCAGCGCATTCTATTTGCAAAATAAGCTGAGTTGCCTTGTGATAGTTATAAATCTGAAAACAAGCATGAAAGGTCGTATAGTACACATGAAAATGCCCTGGACTGACAAAGAGTTAAGTTTATATAATGTTCTACAATGCTTCTAGCTTTTCATAAAGTTTTAAGTACTGGCGGTCAGCTTTATCATTACTGTTTGTGTTAAAAAATCATAATAACTGATGGTCGTCCACTCAGCCACCCAATGCAGGGTAGATCTTGCACCCTGTCAGTTCAGAAGCACCTCCACTTATGAAGGTTTTCTGTTAGAGTAAATTGCAAGACTGTAATCAAAGGCCATCTTGCTAGGGTTGTTGAGTAGCTTACAGCACCTGTTATTCTCCCGAACTTTGGTGATCTGACAGGAACCTGTGTTTAAACATGATATGGCTGTAAGGAAGTTGGGAAGCTGATTTAGGCACTGACCACTCAGGTTTTGAATTCAGAGTTATCTTTCTTCTAGACCAGTTGCCAACCATGGCTATAAAAGCCAGTTATTTACCTATAGCTAGGGAGAGAAGAAATAGATTCATACCATAAGTGAATGTAACAAACTCGATTGGAATTCAAACTGTCCGAGCCGCAATCTATTACACCACCGTGCCTCCATTGGATGAATGGCTCAACCAATACACAAGGCATATGGTAAAGATTTTATGAGCTAGTCATGAGAGTCGACTAATACACGATTCATGTGATAAATGGAGAAACATAATCAAAAGTTAAGGAATGGTTCGACCAGTCACACAGTGTATAATAAAAAAATATAAGTTCTTTGGTGTCATTTTCTGAAATATATATATATATATATATATATATATATATATATATATATATATATAGCACATTTTAACACTAAATGTAATATCTGAAATATTGGGTCGACATATACATGAGTATCATCATACAAGATTTGAAATGTTTATTTTTAACCATTTTACTTCAGGCAAGGCAATAAAGCCACCAAAACACAAGGGTTTACTGAATATGCAAAACAAACATTAAGCAGAGACAACAATAAAAGAACACGATTTAAGAAGACAAAAGAAAACGATTGACATTGTACTTAAATTTTTGATAATCAAAGGCAATAAAGCCACTAGGATGCAAGTGGTTACTGATTGTTAGAGAATATATGAGAAAAACTGCTATTAAGGAGAGAGGACAATAAAAGAACAAGATCTAAGAAGACAAAATAACGATTGACATTGCATTTAAATTTATGTAAGACCAGAGTTAGCTAGAAAGCAAGAAGCTGGAAAAGAGTTCCACAAGCAAGAAGTGCGATAGAAAACATACTGTTAGCATTGAACTTATGGTTAAGTGATATTAAGTGTAAAATGATGAAACCTTACCGCCAATCTAGTACTGCGCTTAAATTATAGGTACCATAGTGGAAAAGTTCATCAGAAACAATTACCATAAAAAATATATAAATGTTATGGCGGTAGGAAAGTGACTGACGCCGAGATGCCAGGTCTGGACCAATAACGTTGCAGTTACTTCTTTGAATTTTATCAAGAATCTCTAGATACCAGACCAGATTTGGTAGCACTATTCGAAGCAAGGTTGAATGGTACACATGAATATGTAAGATAGATTCTGGTGAGAAAAATAATCTCGCCCGACACAGTGAACTAACTTTCCTAGCAGCAGACCTAGCAGTTGATTTGATATAAGCTTTTCATTTCTTGTCAGCAAATTTAAAAGCTATTCTGAAGTTCGGGCATGAAGGAAATAGCCTTTACAAAGATTTGGTGCAATAATTGACTTAAGTTCTTGGAATACATTGAATCAATAGCTTCATCTACTTGCAAGGAAAGTTGGTTCTCTGTGTCGCGCCAAGAATTTTTTCTCGGCCGAGTCCATCCTTCAAATCGATAAATCAACCATTCACCTTTGCATGGGATACTACTTCCATATATGGTTTGGAGCCCCCGCTGTTCGTCTTAAGGTTATCGACAAGATCCAGAGCCGGATATGCAATGTGATTGGTCCTGTTCTTACATCTCGTCTGCTGTCACTTTCTCACAGACGTGCCGTAGCTTCCCTCTGTCTTTTCTACAAATACTTTCACGATAACTGCTTCGGTGAGCTACTTTCGCTGGTTCCCAAGCTGCATGAATTTAAACGCGCCACTAGGTCGACATCTCAGTCCCACCCTTTCACTGTCGAAACTGTTAAATGTAGCCGTCTCTTCTACCCCAATAGCTTCACGCCTCGCACTTCCCGTGTGTGGAACTCCTTTCCTCTTACTTGCTTCCCTGATAGCGATAATCTTCAAATTATTCAAATGCAATGTCAATCGACATCTTCAGATGCCCTGTTCTAATTCCCCGTCCTTCTCTTCATCCTTTCCTCTATAACGTCTGTTTGCTCTTGCTTCCACTCTCTGTAACCCCTTGTGTGCTAGTGGCACTCCCGCCTTACTTGAATGAAATGCATAAAAAAAAACAACAACAAAAAACAAAGCATTTTTTGAAACTTGCCGAACTGTAGCGTGAAAGGGCGTAATCATGATTTATAGAAGATAGAGAGAATTTTTTAATAGGAACTTTCCAGAAAATCGACCAGATAGGGCAATTTGTGAGTGGGTGGGTGATTGTATAAAGACGCGTGTTGCAGGTAGCAGTGGGTGGGTGTGGCGTCTGCAGCTCCATACAGCGTTTACTGTTAAGACAAAAAGAAAATGAGGAAAAATAAAAAATGCCGAGTATATATATCGAGTTTTTCAAACCAAATTTCATACAGAAAATTGGCGGGCGAATTATATATGAATAAATATTAGAATCTTCTAAATCTTGCTTCTTTATGACCAACATATAGCAATCGACGTGTCAAAACACCGCAGTTATAATTAAGACCAGAACGCTTATTAGAATATAATTAAGGGTGTCTACCTTAGCGGGATATCTTGCAGAGGTCTACTTTTGAAATGAGTTCGATCCTCACTGAGTTTTCATTGTGGGCGATAATGCCCCGCTGGGGGAGTTGACGGTTGGGTGGAGTAAGTCTTCAAGAGAATTATGGGAGGGGCTGCTATAATGTTTATGATTTTACTAAGGCAGTAAGAGGATTTAACATTTTGAAACCTAATTAGAACATTTTTTTTAATCATTTCACCCCAAGTAAGGCAGTAAAGCCACTAAGACACAAAGGCATACTGAGTGCGGAAGAACAAGAAATAAAAAGAGAATCATTAGGGAAGGTGTAGAAGACTGATCAAGGAGACAGTAGATAGCGACTAGCATTGCATTTAAACTTTTGACGATCAAAGGCAATATTTAAATCGAAGTTTACAGAAAATCGACCAGATTGGACTTCCTGATTGTAATTAATTCGCAATATGTGATTCACGTCATTAAATCTCAAAGAACAGAATCAAATTTAGTGCCAATCAGGAACATTTGATCTAGGAGGAGTTGATCTGTGGTGCCTTCAAAACGTAGAGTGACGTCAAAATGGAGAAACGCTCTGCTCCTTCTATGGCTCCAGAAAGTACCCCTCTCCTTCTTCCATGCTTTATTTTTTACAAGAGTCAGTTTAGACAAAAATGAAGTACTGCTTAGGCTGGAGCTGCACAATCTTCACTTTTCCAGCTTTGACAGAGGCAAAAATAGTTTACGCGTTCTTGTAAGCGATGGCTTATTTTCCACTCTACATCCCCTTACCCTATAGACACAAAGTAAGAAGGTCATCGCTATTTCCATAGCAAATGTTATCAGATGTTATCGGATCAACTCATGCTGGGGATATATGTTAAAATGTCTTGGCCAGAACCACAGCTCGACTAATACACGATGCATATGGTAAAGATGCCATGAGCAAATCATGAAAGTTGATCAATGCACGAAACATGCAATACATTGAGAAAAAAGACAAAATTAAAGAAAAGCTCGACCAATACACGAGGCAAAGATTTCATGACCAAGTCTCGAGAGTCGACTAATACGCAATACATATGATGAACTAAGAAACGTAGTCAAAATCTAGGAAAAGGTTCGACAAATATACGAGGCACATGGTACAGATTTTGTGGCCAAATCATGAGAGCCGACACGATACAAACGATAAACTGAGAAATCATTTATTTAGTTAGCGCATTTTCCATCACTATGGTTACCACTCTCCCCTATTTCTGTGGTTCATGGTGTCATTCAAGGCAAAATAGTGCAATGGCTTGCCGGTCCCTTTTGTACTGGGGATGTTGAGGTTTCCCCGTCCCTTTCTTTGAAGTTCCTCCGCAAACTGATAAAGCCTTTGACCACTGAGGCGCAGCTCCTACGCCCAGACTGGCAAATGGCCGATGAACGCTTGGCATAGGTGGGTTGGGAAACCCTTCCGACTACTCTCACACAGTTTAGCCTTCCTTCACCGGTTGGGTGGGGAAACCCTTCCGACTACCCTCACACAGCTTAGCCTTCCTTCACCGGTTGGGTCGGGAAACCATTCCGACTACCCTCACACAGTTTAGCCTTCCTTCACCGGTTGGGTGGGGAAACCATTCCGACTACCCTCACACAGCTTAGCCTTCCTTCACCGGTTGGGTCGGGAAACCATTCCGACTTCCCTCACACAGTTTAGCCTTCCTTCACCAGTTGGGTCGGGAAACCATTCCGACTACACTCACACAGTTTAGCCTTCCTTCACCGGTTGGGTCGGGAAACCCTTCCGACTACCCTCACACAGCTTAGCCTTCCTTCACTGGTTGGGTCGGGAAACCCTTCCGACTACCCTCACACAGCTTAGCCTTCCTTCACTGGTTGGGTTGGGAAACCCTTCCGACTACCCTCACACAGCTTAGCCTTCCTTCACCGGTTGGGTTGGGAAACCATTCCGACTACCCTCACACAGTTTGGGCTGTCGCAGTGCCCATGTAACTATTTGAAACATGATGTAAGCCGTGGAGCAGTAGAGTTCCGCATCCCAATTCACCTGAGTGAAGTACGGTCGACCGTTTCGCTGCAAAGGTACGACCACTGACGATACATCCATAAACTCACTTATATAAAGGGTCGACTAATACACGAGACACATCTCAAAGTGTGCACAACATAGACAAAGCCTGTAGAAAGGGTCGACCAATAGACGAGGCATATGGTAAAGCTTTCCTGGTCAAATCTTGAGAATCGACTAATACATGATTCATATGCTAAAGTGAGAAGCACATAGCGAAAACCTAAAGAAAAGGTCGACCGATAGACGAGGCATCTCGTAAAGCTTTCTGGGCCAAATCTTGAATGTCGACTAATACACGATACGCATGTTAAAGTGAGAAGCACAGCCAAAATCTAAAGAAAGTGTCGATCAATACACGAGGCATATGGCAAAGATTTCTTGACTATATCTTGAAAGTCGGCCAATACACATGATCGACTTGTACACGGTTATATTCGATACCTTACCTGTCAATCAATAGAAAGTCGAATCCCGCGTTAGTTGGAGAAAGGTCTGGGTTAAGCGGGGAGTCTCTGGGTTACAATAATTGTGGGCGGGTCGTGTATAAAGAGGCGTGTTGCAGGTGGCGGTGGGTGCGTGTGGCGTCTTTAACACCTTGTTTGATTGTTAATCTTTCCATGGTTGAAATTGCCAACGAGTTGTTAAATCTGAAAGAAAAAGGAAAAAAAATCATTAGACGCTTAAACTTAATTCACATTTAAAATTGTTCCAAGTTATTGAAACACCCTAGTCTGTCTGCAGATGATAATATATATATATATATATATTTGTGTGTTTAGGCAGCAATCCTTCTTTCATGCACATTTCATTAAAAACGACTGACAAGAAATTATATAAAAAACTAAATAAAAGCACCTTGTCAGTCGTTTTTAATGAAATGTGCATATATATATATATATATATATATATATATATATATATATATATATATGTGTGTGTGTATGCAGGAGAATGTGGCCAAAAATCCAGACACCTCTATTCGTCATCGTGCACAGGAATTGAAGATCTCCACAACAACGTTACATCGTTTCCAATTGCATTCTCGGCTGGTTGATTATGTTGACTAAAGAAAAACCGCAAACTGCGCGATATGCATTTCAGTTTGAACGCCCATTTTCCGAATAGGCTTCGATAACTTTAACACATCGTTTGATTGTTAATCTTTCCAGGGTTGAAATTGCCAAAGACTTAAGTTGTTAAATCTGAAGAAAAAGAAAAAAATCATTGGACGCTTAAACTTAATTCACATTTAAAATCGGTCCAAGTTATTGGAACACCCTAGTCAGTCTGCGGATGACAATATATATATATATATATATATATATATATATATATATATATATATATATATATATCACATTTAAAATCGGTCCAAGTTATTGGAACACGCTTCATTTTACACTGGATGTCGGAGTAAACAGTGCGCCATCAAATCTATCATTATTATTATTATTACTTTAAATTACAATAATAGAAACAACCAATAAACAAGCAAAGAATAAAAGTATAAAATTATCATCAAATATATGAGAACTTTCTATATAGTTGTTGTTAAAAATATTTGAAAGATAAATAAGAGAGAAAGAGATGGAGTATTCTGAACCAATAGTAAAAAATGAACAATACACACTGAGATTATTAAACTGAGAAATACATACCCCACAATGAGTGTTGACCAGTATACAAGGTACAGCCAAAATCTAAAGAATGGGTTGACTGATACTTGAGGCATATGATAAAGATTTCTTGGCCAAATCTTGAGAGTCAACTAATATACGATACATGTCCGAAAGTGAGAAGCAGAGCCAAAATTTAAAGAATGGGTCGACTGATACTTGAGGCATATGATAAAGATTTCTTGGCCAAATCTTGAGAGTCGACTTATACATGATACATATCCTAAAGTGAGAAGCACAGCCAAAATCTAAAGAAAGCGTCGACTGATACTTGAGGCATATGATAAAGATTTCTTGGCCAAATCTTGAGAGTCGACTTATACACGATACATATCCTAAAGTGAGAAGCACAGCCAAAATCTAAAGAAAGCGTCGACTGATACTTGAGGCATATGATAAAGATTTCTTGGCCAAATCTTGAGAGTCGACTTATACACGATACATATCCTAAAGTGAGAAGCACAGCCAAAATCTAAAGAATGGGTCGACCGATACATGAGGCATATGGTAAAGCTTTCTCGGCCAAATCTTGAGAGTCGACTAATACACGAGGCATATCCTAAAGTGAGAAGCACAGCCAAAATCTGAATAAAGGGTCGACCAATACATGAGGCATGTGAAAAAGATTTCTTGGCCAATTCTTGAAAGTCGGCCAATACACGTGATCGACTTGTACACGGTTATATTCGATACCTTACCTGTCAATCAATAGAAAGACGAATCCTGCGTTAGTTGGAGAAAGGTTTGGGTTAAGCGGGGAGTATCTGGGTTAGAAGAATTGAGGGGTGGGTCGTGTATAAAGATGCGTGTTGCAGGTGGCGGTGGGTGCGTTTGGCGTCTGCGGTTCCATACAGCATTTGCTGTTAAGCTAAAAAGAAGTTGAGGCCAGATCGAAAATGCCGAATATCGAAATTTTTCAAATCAAATTTCATACAGAAAATTGGCGGTCGAACTTTATATGAATAAATATAAGAATCTTCTAAATCGTGCTTATTTATGACCAATATATAGCAATCGACGTGTCAAAAAACAGCATCTATAATTAAGACCAGAACACTTATTAGAATATAATTAAGGGCGTCTACTGTAGCGCCATAACTTTGAAGAGAGATCTACTTTTGAAATGAGTTCGACTCTCACTGAGTTTCCATTGTGGGCGATAATGCCCCCCCTTGGAAGAGTTGACGGTTGGGAGGGGTAAGTCTTCAAGAGAATTATGGGAGGGGCTGCTATAATGTTTATGATTTTACTAGAGCTGTAAGAGGATTTAACATTTTGAAACCTAATAAGAGTATTTTTTTTAATCATTTCACCCCAAGTAAGGCAGTAAAGCCACTAAGACACAAGGGGTTACTAAGTGTGGAAGAACAAGAAAAAAAAAAGAATCATTAGGGTGCTGGAAAAAATAAAAGACTACCGTAATTTCTCGAAAATAATACGGACCCATAAATAATACGCGCCCCAACAAATGATCCAAAAATATAGAAATATATCTATGCTTATGTATAATACGCATCTATAAATGCGTATTATACATAAAAAAAAAATTACGAAGACATTTTGTCGACCTTGACGTTAAGAATTAAAACCGAAACTAAGCGGTTAAAATAATGTTGAAAATTACCATGCGGTTTTCCCGATAAATATAACGTTTTATTTTACCGCCAAAATGTCGTCAAACCGTGCGAGTTATAGCGCCAAGTTTAAACAAAAAGTAATAGAATTAGCAGAAAGAATAGGAAGCTGCATCCAGAGAGCTGAATGAAGCTAACGTACGTTTATGGAGAAAGAATAAAAATGAATTTTAAAAAAAGTGCAAATCAAGTGCCAAAGCTATAGGTAGAGGAAGAAATTTAAAAATAAAACTTATAATTCCAACGAATGGTTTATCTTTATGGAAATATTTCGACTAGCAGTTGCCAGTCTTGGTCACTCCTTAATTTGAGTAATTATTGAACTAATTAACTAATAATAACAAAACAAAAGTCATTGAAACAAAGCAAGTTCAGTCGACCAATGATGACAATTCCAGAACAATGTAACTATAAACAATTTTTTCTATCCTCTGCCAGCCGCAATGATGGAGAAAGCATTACCTCGAACCGTCGCCAGTGAGACACGCTGCAAGAGCCACTCCGTTTCGCGAGGCTCGTTCCTTAATCGCGACGCAATCGCGCCAATCCTCCGAAGGAACACCATCGAGCGAGGGCCAATAACCCCTGAAGTCTCCACTGCCACAGAAGTAAAAAAAAAAAAAAAATCTATCAGCAAGAGAAGAATATTTAGCTATTTTTTTTTATCTCTGCGTCTCGGGCGACGCACCCCGGCTCAACCGCGGACCTGATCATATTACAGGTCGCATCCCAAATCAACGACTTACCCATTTGAGTAAAAACAGTGCAAAGAAACGCGGAACGCTTCAGAATTCAAATCAAGAAAAACAAACCGAGTTGATGACGTTTACAACGTAATAGCAAGTTGAGGCATAAAAAAAAAGATTTTTGTTTTTTACTCTATAAATTGCCTTTTTTTTTTTGTCATATCATATTTTTCTTTGGAGCAAAGATGTCCAGACTGGATGAAATTGTGCTGCATCTATCCTATTGCAGGAATTTTTGTAGTGCTATTACCATTTTTGACCATCTACTCTTCTTTGATTGAAATGCTTTTGGTTCGTCAATTTTATTTCCGGATGGTCGAAGTCAACTCTGTGATGCAATGCAATCGCGGTCAAATTTCATATAGCCCCCATCTTCTGTCATAGAATGTATCACTTACGGCTCGCCAGTATTGTCAGTCAGAATATATAAATTATATACCTAAGACATGCAAATTTACCTATGAAATGGAAAAGATGGCAACAGCACTGTGTGGCCGCCCTCTGGCGGTGTGACCCTGATCTTGGCCTTTTCCAGCCAAGTTCTAAAATCACTTCCTTTGAACCAGACGATTGCCTTTGAACCAGATCTGGCCTACATACTGCAGTCCAGATCTCAGTATCACCCATCACATTAGTGAAGGCAAGGTATTTGTTTTGGTCATCTGAGATGAATTCTTCAATCTTAGTGAATTAAATTTGTTTTGTGTTGATCAAAGTCAATTATAAATATATTTGAACACTTGGACGTGTGTCACTTTATGTTTTCTACTTAATAAGAAGAAAGTTGGTGTTATGTTCCTATGTTATGTTTTTATGTTCCTATGTGGTTTTTATGTTCCTATGTTATGTTCTTATGTTTTTATGGTGTTACGTTCTTATGTTATGTTTTTATGTTCCTATGTTGTTTTTATGTTACTATGTTTTTATTTTTTTGTGATGTTATATTTTTATGTTCTTATATTTTTATGTTTTTATGGTGTTATGTTTTTATGGTGTTATGTTTTTATGTTCCTATGTGGTTTTTATGTTCCTATGTTATGTTCTTATGTTTTTATGGTGTTACGTTCTTATGTTATGTTTTTATGTTCCTATGTTGTTTTTATGTTACTATGTTTTTATGGTGTTATATTTTTATGTTCTTATGTTTTATTGTATTATGTTCTTATGTTTTTATGTACCTATGTTGTGTTTATGTTCCTATGTTATGTTTTTATGTTTTTATGGTGTTATGTTTTTATGTTTTTATGTTCCTATGTTGTTTTTATGTTCCTATGTTATGTTCTTATGTTTTTAACTTAAAAATTGACAGACATTATTAACTATCAACAATATGTAATTTATGATTAACATGAGATATATTATAAATTCACGGAAGTTCTTTTTTCTCAGACATATTTTACTTCATCTTATATGGGCATCAGGTATGACGGGCTGAGTGATTTTGGTAAGACCTATTTACATTTATTTGTCATCCATACGAAGAGATGAACATATGCCATTTACAATAAATTTTTCATAGGATAGTTCATTTGCATTTAATTTTAATGGTTCAAAGAACACAACGCAAAATGGTTGGCTCTCACGCATGTTCATCGCATCACATCTGGCTCTCTTTGAAAAAAGTTTGGGCACCTCTGGATTAGACTCTTCTTCACTCAACCTTTTTGTTTCCAGTTTTAGAGTTTTACTAATCAGCACCCCTGAGTGTTATACGAAATTTATGAGATATGCAGAAATTTAAGATCGTCCACGGGAATATTTAAAACACACTGAAACCCTTGAATAGGTTAAATTGATCATAATCCGTTTTTGAGACCATTTACCGGGCATCAAATACTAGTTTTCAACATAACCTTCTTTGTGTTTATCCGAAAATCATGATCTAGACAAGGGCTTCTTAACCTGGGGTCCATAGACGGCCTTCTAGCGGTCCGTGAGGATCAGATACAAATTAACATTTTTATTCGCTATACAGATCTTGTCCCAATCAACGGTTTCCCATTGTCATTCCATACGAGCAAGTGATAATTCTCAATTTATTTCTCAGTTTATTACGGCTTGATTATCTTCTCATATACTGGTGAGGATTAATTGATCGCTGTTTCTTTCAATCGTGGCTGACTGAAAGATGATATGTGTGCAGTGTGCAATGGGGTACAGTATGGAGAAATGCGCGTACAAGTATTATGAAAAACCAATCAGACTTGATTGTCTGTCTGTCAGTCTATGAAGGGCTAGTTCATATAGAAACTGTGACTAAAGAGGCCCATGACTCAAAAAAGTCGCGGGAGTATGTACGTTGGTGTTTGAGTTGGGAAACACGTGTCTACTGAAATGTATACCATACAACAAAAATAGCGGACTCGGTATGTGAGTCTCAGTAATAAACAAATAACTAACCAGTATATATATATATATATATATATATGTAAAAAAAAAAAACGATAATGTATTATTAATGTTGTGGTGTCCTCCCTCTAAAGAGTCTATGTTGGACTCTTCCGCCTACGATAAGATTAGTAGAAGAGAAGACCTTGGGGGAACAGTCGACCAGATTGTTCATCTGTTGAACTCTCTGCCTTGGGCCGTTTATACGGGTTCTAACGGAATATTTTTGGCCTAGCCTACGGGCTCGGAGAACCCACGGTAAACTCAGCCACATACATCCCTCGTGGGTGGGGGGACTGTTAAATTTAACGGTCGAACAGATTGTTCAAACTGTCGAACTCTCTGCCCTGAGCAGAGGGGAACCCGGACGAGGCTTTGCCGAAGGGCAAAGTTTCGTCCGAGGAGGTAGACAGGCCCTGAACACGTTTATGCGGGTTCTAAGGGAATATTTTTGGCCGAGCCAACGGGACTCGAAGAACCCACGGTACACTCGGCCTTGTGCCTCATACATCCCTCGTGGGGTGGGGAGAGGGCTGTTAAATATTGACAGTCGAACAGATTGTTCTACCGGGCTGTGACTGTTCGCAGCTGTTGTCAAACTACCTGCTTTGGGCAGAGAGGAACCTGGACGAGGCTGGGTCGAGTTTCGTCCGGGGAGGTAGACAGACCCGAACCTGCTTATGCGGGTTCTACGGGGATTTTTGGGTCGAGCCTACGGACTCAGAAGAACCACGTTAAACTCGGCCTTGTGCCACATATATCCCTTGTAGGCGGGGTGGGGGCTGTTAAATATTAACAGTTGAATAGATCTGTTCCAGTTGTGCTGGTCAAGCTTTCTGCCTCCGGGCAGAGAGGATCCCCAGACGAGGCTATGTCGAAGGGCATAGTCTCATCTCGGGAAACAGCTACTCGAGCCCGTTTAAATACGGGGTCTACGGGGAATTTTTGGCCGAGCCTTCGGACTCGGATTGCCCCACAGTAAACTCAGCCTTGTACCACATCCTACCTCTTTACCTGGTAAATATCGACAGTCGAATAGATTGAACGCTGGGTCAACCAACACATATTTACTAGTCGTGTAATACTCTTCTCTTGTATTTACTGTTTAATATATGATATATCCATAACATTTGTTTTGTTATTTCTGAAACCATTTACTTGGTCACAACAATTAACAAGACAAAAACTTACATTGTTGCAAGTGACAAAGACAATGATATTGTATGTATATGACAAAAATTAAAATTCCTAGGTGAAAATGGTCCTTAACTAAAGGTATCTTAATTCGAATCGTAAAGAAAATTTTCCTCTGTTTATTGAAAATAAACATGGAGCGCCCTTTTGTGAGTCAGTTTTAACATATTTCAAATTCAATGTTTTGTTAATAGGACACGCCTGGATTATACCAACGGATTACTACATATATATATATATATATATATATATATATATATATATATATATATATATATATATATCTTTTTACTTATTTTTAATTTAATTTTACTAATTTATTTATTGGTATATGTTTTTCACTTATAAAGAGTGTATTTAAAATGATGCGTTTACTTTTAGTTAATTGATTACTAGTTGCTTTAGTCTGTTTAGTCGTGATGTGTTTGTAAATAACGTAGTAGGAATTTATTTTCGCCTCTGCATTTGGAAACGAGCTCTTGTTGCTATATACAGGGTGTTTCAAAAATACTTTTACAAACTTTGGGGCGCGAGTTCCTCACACCAAATCAAGGACAAAAGTCCATATAAACATATGTCCACAATCATGCATGAACTAAATACGTCTTCGTATTAGCAGGAGTACATTCTCTAGCAGGTTTGGAAGTGTTTTTAATATAAAGTCCCTGTAGACAGCTCCTGTAAGACGTGCTGAGAGAACATATGGACCTACCAGACAGTCACCTACAATTCCAGCCTATACATTAATCGTAAACTGATGCTGGTGTCTAGCCTGTATTGCACCATGGAAATTCCGATCCGCCCACAAATGTTGGCTATGCAAATTTGTTATTCCATCTCTTTCAAGTGTTGTCTCATCGGTAAACAAGACTGAAGAGACAAACAACGGACAAGGTAGTTTGTGTAATAAACAATCGGCAAAAGTTCTTCCGTGGTGGGTGATCAGAGGGCGAAATACTCTGCACACGCTGCAAATGATACAAATCCAGGAGCTGCTCTTGAATCACCCCCCAATGCGGTGCTCTGAGGTGTACGGCATGCCAAATCTGCTTCAATGAGAGCTGATACCTCGATCGTCCTCAACAGCCTGTAGAATGCGACTTTCATAGTCTGGCGTACGAGCGTATCTCGATCCATAGTCTGTGGCGCCACGGATCCTGTCACAGCGACGCGACGATAAACAGCAGCGGCTGCCTTCGGTCTGGAAACGCAATCTGATACAGCCGTGCAGCCTCGCGTCCATTACCACTGACGGCGCCGTAGGTAAAAATCATGTCTGCCTGCTCACGATATGAATATCCGGTTATAGCTAAACGGAACACTTCGGAGTTAGCTCACTACTACACACGTTTAACGTTGAAGACAGACTAGCCACAAATGTACACGAATGACAAATGTAACCTAGTCTACGTGAAAACACAGCGCCATCTACCGTAAACGTTCCTTAATAACTCAAAACGAAGGATTGCCAGACATATGTTTATATGAACTTTTATCCTTGTTTTGATGCGAGGAACCCGCCTCAAAGTTCGTAAACGTATTTTTGATACACCCTGTGTATATAACATGTGTGTGTATCTCTATGTGTGTGCGTGTCTGTGACATTTAAAATTACTGACGTGAAATGAAGCTGAAAAAGGTCAACAAAAAGGTCAGAAGCGTTGTGATAATATAACCCAGACCCTCTACACACACTTTTCTCTCCTCTCAGTCGCTAGCTCCTCTAGATTTGTTAAGTAATACCGGCCTTACGGGTCATCTGGATTTCTTTTCCCTTCTTGCTTGGGGTCGGTGTGTCGTCTCGATAGGATTGATTCGACTGGGTTTTCGCTCCGGCCACGGAAATCCTGGGTAACTCCGAGCCGACTTTCTCTTTTCTCCGTTTCGTTCCTGATGAGCTCTCGTTTTACAAACTACTCTATCCCGAAATGTGACTTTGACATATCTAATTTCTCCACCAATCTTATGAGGTCTGTTAATAACGACATGGTTTTCGCTTTTCTCTTTAATTTTTTTTTTTGCTCTCTCTTTCTGTAAAGATAATAGTGTCTTGGGCAGACGGCATCAACATAAACAAATCTCAAGCTTGAAAATTAAGTAAAAAAAACAAAAACAGATTCCATTCTTTGTCCAGAAAAAAAATGTTATCCCTTTCTGTAAGAACACACAGATAGCATAAATGTAAACAAACACTGAATTTAATAACTCAGGAACAAAAACATCAGAAATAATGTCTTCTTGTTATTGGCAGGAAGTGGATAAGGCGGGGAACCGTGGTTTTGTTCAGTTTTAATCTTGCTACTTAATTCTGGGTTCGATTGTCCTTGGAACTGTTCTTAAATTCATTTTATTGTTTTAAAACTTAAATTTTAAACCGTTTTTTTTCCTTCATTTTTCTCAACCTCTTGAGGATTTTAATAATTATTATCCAATTAGTAGTTCCTTCAAATCACCATCCTGCAATTTCAAGCAACTAAGCGCTTAAACAGGGTCGGTATTCTGTTAGAATAAAAACAACGAAGATAAACATCCCATAATGCTACGAATAAAGAATCCTTAATGCAGCGTTTCGCCAGCGAATATTTTTTCAAGTATCTATTGACCTAAATCTATCACACAGCCTGATTATCGGATTAAAATATCGATTCTTTTTCAAT
Organism: Acanthosepion esculentum; assembly: GCA_964036315.1. Lineage (NCBI taxonomy): Eukaryota > Metazoa > Mollusca > Cephalopoda > Sepiida > Sepiidae > Acanthosepion > Acanthosepion esculentum. The sequence goes on along the minus strand of OZ038479.1, from coordinate 29,577,192 downwards.
TAGAAATGAACTTGCTGGCACAATTAAGAACATCCGAAAAGCGCAATTCTTGATTACTTTATTCGGATACGAAGCATTTGTTAATTAAATGATTAAAAAAAAGTTCAAGAAATCATCTCTACCCACTCTGAACTCACAAATCTATATAACAAACGCGAATGTCAGTGTATCACAGTTTTTCAACTTTAAGCCTAGATACCGTAGCCCAACATGTCATGCCATTTTGAAATCAGGCCAGTTCCGAGAACAAATTAAAAAACATTCCGGGCCGGATCCAGACCCGCAATCCTGAAATTTTGGATTCACAAGTTTTCATTACTGCGATTGTTTTACGTGATTTTTGCGACCAATTTTTTTTTTGTACGATAACAATTTTTCTTGGAAATAAATTTGGGAATAATCAAAATTAATTGCAAAATCCAGCGAAAGTCAGCCGTGAAATAAAAATAATTATTTGTACGGAAAGTAAGGACCTACGTACATCAAATGATCTTTAAATTAAGTGGCGACAGAAAAATCATCGTTAACCTTTTAAAAGGTAAGCTTAAATATTAATGCAATACTTAAATGCAGCGATCAATTTTGAGTTCTGCTGTAGTTTATTGTTGCATATCACATCTATTCCTCCCTACCTATTAGGATGAAGGCACAATCAAGAGCCCTCCGCAGAGCTAGTTTAAATGCCGCCCGATAGAGTGACTTTTAAGCTAGCATTTAATACAACTCTAATACACTATTTACATTATTCGGACTATTTTCCTCGTCTTTGTTGCCATATTTATCACAACCTTTTCGACCGTTGTACGCTCCGGTCTTCTTCAGGTGGTTGGAACGTCGAACTGAACCCTTTATTTCGCTCGCTGGGGTAGACTGTTCTAGTTCCATGTCCCATGCTAATGGATGTCAGTTATCAGTTATCTCCTGTTAATTCATCTCTCCAAGTTCTCCACTAACAATAATAATAACGAAAATTGCAATATGACCCCGGGAAAAAAACATGCAATGATAACAGCAAAAATTGCAATATCAGCACTGGTGAAAAAATGTTTGCTGAAGACATTAAGTTTATAAGTCCAGAAATTCCTTAAGGACACATGGCACAGTGGATAAAAGCGTTGGTTAGATGCAGTGACAGGACCCAGAGAATTGTGAGTTCATTACCTGGTTAAGGCAGTGGAACTAGAACAGTCTACCCAGTAAAGGGTTCAGTTCGACATTCCAACCACCTGAAGAAGGCCGGAGTGTACAATATGGCAACAAAGGTGAGGACAATAGTCCGAATAATGTAAATAGTGTACCTAATACCTCAACTCATAAATATAGACAGATACAGAAGGGCCGAAACGTTGTAATAAATATGGCAACAAAGATGAAGACAATAGTCCGAATAATGTAAATAGTGTACATAATACCTCATCTCAGAAATATAGACAGATACTGAAGGACCGAAACATTGTAACAAATATGACAACAAAGATGAGGACAATAGTCCGAATAATGTAAATAGTGTACATAATATTTCATCTCATAAATAGAGATAGATACTGAAAGGCCGAAACATTGTAATAAATATGGCAACAAAGATGAGGACAATAGTCCGAATAATGTAAATAGTGTACATAATACCTCATCTCAGAAATATAGACAGAAACTAATAAAATCGCCCCGTTTTGACTGAATCTAAGTGCACACTGCCTGAGCCAAGGATTGAACTCACAATTACAATATCACCAAATTCACACTTAGGTTACATATTTGCAACCTCTAGTCTTACATCTGCTTACAGTCTTACATTAATCAAAGCTAGTAGTAACTAAACTTTAAATACAAAACACTTACAATTTAATCATTTTTATGTCGTCCTAATGATTGGCATTGCTTTAGACAAACTATTCTCGATATATATCAGGTGAGAATGTCTGTGTAAATCTCACTTGATGACAAATGTTCATCAGTTAATCTGGTTCTGTGAGACGTTTTTGTGGTCTTCATAAACGAAAATAACTGCTCACAGACATATGTGGAACTAAACATCGCCATAATCTTTGTGGCAAACTTCCTGAAGTTCTTTAATGTCCGAGGAAGATATGAAAAAAAATCCGGGTACCCCTACTTCTAGGTACTTTCCTTTGAGTGTTGAGTCAGTCTGCATTTCCAGTAGTTCCATCTGTAGACTTTCCTCTGCCTGAGCAACATCAAAAGTGAACGGCGCTAAAAATAATGCAAATTGATCTTCACAAGATGAAAAATCACAAAATCTTCGCTGACATTCCGTTGACAGCAATTCCAGGTAATTGTCGTACTTAGCAAAGATAAATACAGACTCAGTATTGGCAGTTTTTTTTCAACTCCTTGCACATAGGAAAATGAATCAAGTTTTCATGTGACGACTGGGACTTCAATAAAGCTAATTTTACAATGAAACACTTGATATCATCATATAACTGAGCGATGAGCTTATTTTTACCTTGTAATTTCAAATTAAGGCTACTTAATTAGGCAGTCGTCCTGTGTAAGACGTTAAACTACTTCCGCGTCCTGGGTAAGACGTTAAACTACATCTGCGTGCTGGGTAAGACGTTAAACTACATCCGCGTCCTGGGTAAGACGTTAAACTACGTCCAGCAGCAAGGCCTCTGATCAGGAGGTTTTGAGGATCATTGAACCACCTCTTAATTGCTGGTGTTCCCAGGTCCACCCTGACCCGGGGTGGTAGCACCTGTTAGGGTCCCAGCTATGGGCAAATAGTTAACTATTACCAGCAATACTTTTTTGAAAAAAATTATTACCAGCAATACAATTTTGAAGGAAATATATATTACCAGAAACAGGTTTTTGACAAAACAAAATATTACCAGCAATAAAAAATTTTGTCAGTATTAAATAACCCATTGAGGTTGATATGCCGTAAAACAAAATAAACCAAACCAATCTAAACCAAAGAATGCATACTCTATTCATACGAATCTATCCTAAAAATGTTGTCGGCATTAAATAACCCATTGAAGTTGATATGCCGTAAAACAAAATAAACCAAACTAATTAGGCAGTAATATCCACTGAAAAAGCTAGATCCTGGAGCCATTTGTGCTTTGACCCTTCATCTCCAAGAACAAAAATTTCGTTTCGCAATAAAATAAATATTTTCAGTACCTTGTGACATGAAAGCCACCGAACCCCTGTGTAGAATGGGACATTTGTGAATTGGTTATTCACGTCTTCCAATAACTGGCAAAACTGACGGTGATGCAGAGCATGGCGTCTGATATAGTTCACTATTTTTGTGACAAAACTCAACACGTGATCTAATTTTCAAATCTTAGAACATAAGTTCTGTTGATGAATTATACAGTGAAAATGCTTGAATGTTGAATCTGGATATATGTTTTCTATTTTTGTACCTAACTTGGCAGCAACACCATTATGTCTCCTGATGTAATGGAATAACCTGTCACCCCCATGAGTGACTTCACTATAGGTAGTAACTACATATAAGTATCTGTAAGTCAACGGACTACAGAGTCTAACCGGGTGTTGTCGAACTCACTGCCTTCGAGCAGAGAAGAACCCGGACGAGCCTATGCCGAAGTGCAGAGTCTCGTACGGGGAGGTAGACAGACCCCAATCTGTTTATACGGGGTTACGGGAAATTTTTGGACGAGCCATTTTTGGGCTCGGATTGCCCCGCATTAAATTCGGCCTTGTGCCATATCCTACCTCGTGGGGAGGCTGATAAATATAGTCTAGCTGGGATCTGTTACCCAGCTCTTAGCTGTTGTCTAACTCACTGTCTTCGAGCAGGGAGGAAACCGGGCAAAGCTATGCCGAAGGACAGAGTCTCGTCCGAGGAGGTAGACAGGCTGAGTTACGGGGAATTTTTGACCAGGCCTACGGGCTCGGATTGCCCCACGTTAAATTCGGCCTTGCGTCACATCCTACCTCGTGGGGAGGCTGGTAAATATTGTCTAGCTGGGATCTGTTGAGTACAACTCAGACTTACGCAAGAACTACCGACCTTCCAATAGTAGCACTCACCACTGGATTGACTTGCGACGACCTTGTGCATAACTGTTACCTTTATTCTTATTGTATTGGTTTTTACAATAAACCTTTACTTATTTTATCTGCCTTGTTTTTCAAGTATATATTCCTATTAGCACGGAATATAACTTCTCACAACCATATTGGCAGCACCATCAGTAGATAAACACGGATGTTTACTCAAATCAAGGCCATACTCATGGAGAAGCGGTTCAACTTTCTCAAACATGTTCTGTCTTGTTGTAGTATCATGCATTGGGACCAGTTCAATTAGTTCTTCATAAATTTGTCACAAGTCCCGATGAAAATAGCGAGTTGTGCAATTCCAGCTATGTCAACAGTCTCATCCAGAGCAATAGAAAAACGTTCAAAACTTGATGATAAATTCTTCAACTGTCGACTCAAATCACCTGCGATTTCATCAATCCGTTCGCCAACAGAGTTCCTGCTTAATGAAATGCCTTGAAATAAGTGGGACTTCTTTGGACAAACAATTTCAACTGGTTTTACAAGATATCTCTTTATGAAATCTCCTTCACTTTAAGATTTTCCACTGATGGCGATCATTTTGCAGACTTCAAAGCTTGCAGTAACAGAACTAACATTGCTTTTCTGAATTTTTGTAAAGCAACTCTGTTGCTGTGTTAACTTAACCTTAAATTCCTTCACTTTTGAAACACACATATCTCCTTCATATTTATCAAAGGATCAATGTTTTTTTTTCATAATGTCTTTTCATATTATATTCTTTTCGCGTCGCAATGCAGTGGTTGCAAATCAAACAGTATATATCTTTCCATTAACAGCGGCACAAAAGCACTGTAATTCCCACTTTTCTTGAACACACAGGTCCTTCTTCAGATAATTTTCTCTTTTTACGAGATGGAACAGAATTCGACATTTTAAAGGCAACATATTACAAAATCACGAACGTTTTCACTTTACATTTACTCTTATTTAGTTGTCAAGGATGATCACATGATTAACCGGAAGTTAAAAATGGTCGCTGACATTCGAAAACAAAAAAAACAAACTCCAAAAACATTGAGATAGAATAAACAAAAAAAAATCACTGTTTTTAATAATTTATCGATATACCACGGCTATAGAAATCTGTGAAGGCCGCCAAGATGCATGTAAAAGGCCGTATGTTTGACACGTTTGATGTAAATTACACACCTAAGAAATGCAATTCATGTTTTACCAAAAGATGGCAGCATTGGACTTGTGTTACTTTATGTTTTCTACTTCTTAATGAGATGAATGTTGGTGTTGTGTTCCTATTTATAGTTTTTTTTTTTAACTTAAAAGTTGACAGACAACATTAATTACCAATAATATGTAATGTTTAAGATTAACCTGAGATATATTAAAGATTCCTGGAAGTTCTTTTACCTCAGACATATTTTACTTCATTTTATATGAGCTTCAGATATGGCAGCCTGAGTGATTTTAGCAAGACCTGTTTAAATTGATTTGTCATCCACGTGAAGAAATAAAAATATGTATATCTATATAATAAATGCAAATGTCAGCGTGTCACTGTGTCACACTATTTCAACTTTACTCCTAGAGGCTGTAGCCAAACATATCATACCATTTTGGAATCAGGCTCACTCCACGGGCAAATTAAAAACATTCCGAGCTGGATCTGGACCCGCAATCCTGAAATTTTGGATTCCCAAGTTTTCATTACTGCGATTGTTTTTGGTAATTTTTAATGTGATTTTTTGCGACAATTTTTTCTGTATGATAGCAATTTTTATAACTTGAAAACAAATTTAGTGCAGGCAAGTTATTTGTTTTGGTCATTTGAGATGACTAAGTACTAAAATCTTAGTGAATTAAATACGTTTTGTGTTGGTCAAAATCAGGTAGAAATATATTTGGACACTTGGACTTGTGTCACTTTATGTTTTCTACTTCTTAAGAAGATGAATTCTGGTGTTATGTTCCTATTCACAGGTTTTTAAGTTAAAAGTTGACATGTAGAACCCAAATTCTACATTATTTCCAATACCCAGAAATAGTTCGGTCAAATCTATGCAAAAAGTGGATCACAGAACACTTTCGACTCCGTACACTTTCAAAAAAAAAAAATCCCGTGACCTCATTGGTTAATAAATATACAAATAGGCGTGACTATCCACCCATGTTTAACTAATTTTTACAGAACGTGACTGAAATCCATGTTCGCGCCAACTCTCTGTGAGCCACCCGATGCAAATAAAAACAGACACTCATTCAGAATCGCCAGTGAGCATTGTGACGTCAAACGAATTGCAACTAAACTTCACATCACACAATCTTAAGTTTTTCGTCCATACGAACATTATACAAGCTTAACGATATTCACACTCACTCACCAAAACTCATCAGTAAACTCTATTCCTATTCACTCACCAAATTCCTTATGCAGAAGTTAAACAAATTCCTGCTAACAAATCAACTTTATTTCTCAACATTCGAGAACATTATATTACACAAAACAATCAAAAGTAGATAACTTCTTTGATCACAAAATTGCATTCAACTTTACAAACATTTACTACTTACATGAATAGTAAATTCTTAAATGTAAATGTTTTAATTGCAATTAATTTACAGAATCTTCAATTCTAACAAACATCCTTTCAAATCAGAACTCATTAACAAAATTTAATCTTTCACCAAACATGAGTTCAACATAAATTAAACTAACAATATTTTACCTAAAAAAATCCACTACATTTTGTAAAATATTTTCATTACAAAAATATATTAAAAATTACTTGTTATTCAAATATTTGCCTTTTGTCTTTTATTACGTTTCTTGTATTCTTTTGTTGTTTTTGCATTTTACTTAAGATATTCGTAGAGTAAAAAATCGTATGGATTGATTTGGGCCGTCAACTCCATTAAAAAATGGTAACAACGAAACTTCAGACAACATTAATTACAAATAATATGTAATATTTGATATTAACCTAATGTTTAAGATTATATTATAGCTTCCTGGAAGTGTTTTTCCTCAGACATTTTTTACTTCATCTTATATGGGTTTCAAATATGACAGGCTGAGTGATTTTGGTAAGACCTGTTTAAATTTATTTGTTGTCCACGTGAATAAATGAAAACATGCCATTTGTAATAAAATTTTCATAAGATAGTTCGTTTGCATTTAATTTTAATGCCTCAAAGAATTCTGAACAGAATATTTGGCCCTCATGCATATTCACCTCATCAAATCAGGCCCTCTTTGAAAAAAAAATGTTTGGACATTTCTGCTCTAGGTTATCCGTGTCCACATACACCTGATGAAGGACGGAGGGCACAACGGCCAACAGTCCCCATGTACATGACGTAAATCATAGGCACCTCGAGGCGGTGTAATGGTTAACAAGCTTGTCTCGCTAGAACAATTACGACTGAGTAGTGAGTTCGATCTTCACTGGGTGCCTCCTACTTTCGGCCTTGTGCCACATCTAAGCTACGCTTGGAAAATCACTATAGGGGCACCTCGAGGCGGTGTAATGGTTAACAAGCTTGTCTCGCTAGAACAATTACGACTGAGTAGTGAGTTCGATCCTCACAGGGTGTCTTCTACTTTCGGCCTTATGCCGCATCTAAGCTACGCTTGGAAAATCACTAATGAGCACCTCGACGTGGTGTAATGGTTGACAAGCTTGTCTCGCTAAAACAATTACGATTGAGTAGTGAGTTCGATCCTCACTGGGTTCCCCATACTTTCAGCCTTGTGCCACATCTAAGCTACGCTTAGAAAATCCTTTGGGCACCTCGTCGTGGTGTAATGGTTAGGGAGCTTGTCCTGCTAGATCATTTACGACTGAGTAGTGAGTTCGATCCTTACTGGTGTAATGGTTAGGGAGCTTGTCTTGCTAGATCATTTACGACTGAGTAGTGAGTTCGATTCTTACTGGGTGCCCCATACTTTCCACCTTGTGCCACATCTAAGCTGCGCTTAGAAAATTACTATAACGTAAATCTCTTATCAAACTGATAGCAATCCCAACAAGGTAAATCTCTCTTTTTTCTTCATTTCAGCGACAAGATGTAAGCTCTTAGAAGATCAGCGTTTCTCATTTCTGGGAAAACGCTAATATAGACGACCGGGGGAGGGGGTGAATTTACGTGTTGTTGTATTAGAGACACGTGTGTAACTCCTGGTAGGATATTAAAAACTACATGAAAATTGGCGGACTTAATTTGTCCAACCGAAAATGAAAGAAGACAAACAAGGCAGATATATATATATGTCAACAAATATGTATTAAAATAAATTACAAGGCACATAGACATAACATTTGTGTGTGTTGGAACATTGTGTTTGTTCTTTGGTGAATGTTCGTACGTACGTGTATGTTTGTAATGTTCATAGCGTCTTCCCAGAAATGAGAAACGCTGATCTTCTAAGAGCTTACATCTTGTCGCTGAAATGAAGAAAAAAGAGAGATTTACCTTGTTGGGATTGCTATGAGTTTGATTTTGTTATCAGAAGGTTAAAACATTAAGATGGCTAGATTATGGGCATGTTCACCATATTAATCCACAACAATACAAAATATGGGCATTCAAAACGAATCAATCACAAGGCAATCGAATAAGAAACGACGGTAATTTAAGTTTCAATAAAAACAACAGACATTTATGTACAATTTGTATACAATTAGAGAACTTGTAGTTTGTTAATTCAAGAATTGACCATGTATAAATTCGGATGTCTTGTTGATTTACAGTTCGTAATTGTTCATGTGTTTAAGAACAGGTCAAATGGAGTAAAATGGAAAAATATTACTTATACAGAAATTAGTGTAGTTTGTGTGCGTGATTAAAGTAGAGTATAAATGTCTTAAATTTTCTACAGTTGTTTACCTTGGATTGTTCTGTATTTATCTTTAGCTAAGTACAATTTCTATTTTGATAGTGTGTAAGAACACTTTTTTTAGAAAGTTGTAAGTGAAGTTTGAGAGAATAATGTTGATATTTGAGTCAGCAATTAACGCGCGAAAAGTTCCTTAGGTCAGTATAGAGACACACGTAGATTCGTTTGGCATCTTTCTGAGGCTAAGTGGCTGACTGGTGAATTGGGTCGAAATGGTCCTTTTTATGTTTTTCGAATCCAAAATAGGCTCCAGAGAACTGGGCGCGAAATAGATTTTAGACAGTTGTTACACATTTTAGTGTTGTCTCAACCAATGAAAAGTCGAGATTTGCAATGTGAGGTGTTGGTTGGCTAAAACTGGTTTTGATAGAAGAGTGCATTTTATTCGGGGGTGAGTAGAAAATATGGACGATTCCAATAACCTCACCTCCACGCGAGGTGGAATGCGGCACGAGGCCCGAGGGAAAAAGAAGAGAAAGAGGCAAAAAGTTTCCCAGTATTTATAGTATGGGGAGAGAGACCCCTGGTGACAATATGCGAATTAAGGAGAAGGTAACTCCAATGCTGGATTAAAATCTATGTGACGGAGAGAAGATTCGTTCTTACCGTAAATCTTATTAGGCACAATAAGAGGTTTAACAACAATAATTAATAATAAAATACAATTATAACAATATACTGTAGTAACCTCAGAATACGATTTTTACACGTTTTAGTTAAGTAAGACAAGAAGTGTCGTTCTTTAATTAAAGGAAACGTTTTACGGCATTTCCCTTGGAAAGTCCTTGCTTTACAGAATCACCATTCTTGGTTTTTTAGGACAGTATTGTTAAAAACGTACAAGTTGTTTCTTTCCGCAGCTCGCCGCGGGTAACTGAAACTTTAGGGACAAAAACGCGGATAAATAGAACCCGTCTGAAATTGGCAGACACAACAGAGCGAATGCATGACGGGAAAGAGGGTGGGTTGGTAATAGACGTGGGTAAGTATCGGACGAAAAAGTAAAACAAACACAAAAACAAATGAATGGAGCCTTTTTTTTTGTATGCTTGTCAGGTTGTCTGCTAAAAATAATTTTGCAAGAGAGGATGCAAGCCAGGCGGGAATGTAAGTAATGCGACTTCTGAGGCACGTGTGTTTTTACGCATGCAGACGACGCTAACTGATGTGGCGCACGCCTAACATAAGAGCAGTGGCGATTCTACGGGGGTGGGGCAGAAGGGGCCAGCGCTCCCTCCAAATTTCCCCCCACCGGTTTCACTCCTATTTTTTAAAGTTTCGTAGAGGAAATAAAATCAGAGCAGGCAAATTACACTCTTCTGCTAGTATTGACGTTAGTATTAACCCTTTGATTTTGTTTTGAAGTTAACCTCTCTTATGGTCCAACAGCTTCAGAGTGGAAAAGGGGGCAAGAATAGATTAGAACTCCACTACTATGAATGAAAAGTTATTCCGTGTAATTTAGTGAAGTAACATACTTATTACTAAAACTCATTCCTAAGTTGTGTATACGATAGTGGTGTAATATGAAAATAAAAACGTTGCTTGAATTTGCACACCCCCGCAGAAAAATCTCGCCCCCCAAGTGCTCCCCACACTTTCAGAGTTACAGAATCGCCACTGCATAAGAGGCACACATTTTTGTGCAGTCGCTTCTTCAGACAGCAACGTGTAGTCGAGCTGTACCTATTTGAATCGATTAAACATATATACAGAGTGTGTTAAAACCAGTTTTACAAATATTGGGGGCGGGTTCCTCACACCAAAACATGGACAAAAGTCCATCCATATAAAGGCCATGAAAGATGGATAGATAGGGAGGGCCGGTTCCATGGCCTGCACGATCCACCGACCTCTTTGGATTTTTATCTGTGGGGGCCACCTAGAACAATTGGCTTTTGCAGTCGACATTAATAAAGCAGAGACACTTCATCAACCATTCATGGGGTCCTGAGTGTGGGAGTATTTGAAAGAATCCGCCAGTCAATGATCTGACGGATGTGTAGAAGCAAGCGGATGACAATTTTATCATTTTTGAGTTCATATATTGAGCTACAACGATTGTTTTTCGAGTTGCTATGATGAGGTACAACGATGGTTTGTGGACATATGTTTATATGGACATTTTACCTGATTTTTTCTGGTGTCAGAAACTCGGCCCCAAAGTAAAACAAACAGATAATACAATTTGCAAATAACACGTACTGACCAAACCGATATCTATGAAAAAAATTACATTAATATATACACGCATATATATATATATATATATATATATATATATGTATGTATTACATCAATATATACACGCATATATATATATATATCATCAATATATACACGCATATATATATATATATATATATATATATATATATATATATATATATATTATATCAATATATACACGCATATATATATATGTATATATATTACATCAATATATACACGCATATATATATATGTATTACATCAATATATATACGCATATATATATATATATATATATATATATATATATATATATATATATATATATATATATATATATGTATATATATATATATTACATCAATATATACACGCATATATCAGGTCATGCCGTAAGTTCTGTCCGAATTTTGAATAAAGAAAACAAGTGACCAAATGTTATATTTAATTACAGATTCAATCAACAATGTATTTTCCCTGATTATCTATGACTTCCTTCCATCTATTAACAAGCATACTAATTCCATTACTGTAAAATTATTTTGGCTTTGATTCAAAGAACTCACAAATGTCAGTTTTCACCTCTTCCTGTGTTACAAAAGCTGTTTCTTCCAAATGATTCTGTAAGCTACGAAACAAAAGGTCGTCTGAAGCAGCAAGGTCGGGAGAATAAGGTGGATGAGGAATTTTCTCCTAACCAAATTCTTCGATCTTTTGTGACGTGATTCTTGCTGTGTGTGGTCGCGCATTGTCCTGATGAAACATCACCCGTTTTCGATTCACTAGAGCAGGTCTTTTTTTCCTCAAAGTTTGGTTCAAACGCTCTTATTGCTGACAGTATATTTGAGCATTAATTGTTGCATTAGGTGGTAAGAATTCAAAGTGGATTATTCCTTGACAATCCCACCAGATTGAAAGAAGAACCTTTTGCCCATGAAGTTCCCTTCTCAGCTGTGGCTGGGGTCCTTCCCCTTTACCAAGCCACTGCCTACGACGCTTAACATTTCGATAAAAGATCCACTTTTCGTCGCCAGTCACAAGTTTATCCAAAAAAGGTGAAACAAGTTGGCGAGAATGGAGAGAAGAGCAGATGTCAACTCGGGATTTGAGGTTGTTTTCAGACAATTCATGAGGCACCCATTTTCCAAGTTGTTGAAAATGACGATGAACAGTTGTATGGTTTGAACTGAGAACCACTGCCAATTCCTCAACTGATAAAGCAGGATTTTCTTCAAGGGCTGCTTCAAGAAGCTTTTCATCAAACTCAACTGGACGTCCGGTTCGATCTTCATCTTCAACGGTGAAATCGCCAACTCTGAATTTTACAAACAATCTTCTGCAAGTTCTTTCATTCACACATTCCTCTCCATAAACTGAGTGAATGTTTCTAGCCGCTTCGGCTGCTGAGTTTCCTTTCTTGAACTCATAAAGCATTATGGGCCTCAAATGATTCTTGGGTGCTTCCATGTTAGCAGGGTTTTAATCAAACAAAATTTAATTTTATTGTTCTCTGAAATAAAATTTGATCAGTTTAAATGCATCTAAACATAAAAATAATGTTCAGCTCCATTAGACATTATAAAATACTCTTTAAATTTCGTTCATTTTAACAAAAAGTTAAAATTCGTACAGAACTTATGGGATGACCTAATATATATGTATATATATATATATATTGCATCAATATATACACGCATATATATATATATATTTAAAGACATTTATAATATGTTTAACGTTCTTTTTATAGATACAAGTATTTAAGCAAATGCTCTGTTTTATAATAAATGTAAATGTTATTTAATACTGTTTATTATAAAACAGAGCATTTGCTTAAATACTTGTATCTATAAAAAGAACGTTAAACATATTATAAATGTCTTTAAATAAATTGTCGGACTATGTCCAATTCAAATATATATATATATATATATATATATATATATATATATATATATATATATATATATATGTATTACATCAATATATACACGCATATATATATATATGTGCATATATATATAGCATAATGAGAAGCCACGTATACTTTCTTGATATGTATATAATATGGATAAAACAACTGAAAAGTTGCAAATTAAAAGAAAAAAATTGGGTGTTTTTTTGTGAAAGTATTTATTTATATGTTTTTATATATTTGATATTTCAGACCGCCTCGGTCCTTCCTCAGAAATTAATTGAATAACTGTATTTGGAAGTTTGTTTACAAGTAGCGTATACACGCATATATATATATATGTATTACATGAATATATACACGCATATATATATATATATATATATATATATATATATGTACACGCATATATATATATATATATATATATATATATGCGTGTATATATTGATGTAATATATATATATATTACATCAATATATACACGCATATATATATATATATATATATATATGTACACGCATATATATATATATATATATATATATATATATATATGCGTGTATATATTGATGTAATATATATATATATTACATCAATATGTACACGCATATATATGTATATATATATATATATATATATGCGTGTATATATTGATATAATATATATATATATTACATCAATATGTACACGCATATATATGTATATATATATATATATATATATATATATATATATATATATATATATATATATGCGTGTATATATTGATGTAATATATATATATATTACATCAATATGTACACGCATATATATATATGTATTACATGAATATATACACGCATATATATATACACGCATATATATATACACGCATTGGATTAATGATCCAAAGTTCGTTAGTATTTATGTTTTTTCTTTTTTTTAAGACAAAATCATTGCTCGATACGGAAGTAGAACTTCAATTATAATTATTTTTTAAAAACATGATTCCATGGCTACACAGAAGTTACTGTTTCGAAACTGACTCATGTCCTAAAGTTTAATTTCAACATTAAACTTAAAATTTACAGTACGGTTTCAATCTCAAGCGATGTTTTAGAATAACTCACTGAAGAAATGCTTTTTAGTCATTTATAGGTTTGAAATGGTGGTGTAATCTTGGGGTATTTTTTTTCGTTATCAATGGATCACTACTGTGAAGAAAGTATGAATGTTTATTAATTGTTTATTATATGTCAAATTTTTGGAGTCGTGTGAGGTTTGGTTAGGGGATTTTGGCCTGGCTACAATGGCCTTTTCCCCCAGGCTCTGTTGTTTTTATTAAAACTTACTGACTGATGTTCTTGCCACAGTCTTTTTGCTGTTAATTTATTTTTTTCGTTGATAGTTTTGCACCGACTACTCCGATACACCACGCCCACAATATACTTAATAATTATTGGCTAGAAAATAAGTACAATTTACTACAGGACAATTTATCCATCGCAGTAGCCACACCAAATTTTCTGACATTGACTTTGCCAAACTTGGTTTAGTAAAAAAATCAGTGATTGGTTGATTTTTGACCAATCGTATAATTTAAACATTCCGTTTGATATTTTTCCCGCTCTGCTCTGGAGCCTACTCAAAAAGTATAAATACCACGAAAATAAAACAATAGAACAGTAGTAGAACAAATAAATCAACAGAGCTCAACTACGTACGTGTACCTACATTCTTCTACTCACACACACAGAGACACAAAACTACAATTGCACTACGCAGTGAACTGTCTGTCCAAAAGCTAAGTAACAAACTCAAAATTCTATTATCCTTTTGTACAAGCTTTTTCATACTTGAACTCAGTTATCATTTATCACTGAACTCTGAACATTTAAACAAGAAAGTTCTTTAATACATATTTTCAATCTTGCATCAGTATAAGGGAAATTACTTCCTTTTTCTTAATTTTATTTCATCAAGCACGATTGTTATACTCGTTTATTTTCAATACATTTTATTGTTGATTACTACATAATCTCTTGTTATTTCTTCTTTGTGTTTTTTTGCAAATTTAAATGTGATGTGCTAACGAAAAACGCAACCTTCACCAAAGCCTTCTTAACAATTCTAAACCAACCAAATCTAATTAGCACGCCACAGTTTCATAAAGGAATACTTAAATATGATTGGGTTGTATTTTGATTCTATAGTTTTATACGTGTTTGAAATTTATTTAATTTACTAACAGATTTTATATAGTATTGTGTAATTTTTTTATATATATGGAGGCACGGTGGAGTAATAATGGTTAGCGAGATGTCGAGTTCCGACCATTCACTTACGTGTTATTAACCATGGGAAAAATATGAATCCATCTCTTTTCTTCATTCGCTATGAGGAAATAGAAGAAAAGTGTGTATTCTATAGCCTTGGTTGGCAACCGGCCTAGGTGAAGGGCAACTCAGAATTCAGAAACTGTGGAGGGCCGTTTAAGGACCTTATGACATACTGTGCACCAGTTTTCTGCATTTGGCTCTTCACAAAATTGTGGTTCTACACAAGCCTTCAACACTATAATCAAAATGATACGTGTGGGGTAATCTGGCTGTTGGGTCTACGAACTGAGCTGAAAACGACGAGAGAGTCCAGTATATATATATATATATATATATATATATATATATATATATATATATATATATATATATATACAGTGCTGTTCGATAAAAGTGACTCCTCTGATTTTTTTTTTACTAAATGTTCTCTTCTCCGATTTAACGAAAGTTGAGCTAAATTCAAATGATAAGCGATCTAAAATCCGAAGAAGAAGCTTTGAAAGCTCTTTGAATTTAGCAGTAAGTACTGTCAAGCATCCGTTCAGTATAATGTTCTGGGGATGCTTTTCTTTTCATGGAACTGGTTTCTTAAAACCTATTCAAAAGACCCTCAGGAGCGAGCAGTAATAGAGAATTTTAGAGTCTTGTCTGCTCCCTTCTGCTGAAAGGGTGCAAATCGACCCCACCAAGCTCATTTTTATGCAGGATAATGCTCCCTGTCACACATCAAAATTGACGAAGGAATACTTTGATGAGAAGCAGGTGAGTGTTATGACATGGCCACCCCAATCTCCTGACCTCAACCCCATAGAAAACTTATGGAGCATTATAAAGTACAGGCTCTCGAGAAAGCAGTTGAGCAACAAAGAGGATTTGATTGTGAATTTCATATCCGAATGGAATTCAATGCTTGGAGATGAGATTTGCCAGAACCTAATCAAGTTAATGCCAAAAAGGGTTGAAAAGGTTATTCAAAATAAAGGAGGACCCATAGATTATTAAACATTTCGAACTATATTACCTATTATAAATAAATTATACCTCTATTATTCTTTATTTAAAGCTGTTCGGTTATGTTTCTATTGATTACTAGATGCAGGAAATAAGTGAGTCACTTTTTTTTGCACAGAGTTTTTCCCTAAATCTCATTTATATCCAAAATTATAATTATCAATAGAATACCTTAGGGTGAGTAAACTTTTTTACTAGGTGGTCGGGAAGGGGTCTTTATATTAGTAAGATTAAAAATTAGTTTCACCCCAAAAACATTAGGCGAAAAAATGTTTAAGTTAAAAAAATCAGTTGAGTCATTTTTATCAAGCAGCACTGTATATAAATATAAAAGTGAACTTAAAGGCGACAGTCTGTTTCATGGTAGATGCAATCGTCAGGTAACCTGACTTCTATGTTCACTTTTATATTTACACAAGCTCTATCTCTGATATTGAGCACTTTATCCCATAAATATAGCAAATCTTAAGACTATATTTCTCTCTCTCTCTCTTTCTCTCTCTCTCTCTCTCTATATATATATATATATATATATATGTGTGTGTGTGTATTTAGGCAGCAATCCTTATTTCATGGACATTTCATTGAATAAGACATCAAGGTGCTTTTATTTAGTTTTTTATACAATTTCTCATGCGATCTAATATTTTTTTTCTTTTCGAACGATAAATTATATAAAAACTGTCCGAATTTTCTTTTTATCCAAGCGGTTTCGGCTATACATTTAGCCATTTTCAAGGATGAAAGATTTTAACTGTTAAATAAGAAATAGTTTGTTGCATGTATGTTTTACAAAATGTTTTCATTTTTCAAAACACGGTCATGATATTGTGTCCATGTTCAAAGTTATTATTATTAAGTGTTGGTTTTTTGTTTTTATTAATAAGGCTTCCATTATTGACTGATAATAGATTGATCTTAGAAGAAAATTAAATAGGACAAATATTATTTACGAATTTAAATACCTATTACGGAATTGTATTCCTGAATAATCGAAATTCGTAAATAATTATATAGGCCACACTACAACATGTTTGACACGCAGACTCACTCTACACCTTTCTGACCATAGCTCAATTAGATTTCATTTAAATATTCATGGAGACCTACCGGACACTATTCGTAACATACTTGTCGACAACACAAATATAATAGCATCATCTATATGCAAAAAAAAGACAAAAAATAACGGTTAAAATATTTAATCCTTGAAAATGGCTAAACGCATAGCCGAAAGCGCTCGGATAAAAAAAAATTCGGACAGTTTTTATATAATTTATCATCTGAAAAGAAAACATTATTAGATCGCATGAGAAATTGTATAAAAAACTAAATAAAAGCACCTTGTCTGTCGTATTCAATTAAATGTACATATATATATATATATATATATATATATATATATATATATATATATATATGGTATCGACAAGCACAATGAGCAAAACGCTGTGATAATAACAACAAAGATGACGACACTAGTTTGTGTGTAAATAATGTCCCAATGACCGGATAAATAAAGATAACTGTTCATCTCATAATTTCGGACAGAAATTGAAGAAAAAGAAATCGTGGAGTGCCATGATCGCTTAACAGGTATGTATTGCACAAAGGTGAAAAAGAAATGGTATGGGAAGGTTGTGTCTCCGTATGTGGAAAAATAGTTTGATTGACTTGAAAATCAACATTCACTATCATTGGCTTTTTTCCCCCTGGGCTTCAATTCTGATACCCCTGGGTGTGACGATAAACTACATCCGGCAGCAAGGTGTCTGATCATAAGATTGTCAGTTTTGAGGTGCGTGGATCCACCTCTTAAATGCTATCGTTCCCAGGTCCACCTGGATTCGGGGTGGTAGCACCTGTTAGTGTCCGAGCTTTGGGCAAATATTGAAACGCCAAACAAAACACTATGAAAGTACAAAAATTAATTAGTAAGTAATTAGTAAAAATATATTTTTAGATTAAAATATTACCAACCACACGTATTTATAGTAAATTTACCAGCAATCCAGTGCGTTTAACATATATAGGGTGTCCCAATAACGTGGACCGATTTTAAATGTGATATATATATATATATATATATATATATATATATATATATTGTCATCCGAAGACAGACTAGGGTGTTCCAATAACTTGGACCGATTTTAAATGTGAATTAAGTTTAAGTGTCTAATGGCTTGTTTCTTTTTCTTTCAGATTTAACAACTTAAGTCTTTGGCAATTTCAACTATGGAAAGATTAACTATCAAACAACTTGTTAAAGTTATCGAAGCCTATTACGAAAATGGATGTTCAAACAGAATTTGAATGAAAAGTTCCCAGGTCGCATCATCGCTCGAAACGGAGAAGTCAATTGGCCACCACGATTTTTGTGCTGACGCCTTTAGATTTCTTCCTTTAGGGTCATCTCAAAAGTAAGGTCTATAGCAGCAAGCCAACAACAATTGAACAGCTGAAGGATGAGATAATAAGGCATCTTGGTGAGATCGAGGAGCAACTATGCAGTGACGTCCTCAAAAATTTTGACCATCGAGCGGAGGTATGCCGCCGAAGCCTTGGCGGACATTTTGGCGATATTATTTTTCAAACATAATTGCCATGACTTAAATAACATGATCTAATAGAGAAATAAATAAATTTTCACCAATAACACTGATTTATTTACTGCTGACTTTGATCCGTCTTAATGAAACACACACACACACACACACACACACACACACACACACACACACACACACACACATATATATATATAATATCCGTGGGTAAGTAATCCAAGTGAATCCTAATAATATAAAATATGTAAACTGCTCCACCAAAGAGAGCTCAATAATATACTTATTATGGAGCATAGAAATGAATTACATAAAAATGAAACTCAATTGTACCGCATATATGTGGCCAGTTCGCCCCTCGGGAGATTTCTCTCTTCGAGACATTCCCTGGAGATTGTCAATACTAAAACACCTTTATTTAATGTCGACAAGATTTTTAGGATAGTTTCGTATGAATGGAATATGCATTATTTGTAAGAAATCCGTTTGCAAAGTGTGTTCCAATAATGAGGACCGATTTTAAATGTGAATTAAGTTGAAGCGTCTAATGATTTTTTTTCTCTTTTTCTTTCAGATTTAACAAATTAAGTCTTCGGCAATTTCAACCATGAAAGATTAACTTGTTAAAGTTATCGAAGCCTATTACGAAAATGGACGTTCAAATAGAAATTGAATGAGATGTTCCCAGGTCCCATCGTCTCTTGAAACAGCAATGTCAGTTGGCCACTACGTTCGTGCGAATTGACGCTTTTACATTTCTTCCTTTGAGGTCATCTCAAAAGTAAGGTCTATGCCAACAAGCTAACAACAATTGAACAGTTGAAGGATGAGATAATAAGGTGAGATCGAGGAGCAACTATGCAGATATTTAAGTTAGAGGGTTACTGTTAAAATTATAGCGATGAATGAGTTGTGTGATATGAATGAAAGTTGTAATAGTAAGTGAAGATTATAAAGAGGGTAGTAGATTTTAGGGTCGCTGCAGTTTTTCTATTGTTTTTTAAATTCAATACATAACTGGTTTTTGTCAAAGTTGATAAGAAGCTTTTTACTATTACTTCTGCCTGGCTGTTATGAAAGAGTGGCCATCGTTATATGCCAATGGATAGACACCCTTTTGTCACTTTCTGCACTGACATCCATTGTACTATCTACACATCTAAATGACCTGCCTCTCAGCTGGGGAACTGAACGTCATCTTCTGTGTTACTGGCGGGAACACTTTTCGGCAGAATTGAGTCACTGTCAGTCACTGTGTGTTTATCTAAATCTAAAAAGAAACACGCTAAAATTCACCTTCATCCCTGCCGTGAGCCGACGGCTTAGTGGTAGAAGTTCCGACTGACGCCAATCCAGTCGGGTTTCGATCCTAGCTAGAGTCAACCGGACGTCTAGCCACACTGATGAGCTGTGAAACAGCGAAACAGTCTGTCTGTGGATTATATATATATATATATATATATATATATATATATATATATATATATATATATATATACAGGGGTTGGACAAAATAATTGAAACGCTTGTTAAATTCAAAGAAAATTTATTTAATATGGAGTTGGTCCTCCTTTAGCCTCACATACAGCTTTAATACGTCTAGGAATGGAATCATACAGCTTCCTGACTTCATTCAGAGCGATTTTCAGCCATTCTTCCATTAAAACCTTCTCCGGCTCTTTACGACACGGCGGTGGAGGATAGCGGCTCCTAACTTGTTGCTCCAAAATGCACCACAAATGTTCAATAATATTGATATCTGGAGATTGGGGAGGCCACTCCATGTGTTCTAGCTCACTTTCATGCTCTTCATACAAATTCTTAACAACTCGAGCGGTTTGTATTGGAGCATTATCGTCTTGGAAGATGCAGTCACCATCAGAGAATAAAGTCTTGGCCACTGGATGAACATGATCTCCCAAAATGTTCAGGTAATCATTGCTGTTGATTCTACCATGCAGGGCAACTATTGGACTGAGACATTTCCATGATATGGCGGCCCAAACTATCACTGATCCACCTCCATGCTTCACTGTCGGAAGAAGGCAGTCAGGGTTGTAAGCTTCTTTGGGCTGCCTCCACACATAAACTCGCCCTGAAGTTGGGAAAAGAGAAAAACTGGACTCGGCTGAGAGTATGACTTGCTTCCATTGGTCTGCAAGCCAGGCATTGTGATCTCTGCACCACTTCAACCTCTTTTGAATGTTGCTAGTGGAGAGAAGAGGTTTCCTTACGGCGGCTCTTCCATGATATCCAGCCTTATGGAGCTCACGGCGAACAGTTTTAGTAGAAACTGAACTATTCAGATGGTTATTCAACTCAGCATCGCTTTGGCCGCATTTGTCCGATGATTTTTCGCCACATTGCGTTTTAATGCATGTCAGTCCCTGTCAGTAAGTTTGCAAGTCCGGCCCGAATTGCTACGGTTGCTAGAGGTCTTGTCCTGTTTCTCGAATTGCATCAGTGTTCTTGATATGGTAGCTCTTGAAAACCCAAATCGTTTAGCAACCTTAGTGATCGAGACTCCTGCCAAGCGAGATCCAACAATTTGCTCTTTTTCGAACTCGGAGAGGTCACGCATTTAGCTTAAATTTTAGTAAATTCTAAAAATAAATAAGACAAAGACAGTAAATTAGATAAATAAACGTATTTACAATAGATATAACCTGCAATTACGAAGTTTTAGTTAAAGTTCTTAATATAATAGGTCTTTGAAATATAGGAGTGGATTTTGCACCTGTTCCAATTATTTTGTCCAACCCCTGTATGTAAGAGTGTCAGTTATCATCAGAAATTGATATATGACTAATTATCTACTTGGATATTTGAATTTTTGAGCAAAATTTTATGCCTTCAACAATTGATAAAATGTATTGCTGGTAAATTTACTATAAATACGTATGTTTTGTAATTTTTTTTTCTATAAACAGGTAATTTTTACTATAAATAGGTAGGGTTGGTAATTTTTAATCTAAAAATGTAATTTTTACTAATTACTTACTAATTTATTTTTGTACTTTCATAGTGTTTTGTTTGGGGTTTCATTATTTGCCCAGAGCTCGGGCACTAACAGGCGCTACCACCCCGAATCTAGGTGGATAACAGCATTTAAAAGATGGTTCCACGCTACTCAAAATTTAAAATCTCTCGATCAGACGCGTTGTTGCCAATGATAGTGAATGTTGATTTTCAAGTCAATCAAACTATTTTTCCACATAGGAAGACACAACCTTCCCATACCATTTCTTATTCAGCCGTGTGCAATACATACCTGTTAAGCGATCATGGCACTCCACGATTTCTTTTTCTTCAATTTCTGCCCGAAATTCTGAGATGTGCAGTTATCTTTATTTATCTGGTCATTGGGACATTATTTACACACAAACTAGTGTCGTCATCTTTGTTGTTATTATCACAGCGTTTTGGTGATTATACTTGCCGATAACAAATATATATATATATATATATATATATATATATATATATATGGAGAGAGAGAGAGAGAGAGAGAGAGAGAGAGAGAGAAATGAATAAAAAGGTTAAGTGCAGTACCATGGCTGTCGTCTTCAACGAAACTTATATATATATATATATATATATATATATATATATATATATATATGATGGACTCTCCCGTCGAAGTCGACGTATGAGGGCCAGACAGATCAGTTTCCAGAAACTGAAAGCCGGACACCCACACAAGATTTGATTATAGTGGCGAAGGCTTTGTGTAGGGCCATCCACACTTTTTGTAGGGACGAATACAGGGACCGGGTGCAACGAATGCCACAAGGTCCCCAAACGACCCTCCGCAGCTTTTGAATTCAGAGTTGTCCTTCTCCTAGACCAGTTGCCATCCAAGGCTATAGAACTCAGTCTGTCCTGCTATTTACCCATAGCTGGAGGGAGACGAAGAGGATTCACACCTTTCCCAAGGGTGTTAGCACGTATATATATATATATATATATATATATATATATATATATATATATATATATATATATATATATATATATATATATCAGACCTCTGTGGAATTGGATGGTGATTACGATTCCAATGTAATAAATTATAACCACGGAATAATAGTGTTTGAGTTTTTTTATATTATATTCTTGCTCTGTCTTGGACATTGAGCTCTACCTGAATTTTATCCCCTTGGAAATATATATATATATATAAAGGAATCCTCCACATATTATGTATAGTCATAGGGATGTATTTACTGTTTGACAGATTTAAAACTATTCGTACTGATTATATTGGTACCCTTTCCTTTGGTCTTGTTTTATTAACTAACCTATCTATTTTTCATATAGTCATAAATATGAACTAATAGTTTTAAACTGATATACTTAAGTGGTATTTCTAAGTTTATGGAAATATAGTTACCACAGTGTGATAGTTAACAAGCTTCTCCGGCGGATTTAGAGCCCCACTTCATTATCTTGTGGCAAACCCGACAAATGGTTTTTCTTTCTTTCTGTCCCTCTCTTTCTCTCTCTCTCTCTCTCTCTCTGAGCATCACACGCTTACAAAACTAAATCGTTTATTAATACTTACAGTTTTTTAAAAATACAAAATGTGACCTATATAGTCAAAAGACAATTATTTATTTTCAAAAATTCACTTAAAATCTCCGTGCTGAGAAACGCCCCCACTCCATGTTCAATAAAATGCGTCCAGTGTGCGTCAGTAAATGTGTATCTGCGTTTATGAGTCATATTTTTGTTCTTTCTTCTTTTTAATATTATCGATAAATAAAATGGTGCCAAGACGATTCTTACTTCCGAAGCGTCGCCGGCTGTATTTACAAAGCACAACCTAGCTTGGCATAAGGCCAACAATGGTGGGACGTCCAGTATGGATCGAACCCACTTTAAATACCTTCTTATCTAGCTTCCTAAATAACGGTCTCCGACAGGTAGCCTCAGTCTGTTACAAGGCTACTATCGGCGAGGATAGAATGGTTTGCCTGTAAGATGATAAATAATAATGAAATCTGGTTATGGGTACACTTTCCACTAGGTGCTCCATTTCTGCGGCCCTGTGTAAGACAAAGCCAAACAGTGTCCACATAAAAGTTATTTAAATTTATTGAATCAATTACTAGGTCTGCTGCTAGGAAAGTTCGTTAACTGTGTCATGTTCCTCACCAGAATCTATCTTACATATTTAGAAGACATATCGAACAAATGATAAAACATAAAGAAGAATATGCAGCGCCATAAGTCCTAACCTGACATCTTGGCCTCAGCCACTTTCCCACCGGCGTAACGTAATTTTTCTATAAATATTTTCATGACAGCTCTTTTAAGTTTCTAGGTGGTGTTCCTAGTACCACAAGTAGTACTGCCAAATCTGATCTGCTGCTCTTGCTATGTATTTAGAGATTCTTGATAAAATCCAAAGATGAATCTGCAATATTACTGATCCTGACACGGCATCTCGGCTTCAATCACTTTCCCACGCCCGTAACGTAGATTCCCTGCGTCTTTTCTATAAATACATTCATGGTAATTGTTCTGATGAGATTTCCTCTTCAGTACCTAGACTTTATGAATTTAAGCACAGTACTAGATTGGCGGCTAGGTCTCATCATTTTATAGTTAATAGTTCTATTGCACTTCTCGCTTGTGTAATTCTCTTCAGGCTTATGGTATAAGGAACATAATTAAAGGCGGCCTTGTCTGCACACCAGCCGAAATAGTCAGTTGTCTTTAACGAAACTTGTATAAAAGAGGGATTGCTGCCAAATATACAATATATATATGTATAGATTGAGGGCAAGATCCAAGACAAATTGTAAAAATATTTTCCCACTTTATCACACATCTTTTCCCTAAATTGTTCATGATTTATAAAAAACTATATATCGTTATCCTATATATATATATATATATATATATATATATATATATATATATATATATATATGTGTGTGTATGTGTGTGTGTGTGTGTGTGTCTGTGTGTGTCTGTGCATATATATATATATGCACACACACACACACACACACACACACATATATATATATATATATATATATATATATATGCACATTTGATTGAATACGACAGACAAGGTGCTTTGATTTTGTCTTTTTATATAATTTCTCATGCAATCTAATAATTTTTTTCTTTTCAGATGATAAATTATATAAAAAGTGTCCGAATGTTCTTTTTATCCGAATGTTTTCGGCTATAGATTTAGCCATTTTCAAGGATTAAATATTTTAACTGTTAAATAAGAAATAGTTTGTTGCATGTATGTATTTATATAATGTTTTCATTATTCTAAACACGGTCAAAATATTGTGTCCATGTTCATAGTTGATATTATTAAGGGTTGTTTTTTTCCTGCTTTTATTAATAAGGCTTCCATTATTGCCTTTTTTTATTGTAGATGATGCTATTATATTTGTGTTGGTGGGTCCTTATGTTGATCAAACGGCCTTTTCATGTTGTTTTGTTTTAGAAGCTGGGAAGATTCATTTGCAGCAGAATTCCCGTCCTGGTGATTTTGGCAGTATTTATTGGTTGCTGGGAATGGGATGTTTGTGTTAAGGGTACGTTATCTTTTAATTCTTTGGGAGTGTGTGTGATGTGTGTAAGTCTACATATTGGTATGAGTGTGTTTATAAGTATCAGACCTCTGCAAGCATATCTGTATTGTGTGGGTGAGAAATGTGGGCAGCTTGATTTATGGGGTTATATATTAATCCTGTCTATGTTGTTAAATTTATGGTTAAGCCTGTCTGGACGAAATGTTATATATATATATATATATATATATATATATATATATATATATATATATATATATAGTGTAAACCCGGATATAAGAGAGTTGTCGGGACCTGGATAATAAGTCTCTTATAGCCGGGTTTCTCTTATATCCGGGTTTGGTCTATTTTGTTTAGGTAAGTATGGCTCTAATTTGGGACCAGATAAAATCTCTCTTATATCCGGTTTTCTCTTATATCAGGGTCTCTTATATCCGGGTTACACTGTGTATATATATATATATATATATATATATATATATATATATATAAAGTTGAATTAGAGCAGGAAACAGTAGTATAAAAAGCGTTCAATACACGTGTGAAAAAAAATAAAGGTAAAAATAACATGTAGAGCTTTAAACTTTAAAAATTAGGAGGTCAGATAAAATACGCGACCTTGGTTTCGACCTCACGGTCTCATCAGGCTAAGTCTGTCAACAGAATTAGCCTGATGAGACCGTGAGGTCGAATCCAGGGTCGCGTATTCTGTCTGACCTCACCTCGTAATTTTTTAAAGTTGTATATCTATCTATCTATTTATCTATATATATATATATATATATATATATATATATATATATATATATATATATATATATATATATATATATATATATAATGTTAGGAGGCACGGTGGAGTAATGGATAGAGACTTGGATTGAGGAATCGGAGTTCGAATTACGTGCTAATAACCTTGGGAAAAGTGTGAATCATCTTCTATGGGTAAATACCAGGGCAGACTGGGTTCTATAGTCTTGGATGGCAATTGGTTTAGGAGAAGGACAACTCTGAATTCAAAACCTGCGAAGGCTCGTTTGGGGACCCTATGACACTCAGTGCACCAAGTCTCTGTATTCGGCCCTTCAAAAAGTGTGGATGGTTCTGCACAAAACCTTCCCCATTATAATCAAATCTCATGTGCTGGCGTCAGGCTGTCAGTTGCGTAGGAACTGATCTGCTTGATCCTCATACATCGAATACAATAGAGTAAATAAGAAAAAAAGTAATGTGCTCAATGAGCTAAGTAGAGCAGAGTATCCTACTGAGCCAGAAACTACCTACTTAGCTTTCACTTAAATGGATCTTCAGGGTAAGCTGGCTGAAGAGGATATCACAAAGGAATATATTTATTGGTAAAAACAAAGACTAAAAACTAAAACTAGCATAAAACATAAAATCGGCATAAAAATATACAACGAATGGGGAAAATAAAATAAAATAATTCTTTTATTCCAAATAAGCTGGTAATAAATTTTGCCTATTATGTATGAAGGAGAATCTACCCATAGCTACTTCTAGCAAACCAAATACAGTATAACCCGGATATAAGAGAGTTGTCGGGACCGGAGAAGAAGTATCTTATATCCGGGTTTCTCTTATATCGGGGTTTGGTCTATTATATATACATTAACACAGGCTCTAATTTGGGACCAGAGAAAATCTCTCTTATATCCGAGTTTCTCTTATATCCGGGTCTAGTATATCCGGGTTACACTGTATATTACTTAAGCAAAGATCTGAAAACATATGAAAGCATGGTTATTGCAATAAAAGCGTTATTTTATTTATTTTTCCTTTCCGTCGTGTGTGTGTGTATATATATATATATATATATATATATATATATATATATATATATATATATATATAAGTAATTGATTTAGGCTAATTTTATAGTAATTCGTCAAGCTTAGAATCCTCAACAGAATGCAGAAAACACTGGACGGCTGTTTCGTGCTGTTTGGGACTCATCAGCAGTGCGCATCCACTAACGAAAATCGAACCCGGATCGCTTCGATACAACGCGAACGTCATACCAACTATACCACGGGACTCGGTGACGAAGAAGACATAAACTTGACTCGATATAGCGCCGTTCAGTTCCGTTCACCGATACCCATCCAAGTATACAGAGTTATCCAGATAAAGATTTTAAAATACCCAAGTATCTTTATAAATATTTCAATAGTTAAACAAAAATTCTTTTTAGATATAGTTAAAAAAATTTTTTAAACAACATCTAAAATATTATTACAGTTAGATTTACGTTAAAAATATTCGAACGCAGTTGCATTCCATATCACGTGACGTCCGCGTCTCGCGACGAACACTACTTGTAAACAAACTTCTAAAAACACTTATTTCTGATGAAAGATCGGGGTCTATCTGAAATATCAAATATATATAAATAAATACTTTCACAAAAAAACATTCATTTTTTTTTAATTTGCAACATTTTAGTTGTTTTTCTTTCTATATATACATATTAAGAAAGTATACGTGGCTTCTCATTATGCTATATATATATATATATATATATATATATATATATATATATATATATATATATATATGAATGATAGAAATTATTAGGAGGATTTGATAATTATAATTAGGTAATTCATTGAGTCTGAAACTTCAACAGAATGCAGAAAGCACTGGACAGCCGTTTCCTCTTATATTTGGGACTCATCAGCAGTGTGCATCCACTACCGAGAATTGAAACCCTGACAGTTAGGTTATCAAGCAAACGTCATACCAACTGTTCCAACGGTCCTCGGTGACGAAGAGGTAGGCAGTGGATGCGCACTGCTGATGAGTCCCAAATATAGGACGAAACGGCCGTCCAGTGCTTTCTGCATTCTGTTGAGGTTTCAGACTCAATGAATTACTAATATATATATATATATATATATATATATATATATATATATATATATATATATATATATATATATATATGTATGTATGTATGTATGTATGTATATATATATATGTATGTATGTATGTATATATATATATATATCAACATCAAGCGGCGATAATCTGTTTCAAGCTTGAACGCAACCTTGAATTCCTGAAGAATGTGTTTAAGCATGAAACAGACAGTCGCCTCTGATTGTTGACTTCTATATACACTTTTATATTTAAAGACTCTCTATCCCTGATATTATTGAGCACTTTTACTCATGAATATAGCATACCGTAAAACTATATTTTCATCTATCTATCTATCTATCTATCTATCTATCTATCTATCTATCTATCTATCTATCTCGCTCTCTCTCTCTCTCTCACTCTCTCTCTCTTTCTCTCTCTCTCTCTCTCTCTCTCTCTCTCTCTCTATATATATATATATATATATATATATATATATATATATATGATGAAAATGTGGAAAAGACAAAGCAAAATCCGAAATGTGAGTTTACTGTTTTTATTTTGTTTTTGTTTTTGTTAAAATAAAAATAAAAACAGTAAACTCACATATTCGGATTTTGCTTTGTCTTTTCCACATTTTCATCATACCGTTGGATCTACATCCACACATTTGCTTACATATATATATATATATATATATATATATATATATATATATATATATATATATATATATATATCTATATATATATATATATATATATATATATATATATATATATATATATATATATATATATATATATAGCATAATGAGAGGCCACGTATACTTTCTTGATATGTATATAATATCTGGATAAAATAAATGAAACAAAATTGGGTGTTTTTTTTAAGTATTTATTTCTGTGTTTTTTTTGTATATATTTAATATTTCAGACCACCTCGGTCTTTCCTCAGAAATCAAATTGATTTCTGAGGAAAGACCGAGGTGGTCTGAAATATTAAATATATACAAAAAAAACACAGAAATAAATACTTAAAAAAAACACCCAATTTTGTTTCATTTATTTTATCCAGATATTATATATATATATATATATATATATATATATATATATATATATATATATATATATATATATATATATATATATATATATATATATAATTGTTTATTTAAAAATTATAACATAAATATGTTATAAAATCACTACAAGCGTGTCGGGTGTCTTATCAAGTGATGATGTTGAATGTATAATAAAGGGTTTTAAAAGTTTCAAATTAATTAACGATCCTTCGCAGGTGGAAAACGCTGTTACATAAGCAGGAATGACCAATCAAAGTATACACGAATTCAAAAAACTTGACAACGAAGTAATGTTATAATAGCTATTAAAAGCTTTAAAGTTGGGGTTATACTAAAATAGAATTTATTCTAACCAATAAGTATTAAATTATATGATAAAATTTGATATTAAAATTAAAAGTAAAAAATTACCATTTTTAAAATCTAAATTTAATCTCTATTAAGTTTAAAATTATAAAATTACTGAGGAGAAAAGAAAAAATACATATGTTATTCAATTTATTTTTTCATTGAAATTACGTTAGAATAGAGACGCTAATATCGGCTGGTCTTCCTGACAAAATGTACACATTTTAATTCCAAGTGTGTGAGTAGGGTGCTAAAACCTCACGCGTAAAACAATACAAACACACTCAGATTATAATACATAAGCACCCAGACATATTTAGATATATACACACACAAAAAGGTGACGAGACAGGAAATATCCCCCCCCATAAAAAAACGAACACATACAGACATACACAATTAAACGTGCATGCATTTTCTATACACATAGACACCGATAAATACATGTGCACACATCCACATACATACATACACAATTAAACGTGCATGCATTTTCTATACACATAGACACCGATAAATACATGTACACACATCCACATACACACACACACACACACACACACACACACACACACACACACACACACATATATATATATATATATATATATGTATGTGTGTGTGTGCAAATATATAGAAAAATAGGAAAGAACATGTTAGGTAAATAATCCGGTGTCCTTTAGTATTTTTGTTTTTATTTAAAAAAAAAAAAAATAGTGCTCCATACAAAAGTAGACCTTAAATTATAATTATTTAAAAAAAAAAGGTATGATTCCTTCGCTACATAAGAGTACTCATGTTTCAAAAACAACCTTATCGAAATGGTTGCTTCAGCCGTTTCCATAGTAATTAATTTTGCGAACGAACATGCTTATAAAGATGCGTAAATTTCACGATTGGTTATTCCTAAATTTTCGCTTGAGGATGTAACAGGGCTTGATCCTTTAATTCAATTTAATTTTAACAATTATATTGAGGTTTTTGGCTCTTGTTTTCGAAACATGAGAACTCTGATGTAGCGAAGGAATCATATTTTTAAAAAAATAATTATAATATATATATATATATATATATATATATATATATATATATATATATATATATATTATGAAATGGACAAAGTCCGACAATTATTTAAAAGACATTTTTATGTTTATACATTTTTTTTATAGATACAATTTGTATGTATAAAAAGAATGTATAAACATAAAAATGTCTTAAAATAATTGTCGGACTTTGTCAATTTCATAATGTGTGACGTTATTTGAGTACATTTGGATATGCTTTGAGCAGATATGAATGTACGTGAGAGATTCATGGAAGATTGAAGTTTAAAAGCAGTAAAATCGACCTTGCCAATCGAACGATTCTCCGTGGCTCGATCGGTTAAGGCACGTCAGGCTAAATGACAGTTCCGTATAGGACACAGGTTCGATTCCTGCCGGAGGACGAATAATTTCTATGAAAATTTCTCGGACATTCAGGCCGGTAAATGTTGTTTAATACTGTTTATTATAAAACAGAGCATTTACTTAAATATTTGTATCTATAAAAAATAATGTATAAAAATGTCTTAAAATATATATATATATAAATAAAAAGAAAGAACAGTAAGATATAAAATCCGGTGTTCTTATAGATATTTTTATTTTTACACAATAGTGCTCAATGTAAATTTACAGAGCATTAATATTATAAATTAATTGATTTAAAATATGGTTTTTTCGCTACACAGTGAGAAAAAAACATATTTTAAATCAATTAATTTATAATATATATATATATATATATATATATATATATATATTGATGTTATATTCAACACCTCCAATCTAGAGATTCGTAGAAGAATCGTTCTGCCCACTCGTCAGCAGATTTCTGTCTGTTTCTTCGACAGATATTTGCTTACGGCAAAAAACGTAGAAAAACCGGTTCTCGCACGATCTCAGAAGTTAAGCAACGTCGTGCTTGGTCAGTACCTATATGGGTGACTGCTTGGGAATAGCAAGTGTTGTAAGATAGGATGAGCGACTGCTGTGATGGATAATGGCTTGGAATGGTTACTCGGAGAGCCGAGTTTCAGTTGGGTTCGTTATATCCACTCACTCGAAAATGCCCATGAGAAAGGTAAGAATTACCACTTATCCCCCGTCTATGGGCTAATTAGTTTCTCGAAGAAATTTTTAGAATCTAAAAATGTTTCCTGGATTTAAATAATCTTTTTGTTTTGAAGAAATGGCGAGCAAGTTAGTAAGTCAAGCAAACTGTATTCTCTTTGCTTCACTTACTAACTTGCTACTTAGTCCTCCAAAGAAAAGGAATCGTGTTTACTTCACTTACTAAATTGATACTCATCTCTCAAAAGCAAAAAAAAAAAAAATCATATCTGCATCACTCACTAACTTGCTACTCATTCCTCCAAAGCAAAAAGAATGGTGTTTGCTTCACTTAATAACTTGTTACTCATTCCTCCAAAGCAAAAAGAATCATGTCTGCTTCATTTACTAACTTTCTACTTATTCCCCCAAAGCAAAAAGAATCGTATTTGCTTCACCAACTAATTCGCTACTCTTTCCTCCATGCATAAAGAATTATGACTGTTTCACTTACTAACTCGTTACTCATTTCTCCAAAGAAAAAAGAATCACGTCTGCTGCATCTACTAACTCGCTACTCTTTCCTCCATGCATAAAGAATGATAGCTGTTTCACTTACTAACTCGCTACGCATTCCTCCAAAGCAAAAAGAATTATGTCTGTTTCACTTAATAACTTGTTACTCATTCCTCCAAAGAAAAAAGAATCATGTCTTCTTCATCTACTAACTCGCTACTTTTTCCTCCATGTAAAAAGTATTATGCCTGTTTCACTTACTAACTCGCTACTCATTCCTCCAAAGCAAAAAGAATCATGATTGTTTCATTTACTAAGTCGCTACTATAATCCCTCCAAAACAAAAAGGATCATGTCTGCTTTACTCATTCCTCCAAAAAACAAAACAAAAACAAACAAAAAGCATCCTGTCTGCTTCACTTAATAACTTGAAAAAAGTATTGTGTTTGATTCATTTTTTACTTACTTTAGTTGTTACTCATGAAAAAAAAAAAACAAAAGAAAAAAAAACAAACCCAAAAACAAACAAACGAAAAAAACAAAAAAAAAACAAACAAAAAAAACAAACAAAAAATATAAAATATAAAGAAAGAGCGATAGATTAAAAAAAATAAAGAAAATACATAGTGCATGTCGTCGGGCGTGAACGACGACAACAACAACAATAAAAGAAGAAGAAAAAGAAGAAGAAGAAGAAGAAGAAGAAGAAGAAGAAGAAGAGGAAGTAAACGATAGA
This sequence comes from Acanthosepion esculentum, assembly GCA_964036315.1. NCBI lineage: Eukaryota > Metazoa > Mollusca > Cephalopoda > Sepiida > Sepiidae > Acanthosepion > Acanthosepion esculentum. Next base: position 29,544,012 of record OZ038479.1, on the reverse strand, counting down.
TTTTAGATTAGAGACTTATATTTGCGATTCTGTTTTTGCGTTGGAACTGAAACACGCCGAAATTCAGAGCTTTTGATTTCATGTTTCCAATGTCTGCTAGTGAGCAGTTGACGCAAGAAGCGGCTGTTTTTTCTTTTCTTTCTTCCTTTCTTTTCCCGCGCGCGCGCACAACGATTGTTGCAGACGGCGAGGAACGAAGCTGCGAAGACGACGAATAAGGAAGGTAAGAAGAGAGAAGAAATGCGAAGAAGAAGTGAAGAACGGAGATCAAGCCACGAAGAAGAAGGAAGAAGAAAAAGGAGAGGAAGAAGATGGAACAAACCCGGCAAATAACCGTTTACCAAAGTTAAAATATATATTACAAAAACAATAGAGATGAAAAACGGAAAGTCAACTCCAAGAACAAGTCTACCAAAATAAATAAAAATATGAATTAATATATATAAATATATATATGCATATATAATGGGATTCCTTCTGGCTTCACAGAAAAAAATAGTGATTTAGTCTTAATGAAATAATTTTCTTTGACGGAGAATTTTTAATTTTATTAAAAACAGACTGGAAAAAAAAACCCCGATCACCTTTTATTGTTTGGGGATTTTTGTGGTTTTTTTTTTTTTCGATTTGCGATTTTGTGCAGTGAAGGAAGATGGCGGAGGATTGTTGAAGCATTGCCTGAATTTCTGCTAAAAAAGGCGGAAAAAAAGAGCAACTTATCGCAGAAAATCAGCAGAAATGTCGTCACACCTACAAATAACCATGGCAAAAATATACGACGAAGGATAGCGTGGAAGAGTACGATTCCAGGTGGCTGGAGGGAAATTACTTCGCAGGGGGTAAAAAAAAAGAAAAAACAAAGAAAAGAAAAAGAAAGAAAGAAAGAAAAAAAAGGTAAGAAAATTTCAGTCATCTGATATTTTTTTTTTTTTCGAAATAGACAATAATTATTTCATATCTCACCCCCAACCCATATTTGATTCCCTTCCCAAATAAATAACTCGACTTGTTCAGGAGTTTTATGACCAATACCTATCATTAATAACGTGATATACCTGCATATATCCCTAAGTAAAAGTTTAAATGACTTAACATTACATTGTATGCAGGGAAACCCCACAAATGTTAACAAATTATGACATCTACTGTTGCTTTTCAGTACGGTGTACACACACATTGTAATGTACACCTGTCTGCAGAAATACGCATCAATACTCTCTCTTTCTCTCTCTCTCTAAATTTCGTAAAGCTTTTAATAATTATTCCGTATTACATACAATGTATACACGTGTAAACGCAAATCCTCGGACTACTGTCGTTACATATGATATATATACTGTTTTTTTTTTCATACCTTTGACAAAATATCTTATTATGTATGAGTAAAATGTGTACATTGTATATGTGTAAAAAATGTGTACATTGCTTCGTAAGTCTTTCTTTATGAAGCAATGTATGTATACATTTTTCATTTACAGTACACGAACAAGAAGCGTTTACGTGACGTATGTTTTGTGTCATGCGAAAATAAATAAATTAGATTTTTTGTATTCTCAATATATATCCGAGCACATACAATGTATGTAAAATGGATGTGCTTCTAAAAATCACTAAAATGTGTACATAGCTTTTATTGAATATCAATGGGCTTCCGTCTTCATATAGTAAATGTCTCTATCTATTGTGCTTCACATGACACACATTAACAACGGTGTGTATAAGACAAATATTTTTTTTTATTTTACTCTGAATATGACGCATGTTATATATATATATATATATATATATATATATATATATATATATATATATATATATATATATATGCCTGAAAAATCATATACACACTGTCAGTTATTCATTTATTGACGAGTATATTTTTAACTATTGTTATGCTCGAATCAGATAGATGAATAAATAATTAAGAGGTTTATATAGCTAGCTATCTAACAAACTATTTAGATAGATAGATAGATAGATAGATAGATAGATAGATAGATAGATAGATAGATAGATAGATAACAGACTGGCTTAGATATGAAGAGCCCGACATAGCTAACAAGCTATCAACAGGCAGAGCGAGCTAGCTCGATAACTGGCTAGTTAACAATAACATATATGTGTGTCGTGTGTGTGTGTGTTAGCAATCTAAGCTTCATATAGAGATAGAGAGATAGAGAGGGAGGAAGCTTAGATAGCTAGCTAGATAGTTAACAAAATGCTTAATAATAGCTACCTCGCTAGCTATCAACAGGCTTACATAGATAGATAGACAGACAGACAGGCAAGGCAGACATAGAAATTGACGGACGGGGCTTAATATAAGCAGCCTAAAATAGCTAGACTGGGATAGATAGATAGATAGATAGATAGATAGATAGATAGATAGATAGATAGATAGATAGATAGACAGACAGACAGACGGGGCGTAGATATAAACAGCCTTTGATAGCTAGCTAGCAAGCAAGCTAGCTAGATAGATAGAAAGATGATTAAGTTTATAGCTAGCTAGCTAACAAAAAGCTTAGATCGATAGATAGATGACAAAAGGCTTATATATATATATATATATATATATATATATATATATATATATATATATATAAGTTGGGTTGTTTATTGTTTACCATATCCAAGCACCAGTCTCTGTATGTGTGTATGTGTACATGAGAACCAAAAGGGAGATGGAGAGAGAGAGAGAGAGAGAGAGAGAGAGAGAGAGAGAGAGAGAGAGAGAGAGAGAGAGAGAGAGAGAGAGAGAGAATTTTCTGATTACCGATCTCCGGCAGGTGCTCAAATGTATCTATATATCTACATAACCAAGTTGCTACAAGCTATCATATACTGCTTAACCAATTCCTAGATGCCTGTTCATAGGTCCCAAATCAAAATAGTTTATATTAATCCCTTGACGGATTTAGACAGTTACATACATTTTTTTTTAAATTCTTGCTCGTTGTGTAACCTAGATTTTCTAAGCTGACCCGAGACAGAACTCATGACAAAATATCTAGATACCCATTCATAGGTTCGTTGGCGTTACTAGCAGATGAGTAACGGCAAGTTAATTTATAAGCCACATGTGTGTACACTGTATGCTGTGTACTTGAAATATGACTTAAGTGTGTACTTTATTCTGTTTACAACCTTCTATACAATGTATAAGATGTACATTTGAAACTTCCATGATGAAATGCGTGTACAGAGGTTGTCCATCATTGTAGAAATTGAGAAAATGATGGACAGTTTTCAAACCGTGGTAACGTTCAAGATCCCGAATTCTGATTTTCAAGACAGGCATCTACGTTTCTTCAAGAGAATCGGCTCAGTCTGCCCCCCACATCTTATGATACTATCATACTCAGAATATATTCTGTAGATATCGTTTCTAAATAAATATACATTTAAAAAAATACTCACTATAATATATATGTGTGTGCGTGTGTGTGTGCGCACGCGCGTGTGTTTGTGTGTGTGTGTGTGTGTGTGTGTGTGTGCAAATATATTGATAAAATAGGAAAGAACAGTTAGATTGATGATCCGAAGTTCTTTAATATATATATATATATATATATATATATATATATATATCAGTGAATATAGAAGTCAACACTAAGAGGCGACAGGTTGTTTCAGGTCTGACGATTGAAACAGCCTGTGGCCTCTAAGTATTGACTTCTGTGTTCACTTTTATATTTACATACGGTCTATCTCTGATATTGAGCACTTTATCCCATAAATATAGCACACCTTAAGACTATATTTCTTCAAATATATATATATGTGTATATATATATATATATATATACTTTATCCCATAAATATAGCACACCTTAAGACTATATTTCTTCAAATATATATATATATATATATATATATATATATATATATATATATATAGTAAGGTAATGAAGTGTTTGGTAATCCGTGTGGATAATCCCAAAGAGGATGTAATCCAGAGAGCTCAGTCTAACAACAGAGCAAATATTATTAAAATAATTATTTAATTTATATATATATATATATATATATATATATATATATATATATATATATATATATATATATATGTTTCCTGTTTAAAAAGTTTCCAATGCCTTCCAAAGGTTACTTCTAACATCTATGCCTAAACCCCGAAATATTATTTGGTGTTTATTTTATTTATTTTTCTTCAATACGAGTAGGCAGGTTCGCCTATCGTCCCTGGCTTGTGAATATGACTAAAGGTTTATCCCTTGTGTTCCTATATATATATATATATATATATATATATATATATATATATATATATATATATATATATATATATATATATATATATATATATATGATGGCAGTAGACAAGTTTTCCATCTATTTGGACTCGGGAGTTTTGCTTCTCCGAGACCATTTGCCAACCAAAGCTGAAGAGCCCAGTCTTTCCTACTATTTAACCCATATCTGGGGTTTGGCTTGTAAATGAACAAACAAATGCCCAAGGAAAAATAAGGGGTAAAAAAAAAGAAAGAACTAAGAACATGTAATTGAGACGAAAACAATCGTCCTGAATCCAAGCTCAGAGTCCAAAGAAAAAAAACTCCAACACGAGTAAAACAAAAGTAAGTGCGTGCTCAATACACTAAGTAGAGAATATATATATATATATATATATATATATATATATATATATATATATATATATATATATATATATATATACTTACAGCAAATAACAAAAATTACCTCAACATCGGAATAGACTATTTCAAACCTTAACGGCTTTCGTCAGCCACTAGAATCCACCCGAATTATATACCAACGGATCGATTACCTGTACTATATATATATATATATATATATATATATATATATATATATATATATATATATATATATATATATGTATATATATATGTATATATGTATATGTATATATATATATATATATGTATATATATATATATATATATATATATATATATATATTGTCTTAACTGACCTTAATAGTGTTTTCTTTTTCTCATATTCTTTCGCACTCAGTAACCCCTTGTGTCTTAGTGGTTTTATTGCCTTGCTTGGGGGTGATATAATTAAGAAAGAAGCAGGTATATGATGAGTTGCTGAAAAGTGAGCCCAGCACATTTTGAAATACGGATCAAACAACCAAATATCAGAGATATTCTTAGGTGGGCCCAGGAAGACTTTTCAGCGCCTCGCCCAAAAATCTGTGTACACTAAATTTATCGCTGTTTCATTCTCTCTCTCTCTCTCTCTCTCTCTCTCTCTCTCTCTCTCTCTATATATATATATATATATATATATATATATATATATATATATATATATATATATATACATATACATGTATATATATATATATCTATATCTGTATATATATATATATATATATATATATATATATATATATATATATATATATATATATATGTATTTAAAATAAATGCTAGTGTGTCACTGTGTCACACTTTTTCAACATTACTTTTAGAGTCCGTAACCCAACATATCATATCATTTTGGAATCAGGCCGACCCCATGGGCAAATTAAAAAAACATTCCAGGCCGGATCCAGACCCGCAATCCTGAAATTTTGGATTCCCAAGTTTTCATTACTGTGATTGTTTCCAGTAATTGTTTTACGTGGTTTTCTTGCGACAAATTTGTTTGTCCGATAACAATTTTTATAACTTGGAAATGAATTTGGGAATAATCGAAATTAATTGCAAAATCCAATGAAAGTCCCCTTTTGAAATAAAACTGATTGTTTGTATGGAAAGTAAGGACCTACGTACATCAGGTTGCCTTTAAATTGAGTGATGGCAGAAGAATTATCGTTGAACTTTTAAAAAGTAAGCTTAGATATTAATGCAATACTTAAATGCAGCGATCAATTTTGAGTTGTCTTCTAGTTGCCTATTGCATCTACGCTTCCCTACCTATCGTGATGAAGGCCCAATCAAGTGTACTCTGCAGAGGCTAACTTAAATGCTGCCCAATCAGGCAACTTTTAAGTCATATATATATATATATATATATATATATATATATATATATATATATATATATATATATATATGATATATATGTATGTGTGTGTATGTACATAAAAACATATCATTATATATATATATATACTCTGCGGAGGGTCGTTTGGGGACTCTCTGGCACATAGTGCACCCGGTCTATGTATTCGGGCAATCAATTAGTGTGGATGGTCCTGCACGAAACCTTCACCACTGTAATCAAATCTCATGAGCTGTTGTCGGGCTGTCGGTTTCCTAGGAACTGATCTGCTTGACCGTGATACGTCGAATTCGATGGGAGAGTTGAGTATATATATATATATATATATATATATATATATATATATATATATATATATATATATATATATATATATATATATGTATTAAGCAATATATATATATTAAAACATATCATTATATATATATATATATATATATATATATATATATATATATATATATACGTATTAAACAACAAACTACAAAGTTACCTCATATGGGGGTGGGTACAGATCTATTTCAACCAATGAAATGTATATCAGTCTTATTCAACCCCGGTGTATAGACTCTATACACCGGGGTTGAATAAGACTGATGTACTTCTCGTTGGTTGAAATATCCCCGCTCCACCCCATATGAAGTAATTTTGGATTTATTGTGCAATTTATATGCTCTGTTACAATAAATACATTGAGCTCTATTTGTCGATCAGTTTTAATATTTGATATTACGAGGATCCACTTAGATTATATACCAACTGATTTATTACCTGTACTATATATATATATATATATATATATATATATATATATATATATATATATATATATATATATTACATGAATCATTCATACAAAAAGCAGATAGTGAAGTTAATGATATAAATGGCAACAATCAGTCTCGCAAACAATTTTTAATAAAATACATTAACCTCGAACCCGTTGATGAATGTTATGATCCCTGTTTATAAATTCCAATTGTATAAGGTCTTTTTTTACTACAAGCTTTCGATTGTTCATACAATCATCGTCAGGTATAGAAATAGATATGTCTCTTTTACATCCAGGTAATAACAGGATAACGAAAGTTAAGATGTACTCCAAAATAGTTTTTTTGGGAAATGTGTTATTGTTAATTGTGAAAAATCGAAAGCTTGTAGTAAAAAAAGACCTTATACAACTGGAATTTATAAACAGGGATCATAACATTCATTTACAGGTTCGAGGTTAATGTATTTTATTAAAAATTGTTTGCGAGAGTGATTCTTGCCATTTATATCATTAACTTCACTATCTGCTTTTTGTATGAATGATTCATGTAATGTAAATTGAACTGCACCACATACTTGATATATATATATATATATATATTAATCAATTTACTTCAAGCAAGGCTGAGACGTGCAGGGATACTGGGAGTGAAAGTTAAATTAAAATATTTTGCAAGGAACAGGAAATCCAGCCCTAAACCGGAAACAGTGTATAAACCTCTACTCCTATTTAAAAGACCGGGAAGGTGTATGAACCGGGCGATAGCCAAACGTATCTACTCCTACTGAAGAAAAATAACTAAATAAACAGTAAATAATATTTTGAGGTTTAGTAACAGATGCTTGAAGTTATAGATTTGAAGTAAATTTTAGAAGGAATTGGAAACTTTATCCTTAACAGGAAACAAGGAATATTACCTGTATATCTATATCTACGATCTTCAGCATTTCTCATGGTGCATAGATATAAGCAATATTTGAATTGATATTTACCCTCACCCCTAACATATAGATAATTCCATCAAGAAGAGCATTACTTGAGCCTGATGAAGAACGAAACATGTTACATAGAATTTTTTTCATTTCCTCATTCAATTATGCATACACACACAAAAATCCATCCATTGATCTATCTATCTATCTATCTATCTATCTATCTATCTATCTATCTATCTATATATCTATCTATCTCAGACTGATTCTATCTATCTATCTATCTATCTATCTATCTATCTATATATATATATATATATATATATATATATATATATATAGTTTACGAAAAACTAGGTAATCCGTAT